>VZTX01014552.1:256458-345277 GCA_013400915.1 Pardalotus punctatus
GAGGCGCTGGGACGGCCCCGCCGCCCCGCCCGCTGCCCCCGCCCCGCCGGCGTCACCTCCGTGCGCCCGGAGGGCTGTGCGGGCACCCGCGGGGCGAAGCAAAACCGGCTGTGGGACTCGCGTGTGGCCATGAACCCGGGCTGTCTGAGTGCTGTTGAACCAACGCAAATGTGCACAAGCATGAGAATTCACTTTCTGAAAAACCACCAAGGAGGCTGGAGCACTCCCGTCTGGGGCTCCTGGTGGCTCCTCAGCACCAGCCAACATCAGCAGGGGGCTCACCACTTGTGGGCACAGTGAGTCTTCGGAGACTGACACTCGGTTTCAGCTAAATCTGGAGTTCCCCGAGACCTCTGCTGAGAAAGGAATTACTGCAATTAATTTGCAATTTACAGGGGGGCTCTGTAGCACCCCACATGCGGTTTAATGAGTTGAAAGCCTCAGATGCCTTTCCAAGTAGCAGCCAGTCTGGTTACTATGTATACTTTGAAAATACATTGTTTTCCTCAGGGAAAACAGGCTTAAAACTGGTGTAGGAGTTTATGTGCTGTGTTTTGTGTCACTTGAAGGTGACCTGTCAAGAAAATTTATTTCTTCCAGAGAGGTCTCTGATTTCAAAACTTTCCCTGTACTGTGGGATTCAGGACAGAATCCCAACCAAGTACAGGAGTGATTTTTCTATGAATGAACTTACAGTCTGCTAAGGGTGAAGGACTTTTCCTGGTTTCTTTGTTTTGTCTGGACAAAAACAAGTCATCAAGTGAATATGTACATTTCTTCCTGAAACAAATTTTAAAAAGCAAACAAAGAAACAAATAAAACCTCTAAAAACCAAAACCCAAACAATTACAACCTCCCCAAAGAGTAGTGACAGAATCAGTATTTTTTTAAAAGGCTCACAATATTTTTTGTGAGTTTCATTCAGAAACTCACAAAAACTATAATGTACAATTTTGATACTAGCACAAGATTTAGAATGGCAATCATTTATCTGAAAATAAAATTATGCAAGACATACAACATAGATCAGTGTGTTGAAAATGGGCCACAATATCTAATGGACTAACTCTGGTCTGGTTTCATTGCTCGAGTTCTTCCAAAACTATTGAGAGACACCAAGAGCAGTAGAACTGAATATAGTGCCTAACTATAGTTACCCTATATATATCCTATATAGCTAACTCAGGCTATCCTGAGTTGGAAGGGACCCACAAGGATCATTGAACTCTGCATCCTGGCTCTGCCCAGGACAGCTGTAAAAACCACACAAATGCCTGAGAGCATTGTCCAAACACCAAAATAATGAGTGTGAGCTGCTCATTTTATGCAGGTTAATGTGATTTTTTTTTTTTCCCCCTGTAGAGATGATCAGCCCAGCCTTGTGGTCTGTGGAGTGGAAGCTATGGTTGTAATTCACAGCAATTCCCAAAAATCCCTTCTGAGCACCAAAATCTTACTCCTGCCACTCTTTATCTGTAAAGGTTTCTGCTTTGGCTTTTCCTGCATGTACTTGCAAATGCATGCTTAAGGATGTTCAGCAGACTTTTCCAACAGCATATTGAAAACTCGTGGTCTTTTCTTTCTGTCTAAGGAAACTACTTTGTAGCTGTATATATATTCATTAGCTATACACTCTGATGTTCCTGAAGTTCTCTGGGGAATATCGGCTAATCAGAATGCAATTCCAGTTGGAAAGAGCCCTGTCAGGACAGAGGACAGTGAGTCACGTGTTTCATTAGCATGGCATGGGATAAACGTGGATGGAACTCAGCTGTCTGAGAACTGGATGAAATATGAAGAAAGAACTGAAAGCACTATTCCACTTGTGGAGAAGGAGTGCTTTGAAACACAGATCTCAAATACGAAGTCGATTTGAAAGAGAGCATCTTGTGCTGCGACAGTGCTGCTGTCACTGAAGAGTAAATTTAAGGGCACTTTCACAGAATCACAGAATATTCTGGGTTGGAAGGGAATCATAAGGATCATCAAGTCCAACTTTCCCTGAGGGCTGATGACATTTGACACACTGCCACCACCACCCCACTGCAGGAATGTTTTGTTGCAGCTCTCTGAGTCAGCCTCGGGTGGTGACGTCTCTTAATTGCTTTGCAAGACTCACCTTCTCCAACATTTGCTACTGACCAGCTACATTCACTTTGCAAGCTATGAAGGCAAAATAATTCTCTCTGCCCTGGACCAGCACTCCTGAGCACCCTGCAGGGAGGGAATTGGTTCACCTGCCTGTCTCCTGAATTGTTAGTCAGTAGAATGGTGCTGAGTGTTTTATTAGTTTCAGAGCAGTGAGCCTTGAGGAAGATTCACTGATGATTTGGAAGTAGCAGAAAGGCTGAGACTTGACCTGGCAAAGCTTGTTGGCATTGAGCATTCCTGAAAATTGATGTTGGTGATTTTTCAGGTTAGTTAATGAGATTCTGAATGTGAAAAAGCAGCCAAAACACATCCCAAAACAGTGAAGGTAACTGTGAAATACCATGATTTTGGTTCCTCCTTGAAAACCTTTTTGTGAAAAAAAAACAACAAATAACAAAAACCCAAACCAAAACCCAGAGAATAAATATTACAGTCTTTTTCTTCCTGCTTTTCTTCTGTGCCTGTGTGAACATTACAGACAAATTGCCTGGTTGATGGCTTGGTCACTTACAGCACAAAGAAAAATTGCATTTAATATATTTTCAACAGTTTCCATTTCCAGTAAGCAAGTTTAAGAAGCAAAACAGACTGTTGTTTTTAAATCTGTCTTTCCTGTATTCTATTTCTTCCAGTGTTTCAAGAAATTCAGGGCAGACACTGAAAACTCTGTGTGTCCGCTATGTTTATTTTTATTTTTATGAAGAACAATGAATAACCATTCCCTACTGACTCTCTGAATAACATCCATGACTATGAAGATGTCTATCATCCTTCTCCATGTTTTATTCAAGCTGAAATATTTTCTTCACATAGAAGCACTCCTTTGCAATGTCCTGACCCACATCACCTGTGGCACATCCCAGTTCACAGCACAGAAACCGTGTGGGAAGGGAGGGAGCCCTGAGTGTCCCAAAAGCTCTGCACAGATACCTCACTGATACCTCACTGCTTGTGACCCCTTCCTCAGAGTACTTAGAAATATGTTGAATGGACAGACTCCTCCTCAGTTTGACCAATATACTGTCCTTGTAACAATTGTCATCACATTCCTTTTTACATTGAGACCAGTTTAATTAAGTATATCACATTCTGACCTGAATTTCTATAGAGTCTGCCCACAAAACATTTAGATTTATATTTTAATACTCCAGCAAGCAATTACAGATTTAAAGATTTATTTGTTTCTGATCCATCTGATCCATCTGTGAGACAATCATAATAAATGTTTATCTGTCAGTCAATGCTTTCAACTACTCCAAAATATAATTATAAATAAACAGGCAGATAAAAATCACAGTGTAAGTCACAGACATTGCAATTAAATACTCAACGCTTTCTTAAAAGGAAAAGAACTTACAGGCTTCGACATAGAAAACTGAAGAAAATTCTGCCGTGTGTTTTAGGCAGGGTCAGGGAAAATATCTAGGATAGCAGATTTGGCTTTGTGAATCTAAATATTTATCAGTCTTACTTCTTTCCCCCTATACCATGTAAGAAATTTACAGTAAAAAGTCAAGGTGTTCCATTTCAGAAACAGGTGGCAGATAAATAGCAATCCAGGCCTTCAATATACTTTATCTTTCCCTTCAACTTCACTTACACAAAAACCCTCCTCTCCACGTGCTTGTAGTAAAAATTCCCCATTTATTCTATTATTTCATTATTAGGCCATTTAGAAAGATATCAAAGGAAGTCACCTAGAGGTGGGGCTCTGCCTCCTACACCTCTTGAAACAGGGAGTTTCCTTAGTTGAACTGATATAAAATGAGTGGATTTTGGCCAAGTCACTGGTTCTTCTCTAATGTTTTCGTGCTAAAATGGTTAAAGGAGTAGTCTGGAAATTCTTTCAAGTGGAAAGTGTGTTATGGTAGCTGATGTAGCTGGCCATGTGCTAGCATGAAGCCTGTGCTATGTGGGATGGACTATCAGGATGGGCACACGTTCCCTGTTAGGCCTGGGTTAAAGCACCACACCCCTTGTACTCAGTCCCACTGCACTGTCCCTTCTGTGCTCTGCAATATGGATCTGAAGATAAAAAAAAACTCCTTGGACAAAACTGCTTTTACTGGAAGGGCTCGGTGTTCTTTCCTTTCCTCTGTGTCCTTTTCTTAGTACATCAGCCTTAACAGACGTTCACAGCTTGGATCAGAGGGCTACACCATGCTCTTGTGAACAGACATCATCTATTCATGGGACCATGTTGCTTTATGAGGAATCACTAGCACAGAGCTCTTGATGAGCTGGTTTGTGCATCCAAAAAATATCTGATAAGCCAGTGATGTGCAGGATTAAGGGCTGGCTCGAGACACGCTGCTCTTAAGCCAAGGCTCTGCCATCCTGCCACCCTGGCTAGTGGGTGCTCTTAAATTAGCACAGCGTAGTTGAGTTTCAGAACATGTTTCTGTCCTGCCAGTCCTGAGATACACCAGTGCTGCTCAGCAGATCAGAACACCAGAGGGTCCCACTCACTAGAGGGCACCCTCAAAACTATAAATTATTTTTGCTTTTACAAAGATGTTATTGTTCTGCTGATGCATTTACAAAAGGGCTGCTTTCTCTGGTTTTTTTTCATGGTTGTTGTTGTTCCTGGCCCTTCCACAGTGTGCTTTCATTTCTGTTGCAGTTTTCTTTCAGTTTGTTTCTTTCCACATTATTTTAATCTGTCATGAAAAAAGGAATATGAGCTCTGACAGTGAGAATTGCTATTGCTGACCTAACGTGGTGCCAAGTGTTCTGGTTTCTTTGTCTGTAGGCAACGATGTTTTTGATTTAATACTAGGTGGTTGTCCCAAGAATTCTTTAAATCTTTGTCCAAGTAGTGCTATCCATTATTCAGTGTGGATTTACGTGGGAGAGGCTCTGAGAGGCAGCTCTGTCCTTTCACTATCCCCACACAGTACAAAACATCCTCTCCCACACATGACTTGGGAAGGGCTGGGCAAAACCTTCCTCCCTTCACATTGCAGCTGCATCCAGCCCTGCTTTTCTTATTTTGTTGTGGAAGTGAATCCTTGCTTTCAGACAGCTTTCTATGTTGTTCCTCGTACGCTCTCCTCTCTCCATTCCCCAGAGCAGCCGTTCAGCTGGAATAACTCAGGGTGCATCTGCTCAGCTCAAAGGCGCTGTGTCAGTGCAGGCTGGCCAAGAACCCAGCTCTCTACGCTTGCTGTGTCTAACAAACCATCCCCAGCAGCAGCCCACAAAGTGTGTTTATTTTAAATATGTGTGGCTGTGTTGTCAGCCCTGCATAGAGAAGATCTCTGTGCGGAGAACAGAAGCTGCACAGAGTCAAGGCGATTCCCTGAGCATTGCCAGGATAACATGCCACAGCTACAGGGACCATCGCAAGGGCTAATGTGGAAATTTCCTGAGCACAGCCTTTGCAGATGAAATCTGTTTATGCTGGAAAGTCTTGAAGGCACTCATTCTCTTTGCTCTCTGCTGAGCAGTTTGCAGGAGTGGTGTGGTATGAGCTATAAAAGTAATGCTCAGTCCTAGGCCCATCATCCAGGGTGCCAATTAATAGAATGAGACTTTTTTTTTGCTGCTGGCATGTTCCCTCTGCATGGAAATCATCAATGCATTTTGCGTAGGGCTCAGACATTCATCAGCACAAGCTTTAGGATTTTAATTAAATAGTGTGGGGCTAATCAATCTCTAATAGACAAAATGCCTTATCCTATTTGTAGTGCCTTAACTAGCTAACTTCTTTTATTTCTTTCACTTGACTTCTTTTCCATAAATATTAAAATCTATTATAACTTATTCTATGTATTTATGCTCAGTAGCTTCTTATCATGTACATGCATTAATATTTTTTACTTTATTTTTTTCTGCATGAGGATTTCAGAGAAGATATTGGTGTGACAAAATCCTGTCCTCCTTCTTTCCTGTCAGCAAGATTTTAAAGATCTCCAGATTGTTGGTGAAGGTGTTCAATATTGCCTGTTTCTAATACTGATTCATTATCACTACCTAAGCTGTAGGAAGGGCTACCTAAATATACAAGTGTATCATCACTGTAACTGGTTCAAATACAAAACTGTGATATTGGCATTGAATAACTGATTGAATAATGAGGAAGAGTAGCCTGACATTCCTCCTAGCTCTTCAAAATTCACAGCCCCCACCCAGTTTGTCCCAGCATAGGTTGTTCTTCAGGCCTAGTCCAGCACCCAGCACATGAGCTTCCTGCTGTTTTATGCCAATTTCAGTTCTGGCAAAGTTTGAGATGTTACTAATTCCAGTACCCAACATACACAAATAGAGATCACTGAAGACCTATTATTTTTTCTACAGAATGTATATACTAAAAATCAGTGGACCAAATACTCTGGGAATGGGTTTGATATCTTAGTCCCCTTTCCAATAATCTCCTTTAGAAGCTATACATAGAAATTTAATGCTGTTTCAGAATGACAAGGCAAACCTTTTGTGAACTTACTCAGTAAATGTCTTCAAGCTATATTTTATCTCACACAGACATGATTGAGGCCCCGTTGGTACAGCTACAAACTGCATTCTTGAATTCTGAAAAAACCCAGCTTCCAATGAAAGCATGAAACAGTGATAAGAGTCATTGCCAAGGTCACCACAAGGGCACAGCCTCAATGGCTGGGACAAATGAAACAGAAGCAAACTGGAGTACAAAATCAGAACTGCACTGCCTGTTTTCAATGCTATGGGGTGGTAACTGAGCAGCAAAGCTGTGACTGTGGTACTGACATACACTTGACTGTGTGCTGGGATCATAGTGAGTCTTATCTATAGCAAGGCAGAGTCTTGAAACTAGAATATCACATCATCTCCCCAGTTCTCCCTTTTTTCTTCGCTCATTTACTAAGGATACAAAATATGCCATTACAATGGTGGACATGTAGCAGAAATCTGTGGTACTACTCATCAGCATGAACAATGGAAAATACCTTCCCTCCCTCTCCTGGCCATTATTTCCCTCAGCATAGCCCAGCAGACCATCTGCTTTATTCAAGATGCAAGTGCACTGTTGGCTCATACTCACCCTGTCATCTCATTTAAACCTCAGGTCATTTTTGGCAGGGCTGTTCCTTAAGCTGGTTCTTCCCAGCCTGTACTGAGACGTGGGGAACCCTGTGCCTCTTCCTGAACTTCATGAGCTTTCCACAGCCCAGCTCCCAGGCTTATCAATGTCTTTGCCATTTGTCAGCCACTCTGACAAATTTGGAATTTGGAGCTCAAAGGGCAGGTTTCCTTTCATGGTAGAGGACTGCACTATTTTAAGAATCTCAATGGAAACATAACTTTAATTACTATAGGTTTGACACTGGGAGTTTCCTCTTCAGAAGCAAAGAACACCACGAAACACCTTTTTATGATTGTGACTGGTCATACACTCTATTTCCACACTTGTCATTCTGTCAAATTCACCAAAACTAACTCCAGCACCAGTTGCATAGGATCTTTTCCATTTATAGGCCAGCCAGGCTCACAAACCTCAGTGGCAAACACCATTTCCCCACATTTGAAGAATTAGGCCTAGTGGGCACAAAAACTTTTATCTCCTATGGGGGAAGATGAAGATGGATACTGCCACCTCTACTGGAAGGGCATGTATAGTTGACTGTATTCTGCAGTCCTTAAGAAAACCTGTCTTTAGTGCCTCTGCCCTGGGTATTTTAAGGATTTCAGCAGCCACCTAAACTGTTTGAAGTGCTCTGCCACTCCTCAGGCACTGTAAAGGTATCACCTGAAACCTAACACTGCTGTCTGAGGCACTATTTACAGCTCTGCAATGTAAACTCTGGTGTCTGTGTACTCAGTTCCTGAAAGGTAATGCCTGTCACAGGAAGGGTGCATTATCTTGAGACCATGAAAACATTCAAATACACAAGTGTTTGGGGATTTCTCCTGACAAACACATTTTCTTGCCAAACACATTTATTTAGACAGTGTTAAAACTTGTACTGCTTTCAACCACTGAAAAATGCAGCTGTTGGCTAAATTTTTTTTATGCTAATGGAAGATATTAAGTGTATGTGCTTAGAAAAGACCTTCTTTCCTGTTGTATTTTTCTTACTATGTCATAGAGCTGAGGGTCAAACATTTAATGAACAGTGTCTGCTCCAGAAATCTGCAGATAACACATGAAGGTATTTTAGAACAACTTATTTCCTGTAAGCATATAAGAGATTAAATGGCAAAATCTCGAAATCGTTATGTAAAATGCGCTCATTATCAAAGCTCATGTGTGATGGACCAATTACTTGGGAAGAAAAGGACCAGATTCTTACCTCCCTGAAGCAGGCTGTACAACCCCACTTCTCCCATGCCATGGAACTATGTAGCACTGTGGAAATCGAGCAGGCTCCATGCCTCAGGCTTCCTCTTTGTCGTTGGCAACCTGGATCTAATAAAGAGACAGCAAGCACTAACACACTCATTAGTGACCAACAAACCCACAGGTTACACCCCTGATGGACTGCCACAAACAGGCACTTCTAAAGATAAGATGGCTGGAGCTGGATTTTCTTTCCTGCCTGAAGCCCAGTTAAAAGGGTGATGTGAACTCATCCTTTTTCCCAACATCTGACACTTTAAACCAGTTCTCTGATGGACATGAAATGTTACTGTACAGGAGGTAAGGCTGCTTTCAGAAGGAATACTGGGTGGGCTAGAGCTTGACCCCATGTAAAGTATTACTGTAAGTGGTTAGGGGCAGGAACATCTATTTTTTTCCCCTCCATCCCTATCATCAGACTCAGCTGTCCAGTTTCAGTTTGGGTTTTTTAAAAATTTATGTGTGCTTATTTTTGGGGTTGTTTGGCCTTTTACCTTGGGCATTGCCAAGCTGACATGGATTTAGATGATGCTACTTCAGATGCTTCAGCTAGCAAAGACCATTCTATATCAAATTACACATATGTGTGTGTGCACATATATATATATATATATAATATACATATAAACCTGATGCAAAGAAAATTAAGAAATACTAATTAATTAGCAGATCAGTTCTCATACAGGTCTTAGGCATTGCCCTGAGTGGTGTGTAAGGCACTGACCTGCTGTCATTTACTGGACAAGTCACTTACCTGCTGCTTCTGGCTCCTTCCAAAACAGATGAGAGAAGGAGTGGTTTCTATGGAGGCTTCTGGAAGCCCTGACAGTACTTGTCTGAACCCCATGTGCATTTTAGAGGTGATAATTGTTTATCTGAGTCAGTATTGACCTTGGCCTTCTCTCACAGTGCTGCTGAAAAAGAGCTTCACAGGGCTCCTATCAGTTGTTCTGAGCCAGATTTTATTGCAAGAATTTTTGCATCAATTAGAAAATGCATTTTTCCTTCATAAAACCATTGGTCACTCAGGTGAGCTATCTAAAGATAACTAACCATGAATCTCAGCACTAAAGGTGGATCCCTGTTCAATTCATAAAGGGTGACAAAGTCCGCAGAATTTGTGAAAAAAAAAGCCAAACAGTGAAAATTTGTAGGCTGAAAGAAAATATCCATTCACTCACTAATGTAGCTAGTTATTTTCTAAAATTCATGAAATATTAAATCAGGCTTTTGTATGAAGTGTATTTTGTTAAAAAATAAGAGAAAGAGACCAAGAGACTGTTACTTTAAATTTGTTTTAATACATCTTCAAGAACAAAATAAACAGGTGTGGATCAAAAATCATCTGAAAAAAATCTGCATAAGGTGTAAGTATAGATTGCACATTACGATGAAAATGCTTCATTTTCTTTCCTGTTATAAAGTGCATTATCCCAGAACTGTATGACCATATATAGCCAAATTAAAAAATTACAAAAGCCTCAAAATCCTATCCTGCATGTGTTAGGAAGCATGTCTGACTAGGAAGGCCATATTGTAAGGGTAAGTGTCAGAAAATACATCAAAGACATTACTGTCCATGAGTGAATCAGTAATTGCTACTTTTAAAAAATGAATCTTTGCCACAAACTACAGCTTTTCAGTAAATGTTTACACTTATTCTTCCATCCAGATATCAAACAGAATGATGCATCAACCAGTTTTAGCCATTATTATTGCATTTGGCTGGGGAGAAAGAAGTAGTTAAATTCATCACCGTGATTGTTATTAAATGAAATTCCAAACAATACAAAATAATATACATGGAAAACAGCCAAAATTAAAGGAAATTTACATTAGAATGTTCTTATTAAGCACTGTGTCTCTAGCGGATTAAAGAGCTTTTTGATAAAAGCCTGAACTTCTTCACATTTAACTCAATGACAGCACATGTAAAATTTAATAGAACTTTCATTTAAAATATCCATGCTATCAAATAGAATGTATGATATTATTTTTATGGTAACAGAGTAAGTAATGGAATAATTGCCTATTACATCATGCCCACTGACAACATCACTGGGTTTTTTGATGAATCCTTGAAAGCAAAGACAGGCCATGTGGATCTAACGGATATTTAATGGAAAAACGGAAAATAAAAAGATTAGGTGGAAAGTAATCCTGTGAAAATTAAGATACAAAAGCTATTGTCTTCAATATGCCAAATACTCAGTTTAGAGTTGATAATTTAATCCAGTTATTCAGCACACCAAGTAGCTTGTTAGTCACTGTGGACTTTGCCAATAAATCAACCAAAGCTTAAATATAGCGGCCACCTCCCAGCACAAATGCACCGGGGAAGATGGGGCCAAGGAACAGCTCTAGATCATTCAGAAGGCAAATGTCACAAGGTTAAGCCATGTGAAAACAAAACTTAATTACTGTATCTCCAAGCATCTTTATGCTTAAAGTACCTCACATAAATGAGGCACACTTCACAGTGCTTGTGATAATTAGCACTTACCAAGTACCTTTCAGAAGTGCTTCGCAAACATTAAATAAGGTCAGAAATCTCATTGCTCTTTCATCAGAACAGCCATAAATACAGTGGGGAGAGCATCTTTGTCAATTCAGATCAAGGACTGCAGGGCTTGACCCAGGGAATTCCAAAAGGCAGTGTTGAAGAGGTGAGGATGTATTCCTGATTGCCATTTTACAGATTGCAAAACCAGCAGCACTGAGATTAAATAATTTGTCAAAGATAGATAGACAAAGGAGTTAAAACAGAATTAAAGATTCACAGCTTTGGGTTGGTTTTGTGGGGTTTTTTTTTTTTTGGTTGTTGTTTTTTTTTTTAAGAGAAAAAGGGTATTTGTTTGTGCATTAAGCCAGACTCTAGAACTGGGCCATGGAGAGACAGCACCAGAGCTGGATGGTGTAAGAATTCTGCCTTACAATAAGCAATAAATCCATAAACAGTTACATTTAGTGCTTTACACTGGTACTTTTAAAAGTGCTTCTTGACACAAATGGCTTTGAACATTATCTGATATTTGATATTGAGTGATATGAGACAAAGGGGATGAGAATGGCACAAGATCCTCCTAACAGGTTTTCCTTTTTCCCCCATTTCTAATGCCAAGTCTCATCATTTTGCACCCTTGGAGTTACCATGTCAGTAAAGGGCTATTTTTACACACTACGTAATGGCATCACTGAGGTTGTGATGCCATTTCCACAGCCCCTGGGAATGATACAGAAATGTCATTATAGCTCTCTGAGACATATGTAAAAAAGGAACATCTAGTTGGAGAATTTCACAGTTAGGGAATAACTCCATCTCTAGAATAATCTTTTTCCTCTACAAGAGGCAGACCTTTTCTGAGAGCTCTTGATGCACAACCATTATAAATTAGAAGATCCACACAGAAGTCCAAGTACATTCTTGAAGATTCTGGGACCTCTCCACAGCTTCTACATGTCCCAACCCTGGCTGCCACATGTCATCCCCTTCTATAAATAGGCATTACATTTTGCTGAGGAAGGTCAAAATGTGTGAAGGGTGTAAATACTGCAGCAGTCATCATTGAGTCATGCATTGATTTATTCTTGGAAACCTATGGGCTGTGGAAGCGAGTGTCTTACAGAGCCACAAGCCTCAATTTCCTCAACAGAGTACTACAGTAGACTTTTGGAAACTACAATCACAGGACTAGCCGGAAGAAATGTCCCAGGTTCATGGAGAAAATGCAGCATGCTGTCTCAGCTCCACTCTCTTTGTGTTTTTTGTACCCTGAGGATTCTCTTCCTTCCACCTTCACTCAGTCCTTTCCCCACTGCATAAAAAAAAGGCCACACACCTGACAGTCTCCAGCCTGTTAGTACACAGAGTAGTTCAAAGAATTACTAGACTGGTCAGCTTTCTCCAGTTTGGCCCCTTTACAGATGTTATCTCTGTTAATAGGATAGGCTTTGTGATAAATACATTTTACATTTTAGCTGCTCTCCATTCATTTTAGTAGGATATTAAAAATATTATATAAAAATTATACGTAATTGTGTCTGCTTTGCTTTGTGCAGTCAAAAATACCCACCTAACTTTGCTGTATTTTATGAACTGAAAATCTGTATAATTCGACCAATTTCAGTCCATGGTATCTGTCCTAGTACTGCCAACCCAGATACACAGATATTTTAACATTTGAAGAAAAATCCAAGCTTCACAATTCTAAAGGTACCAAATAATTACTGGAAAAGGCTTAATACTGGTTTCAGCAAGAAGAAATGCTACATAGGTGTAAAATACTTTCAAATAGTAACATGGATCAATTGAAAAAAATTATTTCCCTATTTTGTTAGGAACACTTTTTTTGACTTTTTTGATGACAGACACCAAGGAGATTTTACACTGAATTTACTGAGAACTTAAATAAAACGTTACAATACAGAATATACGTTGTGTTTCTATTTAATTCCTAGAAGAATTTGTCTGTTTTAAATAGCATTTCCATTTAAAGAGGAAGCAGTAAGGAACCGATGAATGCCAAGTTGTGCTTCTCATCACTGAAGTTCTTCCTTTGTTTAAAACAGCTGGATCATCGACTCTCTTGATTTCCCAACTCCAACCCATTTAACTAAGGAGGAAAACACATCTGTTAGAACAATTACTGAGAGTAAATACTACAACCAATGAACTGGAATAATTTTCACCTTTCACCATGCTTCACTACAACTGACCAATTTTAGGAAGGAAGTTTCACTGTCAAAAATCCCTCTACTCCAGCTGTGCTACAGGACTAAAAGTGCAGTATGCTGACGTTTTAAAGCATGAAATAATTATACCATAAACACAAAACATTGCAGATGGAAGGCATAATAGAAGGTCGGGAATGTTTGTTGCAGGTTTAACTGCCATTGTTCTGAGTGACAGGATGTTTAGCAACATCCCTGCAGAGAGGAAGCCAGAGCTTGGCCAGACTCTGAAGTCTGCATGATGTAGAACAGGAGATAGTGATGCTTACATACTGTAATATTTTTAAATGTAAGGCTCTAATTATAAACATTATCCAGGGTGAGCAACCACCCCAGATTCCATACTGCAGCTGTTCTCCTGCAGTTTTATTGCCCATGGTTGCTGCAGAATTGACTGTGGGTACGTCTCCCTTAGCCATCAAACCTAGCAAAGCATCCTGATTTCACACAGAGAACCAGAGGAATGAAGTAAGGGGAGCTGTATACACATCTCTTGTGTGTCCTTGACCACACACAGGCCACTCTCTGAGTTTCAGTCTCTGCTATCAGATGCTTCCTGATCCGTGACCACTACAGGAATCATCACAGCTGTAACCAGCCTGTACTCCATTGATGTGACCTTTGGGGAGCTTTATGGAAAACAAAAGCACACATGCCAGCTTTCTAAGCTTGTTACTGTAGAAGTTCCCTTGCAAACTACACCATTCATGCCACACCTAGCTCTTGGCACCTCTAGAGCTCTAGCAGTCAGATTTGAAGAAAAGTGGGTGGCTTGACCTTTTCAGATCAACGATGTTAAAATTCTTATTTTTCCACAGTGGGAGAACTGGGTTAAACAATCTTGTCTCTGTTATGCAACACATCTCTTTAAATGAGTAAGAATGAAAAAAACCAAAACAAAGACATCTAAGGTCGAACAGGGATGCAGTGCAGGATGCAGAGAGAAAGGAGATGAGGATATTAGCCTAACTACATGCTGAAGTACATTGCACAAACCCCTAAGTTTTCACTGACAGAAGGTGGCCATTTGCCAAGAACAACATATGTTTATATTTCCTCTGGTTAAATCCTTGCCAGCAGCAGCTCGGAGCTCTCTGCAGCACTGCAGACCTGCCTGCTGAACACCACCCTTTGCTGCTTCTTGGCAAGCTGTCATTGACCCCCATCAGCCCAACCACCGGTACTTGCATTCCCTCCTGCCCAAATAAAGTGATTTCCAACTAACAAACTGAGCACTTTCACAGAGCTGTGTCTGTCTGCTGTGGCATCCTGACATGCACATCTATAGGGAGGTTTACCTGGCACGCCAACATGGTTTTCCACACAGCGGATGTAATTCTGGGCCTTGGGTGGGAGGTCCTCCCATTTTCGTGCTCCAGTTGTGTCAGCCTTCCACCCAGGCATTGTTTCATACTCTACTTCCACCTTCTGTAGTATCTCCTGGTTAGCTGCGGGAGAAAAAATTTTGTCACAGTTGATTTTAGCTGCTCTGCCTTAAGAGAACATACCTATGGCTCTTGACCAATAAAGTATTTTGACAACACTTAAAATCTGATACATGAGGAAACAGTATTTTTACTGGTTTGTTCAATCAGTCACACCTTTATTCTTAATAGAGGTCAAATTCTGATACTTAGGAAGGTAAGTCTGACTCAAGAGGATCTAGAAAGGCAGTTTCCTCTTCCAAAAACTGTAGAATGCACTCTATGCTGTCAACATGGAGTCAAGAACAACACTACAGTATTATTTTTGAGGAAATAAGATTTTTTGAAGTTTACAGTACTTCCACTTTTGGTTCAGATTTACATGTAATAAAATAGTAGACAAGGCATTACTGTCTCACAGAGTTTTATCTTTATGGGACAAGGTTAAATCAGTCTTGCAAAAACGTCGGATGTCTACAAGCTTTTCCCCACGGAATTCTCGTTATGCCCATAGCCAGGAACCACTAAGAGCGGTGGGAAAGCTGGCTGCTCCCAGTCCACCCCATGCCTCCAGAATCCCCCACAGCTCAACAAAACAAACCCCTTTTCTTGGCACAGATTGTAATATATAAGGGATCTTGAAAACATCATTAACTTTAAAAAATTGCATATTATTACATCTAAAAAGTGTTAATATGAATCATTATTGAGGGGGCAATATATATTTTTATTAACCACAGTGTTGTTGCTGTTAATAAAGCTTAATAAAGCTGTCCAGAAGCAGCTTTATTCTGTTTGTTTCCATCTCATTTTTGCACAGCTTTTATTTCAATTTTGCTTCATTAAATACTATTGCCAATGATACGCAGCCACTGACTCAAGTCCTGCTGACTTTCAGTTCGCTGGTTTCGCCAATAAAAAGTCTAATGGGACAATACATAGAGGCCCTAACACAAGATTTTATTTGCTCTGAATTTCTTGCCATTGTACACAGATGCAAGGTAAATGGAAAATGCCCATGTAATGGTACAGCCGTCTTTATACAGATACTGCAGCTCCCTAAATTGCCACAGAATGTCTAGTGAAAAAGAAATCAAGTCTGATTTTAAAAAGTGAAGTCTTTCCCAAGAGGTATGGCTTAACAGGCAGGAAATAAAAAAATTAACATAGAGGTTTAACAACTTACCTGGAAAATACGGAATTCTTTTTCCACCCAATTTGTAGGCAACACCAATTTTAATTTCATCAAGGACATCGAGAATATCCAGTTTTGTTAATGCCAAACTGCACAAAAAATATCAGTTAGTTACACACATGATGAATCTCCTCTTTAATACTTTCCACCTTTTTTCTCTCCCTTTCACAAATCCAGCTCAGGCAGCCCAGCCAGCAGTACAATACACAAAAGTATTAAACTATGAACATTGTTAACTGAATTCACACGTCTGGGGTGAATACTTGACTGAGTTACTATGCGATGTTTCCAAATGCTTGGCTGCTCCCACAGGTGAGGTGCACAGTGCTCTTCTCAGTGCATGAAAATGCACTCTGACTATGGAAAGTGGTACCTGCTGGGCCTGGTTTGGGTGGGTGCAACACTTGACATCACTGATAGTGACTATTTCTGTTACTGCTACTGATTTACAACAACTGTCAGACAGATGTTTTACTAAATTACACTTTTATAACAGAACAAGCATAGTCTGGTTACTAAAACCACATCTGCAGTTCAGTAGGAAGGATCCCATCCTGACTCTCAGTGCCTGGGCTGTGCTGTCAGTTTAATGAACCTTATTAATTATGTGAATGAACACACTGGGAGACAAAAATAGAACCTCAGGAAGACACTGCAGTATTCACTATTCACTGATCTGAATAAAGTTACATTTAAAAACTAGTCAAATTCTCCAGAACAATATCCTAGACTCTGCCTGGCAAAAATTTGATCAGCTAATGATTTAGACAGGTATGTGCATAATAGTCCAGGCTATATATGTTCAATAAGTATGTAATGAATGCAAGGATTAAGTGAAAAGACTTTTTGGGAAAGAAGGACCATAGAGACAGTTCTTCAACTTTTTTAATCTCCCCATGTTTTTTAGCTGTCAGAGTCACCACAGCTGACATAGTTTTGTTGATAGGAGTACAGTATTTGTATAGAACTGAAATGGAAGGAAACCCAATGCCTTCTTAAAATTTTCCACATAAAAAACTAGAGCTGCATAAGTTAAAACAAAATATAAATCCAATAAAAAACACCCCAAAAGTAAAACCCCTTCTGATAAATTAATGAACAAGACCATTGTTCCTTTGTAACATCAGCAGCATAAACAATATTAAATTATGTCTCAGTCTATAATATATTAAAATGCCCAGGGTCATGTGTTTGCATATATGAACAAGTTTGCCTGAATGCATCAACCATAGAAGCCACTTGGTCCCAAAGAAAATAAAACTCAGTCCATTAAAAGCAGAATTTATAACACAATATTTGACTACACCTTTTTAAATTAATGAACCTGTAGGAACTGAAATGAAAGCTGTGCCAGTCACTGTACGCTTTGTGTCATCCCAGTTACGTCACTTATCAAGGCAGTGGTTCCAAATGATGCAGAATTGGCCCTACAAGTAGGACCCATTAGAGTCAACCAAAGTTGAAACCAAACAGGTTTTAGACAATGGCAGAAGTCAGTATGAAAGCACTAGATCAAAAACAGTAGAGCAATCTCTTCAGAAAACCAATATATTGGTCCAGTCTACACTGGCCATCTGATGAAGGCAAAGTGAACACATGTACCAAAAAAATCACTTCTATGATATTGTAAAATCACTTAATTTGAAAACAAAAAAGGTCAAAGGAATTAGATTATTACTAGCATTAAGACAATTCTCAGTTGTGCACTGTGCATTATTGTATTGCTTAAAATGTAACACTTTACTGGACTTATATTAATGTTACCTACATATTTATTCTGCGAAGCACAAAATTATCACTTCCAAATGTAGCGCAAAATCTTTGATGCTTACGCAGTGAATCCGTTGATCATATGAGCATATTTCAAAATGACAAGATCTAACCAGCCACAGCGTCTCTTTCTGCCTGTAGTTACTCCCCATTCATGGCCACGGGACTGTAAAAGATCTCCGATTTCCTAGAAGATGACAGAGAGAATGGTGATTCCCTCTAAACATGGTTGGGAAACAAATACAAACAAATATAGATGGATAGCACAAAAAATACAGTTGTTCAAATTTCAAAGCTACTTTTTAGGAAAAAGAAAAATAAATAATTTTCCTAGGTGAGGACTAAGGCAGAGAACAAATCCCCCCATGCACAGGATTTTTGTATTGCAACCACGAGTGTTTCAAACCATGTATTTAATATGATTTTCATGTTCCAAGGAGACACTTTTCTTCCTTCTTCACCCAATAGGAAGATTTCTTTGACAATTCAGCCCTTTTAAATTTTTTTTTGCATTTGCTTTCTTCATCTGGTCTTTTGACATCTTTTGGTTTTGGGGACAAGACTGTAAATGTCTGGGACAAGACCAAAGCTGGTGCAATGTCTAGGCCAAAACACCTAGGGCTCCTCAGTTCTACCACAGTGTCACTGCCAGCTGCTCCATTCAGACTGGCAGTGCCTATATTGGAGTAAAAATAAAGAAGGAAGGAACTTTATGCTCATGATTCATAAACCCAAGGATACCATCAACTCATCTGAGCCGTCAGAGAGAAGATTTTAGTGACTAAATCCTTAAATCAGATTTGGAACACCGACTGAGAGATTGCTGTGAGCATAGCTCATAATCAATACCCTGAGCTTTCTAGTTTCTTGATAATGAAAACACAGCAGACAGTTTAAAAGAATCAAAATCTCTCCCCTTCTTTTATTGACTTATTTGTGCATGATTCGCTGATGCACACACCACATTTATTCTATAAATCACACAGAACACAGCTGTTAAGCACAGAAGTTGTTCTTGTAATTTAAGCTCTTCTGGGATACACTGACAGTTCCAGTCCACAACAAACTCTTGCCACTGAAACACACCTAATGATGTTATATAAGATGATGAGATCTGTTTTCACATCATTCATTACAACAGAAGCGTGGTGACTGTAATATAACATCATCACACTCACATCTTTCTCCTCTGATGGAAAATACCTTAACTTCATAATGTAATTCTCCTCCTTCCATGAGTGTGATTGCTCGGCATTATTATTACTGCGCTTATTTAATAGCGGAATACCCCTTACCCCATTCCACTGACTTTTATTTGTTGCCAGCTGTGTGTATCACATTTTGTAACATTAAACCTACATTAATCTGCTCGGTGGGGAAGGCTCCGATCCCCACGCGGGTGGTGTATGCCTTCACCACTCCGTACACATCACCCACGTGCTGCGGAGGAACACCGAGGCCGGTGCACACACCGCCTACGGTGCAGTTCGAGGAGGTCACGAAAGGATACGTGCCTGTCAGAAAAACACAACAGCACAGCCCTCTGTCAGCAATGGTAAGAAACAAAGAATGATTTTCCTTTATCACTTCAAAGGAGGTTTTCACTTCTGTGTTTGGCTTTAAAGCTAAACTGAAACAGCAGCCAAAGAGGGAGGCAAGTTCTTTTTATTATGTGTCATTCATCCTTTGCAACTTTCACTGAGGACTGCCCACAAGGGAGAAATTCAAAAGCATCTCAGTACTACCTCCATTAGGCACGGGATCTATTATAGGATGCTGCTGCTGTGTAAAGCTTTTTTTCAATGTTCTGTGTATCACAGAAAGTATTTCCACTACATTCATGGAGAACCTGGTGTAAAGGTCACAGTCTGACATTCCCAGTGCTCTGCACAAGTGGCTCTGAGTATCTGCCACAAATTGTCTAAGTCTTAAGAGGTCACTTATGATCTCTACACCGTGACTTTGGATTGGACAATCTCTCCAGTGCTTAATTTTATCTTCACTGTTTTAATTAGACTTTTGGTAAGAAAGCAGAGCAGAGACCAACTGAAGCAAGACTTACAGGTTGCTGTACCAGTTTAATCCTCCCCCCATGGCAGAGGAATTACCTAAGCAGCACTGCAATGAGTGCCTGGATTGTTTGGAAATGTGCACGCGCATTTAAAAGTAATCAAGACAAGAATATCTGCAGTGAAATTTCAGCTGCACTGGAATAAACTTCAGTAAAAATCAATATTTAAACCCTAAGCACTTAATCCTGTTAATGATACAATCTCTATCTTAATGAGCTTTACTTCTGGGAGATCTGTTCCCATTAAGGAAAGACTATTTTGTTTCTCTATTTTACTGCTGTTTGCAAAGTCAATATAAACATCAATCAAAATAAAACTGATCTCTTAGGAGTTAAGCTGAGTTTAGAACATAACTTACCAAAGTCAATATCAAGTAATGCTGCGTTGGCTCCTTCAACAAGGATCTTCTTTGGGGACCCATGAAGAGCTTCATACATAAAATACACACCATCTCGAACCATGGGTCTTATTTTTTCAGCATATCCCTGCAAATTGAGTACAAATGTCAGCTTCCCCAGACAATGGCTGGAAGCAGGGAACACTGTGTTCACTTTTGAAAGACAAAACATACAGATAACTCTAAGCTTCCAGCCTCAATAACTGTGTTTTCCTGAAAAATACAACCATTAGCTTATACTGCATTGTAAACAAATCAATCTATTGAACCACTCACAGAAGAAAACATGACTTATTAAGGCATTAGAATGTCACAATTTCGGTATAATTTCTGTTCCCAGAGATGTGGTATAACTACTGAATTTTGTGGCTACAGTCTTTAGGTAGTGGGTCTATAGTCTAGACACAATGAGAATGGGACTTAGAACTAGTCCAAGCACCAAAAGAAAAACATATCACTCCTTCTGAATATTAAAAAATATCTTCAGGGTGTCAGCTCTGAAAAAGCATGAGACAAAAGTTGGGAAAGGTAAGAGATGTTTTTAACATCCTCTTTTCTTACATATTCATGAATGGTGTTTGTAATGGCTCTTATGGATTTATTTGTAAACAGACAATTTTCTTGTAATACCAGGATCTTGAAACATCCTTCCACAAACAATTTTTCAGTAAGCATGGAAGTCCTACCGACAGACTGGACACTAACTGAAGTCATCACCCTGCATTCTCTTGACTACTTTGATACAACAGCCATTTTAAACAGCATTCAAAAAGGTAAATATTATAGGAGAATTAAATCGTCCACGAAGTTTACTGTAATGCCTACAGTAAGAGAGAACATTCTATTATAAAGCATAGCTACTGCTTATTAAAAGCCTTTATAATAATGAACTTATACATTTTTCATCTAAATTAATTACTTAGCTCAATAAGTGGCATGTCTGGTCCACTTCACTTTTACCTTTTAAAATTAAAATAAATATTGCAAATGATAAATCCTTACCTTTAGCTTTTTCAATTGTCCTTCTATATCAATTTCCAGTGTGGGAAACATTGACTTGTATTGTTGTGCCAGGTTTTTAAATCTGCAAAATATTGAAGTTTTATCTACAAGGAACATTGTCACAGAGTAACAGAACCTTTGGCAAGTACTCAGTTTATATTATACACAGTACGTACTGAGAGCTATAAGGAGAAAATACCCAGGACTCTGATACCTCAACCAGTGCACTTCCCAATGTTCAAAATTACATTTTAAATTAAGAGAAACTGTGAAGTACAGGAAATACACACACATGCACACACACACACACACACACGTGCATCATGTTTCCAGTTTTCTTCTCCTTCTAGACAGTTTATATACAAAATTCAGACACATATTTAAAAACATCCCCTTAAAAGCAAATCTATCAGCCAAAATGTGTCAGTCTTGAACATAATATTTAGAAATGAAAATAGTTGTACCTTGAAGAAAATTCATCAAAGTCAGAAAGGAGGTCGCAAATCCGAAGGCCTGTTCGTGCAGCTTTGGAAGAATATGTTGGTCCAATCCCTTTTTTTGTTGTGCCAATACTAAGTAGAAAGAAACACCCCCCCACCCAATATATATCAACATATGCAAAAATACATGCCAAGTATGCCAAGTAATTTTGTCAAACTCTTCAATGTATCATATACTAGGCAGGAGGTCTGCGACATAAAAATATATTAAAGTTCTATAGAAATAAATATATAGCAACTTTCAGGTTTCACTTAAGTATTGCTAATATTCATGGTATTCAGTAAAGCATAAGGCCTTGAATCTGGCTGACAGTTTGTTCACTAACATCAGCAGGAACAGAACAGAGTCACAGAATTAGTAACATCAACCAGGCTCTTTAGAGATACATTGCATTTCTGTTTTCCAAAAGTACACTGATTTTCCATATTTGCATAACTATTAATGAAATGAGGGTGTTGAAAATATTTACTTTTTGCCTTCTTGTGCTTGACGTTGCACTTCCTGGAGCCCATCTACTGCCTGGTGAAAGTCAAACACTGCAGTGGAAAATCAAGTGGATATAGTGAGAGAACAAAGGAGAAAAATATTCTTTAAATCACAGACATCCATAATTTCAAGACGAAGTGCCTTTGCTGTGATTGACAGTGCACAGGCCTCTTCAAGTGAAAACAGAGCGAGTATTCCTTAAACATTGTGAAAACATGTAAAATACCACTTTTCAGTGGATACAGATTCCATTATTATGCTTCAGATTACACAACAAAATAAGAAGCTGTGTTAGATCAAATACATAACTGCTCTGTGGAGTAATAATTTAATTTAGCATCATGAGCTAAGCAATCATTTGTGAGGGTTTTTACCCCTTCAATCATCACTTACCTATATGTGCTCTATCTGATATAATCAGTCTTTTCTCCCAGTCTTTTAAACCTGTCAAAAGATGAAGAAAGGTAGGATTTCAGCTGTGCTGATTGGTCAAACTTTGACATTGGCTTTTACTTTTTTTATGTCTTTCTGCCAGTTTATATGGCTTCTTGTTAAGATAACTGTAGACAAAATGGATAAACCATAAGACAATATCAAATATCAGCAATGTTTCTGAAACTTCTCTTTTTTTTTTTTCATGTACCAGCTTTCTCATTTTGGTATGGACAAAGATACTTCTTAATGCCGGAATGATGTGGTTTACACACAATTCTTTTAAGGAAATATTCTTGTTCAACTCTCTACACAATACATCACCTAAACTCCATTTGTGCATCAGAAAATAGAGAATTTCTACTTAGAAACATAAAACAATCTAAGAAGTAGGAGACCTTGGAAGATCATAGGGTCCAAAGCCTTGCTCAAAGCGGAATCAACTGAGTTTATATCTGGGCACAGAATCTCTGGGTTAAATCTTCCCTGTTTGAGGTCATGGGAAGCTTACTACACAGTTTAGAATTTATTTTCCATCTAATGTGGTATAAAATGCCATAAAACTCCCCAAAACCCATGAAAAGATTAATTTTGAAAATATGTCTGAAGACTACAACACATTTCAACATATTAAATACTGTTTCTCTCATTTTAAAAACAGAACGTTACTGCACTGAATACTTATGGTCAGAAACAACTGCTCACAAAAACCCTCAACCTGGCTGCCAATATAAAGGTAGGTTAAAAATTACTTGATACAAACCTTTCTTTTCATTCTTTTCAGCTTCTTCAAACAGGCCTGGTAAATGTATAACCACTCCATTACCTTTGGGAACATAAATGATTTCTTTTAAAACAGGAATAAAATACTCATTTTTAGGATGTAAGGCATGTAAACACTTGCTGTTTAAAATTTCATTTAAAAAGTAAACTAAATTTCACACAAAGCGATCTTGAGAATTTTTTGGATAAAACCGGATTTGGGGTCTGCAGCTGCTAGCCTGCTAAATTCAGGAAAACCAGAGCTGGCTTGTTTCAGGCGTGAACACCAGGCTGCTGCACAGCCAGCTGAGGTAAGCGGATTCTTGTCTTTGTTTATGGTGGACTTTGCCCTGCAACTTCAACCTCAATTGTTCACAGAGGAAAGCTCAAAGAAGTCCCTGGCCTTACCACACTGACAAGTCTGTGTGAAAATATCTAAATCTTCTTCAATATTTAGGTATTTGTTTTAAACTCAGCTCAAACTACTGCTGTGATACATTAGCAACACCTTCCCCTGCTTTTGAGCTACAAAATAGAACCCACAAGCAATACAGAGCAGTACTGGCGAGACATGGAGGATTAGTGATGCAGTGGGCTGGGAACAGCTGCTGCCTCCTTCTTGGGAATGTCAGAAATATATGCAAGAGCCTGTCTCAGCCTAAATTTAGCATAACTTAAGTTATAGTCATTACTAATTGACAAGGGAGTAAATAGGAAAGCAAGACAACACATCATATTTAGCTGAGAGAAAAAATATGTTTAATATATTCCAGTCATCCATTTGGAAATTATTAAATGGAACAAAACTGAAACTCTGTGACTCACTAGACTAATTTCTTGAACAGTCTGGACACAATTTCTGTCAGAAAGAATCAAGACTTTGGACAAGAGTCTTAAATTTGCTGACCATTAAAATATGAGTTTAATGTCTAGTGAGTGATGCCATCTGCACCTAATATCTTTATAGCAAAATACAACATCACCCTAAACAGCTGGCGATGTGAACAAAAATTAAGACTGGTTGATGACCTCCTAAGTAGAGCCCTGTATTATGGGGGCTATTTCTGGGAAGTTAGTGAAGAGATATCAAATTATATTATTTTTTTAGCGTAAATCCTGGGGTTTGTGTTCTCAAAGAATAGCACATATATTTCTGAAAGTATAAAAACAGAGTGCAAGCAGAGGGTGGGATCCAAAATTACCATAAAGTATAAGAAGGAGCAACAGAATAGGATGTTTGGATGTTCTTGCTTTCAGTTTTCTAACGGCAGCAACTAAACTGACATTGAAAGTAGAGTAACTCTTCATGTTAAAGTAGCAGTGAAATAAAAGTCAAACAGCTGAAGCCAAAACAAATCTGACTGACAGTCATGTTTTTCTTTCCTTGTTACTATAAAACAGTTGCAGCTATCCAGTATACACTAAGTTCCAAAAGGGTCTTACCAATAAAAGAAATTGCCTTTGGATTAATGATGCCACTAGGAAATAGGTGAAAATCATATTCTTTCCCATCAACAACCACAGTATGGCCTGCATTATTCCCACCCTGCAAGAGAAAGAAACACATGAAGATTAATGGTCTAAACTCCCAGCAGATGATTTGGCAAGACCATCTTTTTTATTTATACATGTCTTTGGTGACTGTTTTGTCCACCTTATAGTTTCTTAACATGTTGTAGTATAGTAAAAAAGACTCAGACAGGACAATGAGGGGGCTAAAGGATTTCAGCAGGACTTTGCAGAATTATGAAGCAGAGCAATACCACGAAGTCAAGGCAGGGCTGGGGCAGAGCAGGAGTTAATATAGGAGTGATGGCATAAGCTAGAAGAGAACTGAAGCTTTCTGGGAAAAAACCCTGGGATTAACTACTGTCCTTGGAGTCCTGTCTCTGACATGTCTACACAAACCCATCCTTTTTAGGTATCTTCTGTACATGGACATTTGCTTGAGTTGAAGCCCAGTATTTCCCTTTGAATGGAAGATCTTCCCACCTGCCCACCCACAAACAGCTACTGCTTCTCTTTGTATTCAAGACAGAGGGTCATTGTCAGCTTGGGAGCATGTGCGGACTTTGCAGCTTCACTGAATGACCTTGTCAATCACAGAATATCCTGAGTTTGAAGGGACCCACAAGGATCATCGAAGTCCAGCTCATGTACCTGCACAGGACAACCCCAAGAAATGGTCAAGGCAGGATTTTTCCAATTACCACCACCACCACTTCATGGAGTCTGCTACAATTCATGACTTACAAAACTATCTACCAGAACTGATAATAAGAGCTGGTATTTTCCTCACTAAACTGCTTTTACACAAACAGCTTTAAAAGAGTGTGTGACAACACACAAACTTGGAAAGAGGTGAGCAATTCAAGGTCATGAGTTGATGATTTGACCAGAAACATTAAGAGTTTTAAAAATTAAAGGTCCAGTTTTCTCAGCAGGCTTAGTGTTTGTTCCTGCTGTGTCTTGATATAAGTTTGTCTCCTACTGGTAAGGTTGGGAAACCTGACTACTTGTCTGCTGTGGTGCCACAGGCCTTTGGTTTTCCCAAATGATGACAAATCTTTGTGGGTTTGATACAACGACTGAATGATTTAAACTGTCAAAATGAGGGCATCTACTGGAAGGGGAACTGAGACTGCCACTGGTAATTTGTAAACAATGAAGGGTGTTGGCTGAATGAGTGGAGTTACAAGAAAACTCTGAGAAAGGACAGTCATTTACGAGAACTAATACTACAACATACGTTATTCCAGAGTTTCATTTATTCTTCATTTACTCATTTGCCCATTTGTTTGTATGTAAAACACAGGAAAATGGCAACTGACAATCCTTTCAAAATGTGGATAAATGCTGAAACACAACACTAAGAAAATAAAAACTATGGGTTACCAAAAAAAATAAATTTTAAAAGCAGTGTGATGGAGGAAAACACTAAGAAATATGTCTTCAAACATGACAAAAGTAATTTTCATGCTTTGGAACATGTGACCTCAACAATTAATTTCAGAGAGATAACCTGCTAAGGGAGAGCTGAGTAGGAGCTATAACAGAGAAAATAGTACACACAAATTTCATTTGACTTAAAAACTGCTGGGTAGCTCATCCTTGGGATGGGAAAGACTCCCAGTGTCTTGCTAATTCAGAGTTATAACTTGCCCACAGAATCCTGGCTATTTTGCATGCCTCCCAGATATAATAAACAAGTTGTAGGAACCAGGATCTAGTTAAAAGTACTCAATTACCTAGAAGGTTAATAAATCAGGCAGGAGAGTACTCTACATGATATTTCAGAGATCTGATTCTGGTGGATTGCACTGGTTGAAACACTGGTTTATTTTATTATCAGGCTGAGAAAGATGCTAGCAACTTCTTCTGGGACTCCCAGCTTTCCTTTTCTGCTCACCTATAGACGATGGCAAGATGGAAACGTTAAAAGAATTAACTCCATCACTTAACACCAATTAAATCTCTAATAGAAAATTGTTGTTTGTCTTTTCCTCAGAAAATGGGGAACCAGGCTGCTTCAAAAGTATTTGTTGTCACAATGCTTTATTTATACTCTGCTTTTCTTAATCAACATGAATATGAACAAATGAAATCAGGCTTGAGGACTCACAATCTGAGATAACAGCATTCCTAAATTATAGTCAAAGGTATTTTCTTGTATCCTAAAATTTTAGAAGGTGGGTTACACCAGTATGAGAATGTTTATGAAAGACAGTTTATACTTCTGGAAAATTTCCTGAATGACTGACACCCAGACAAATGTTCTTTCTTTGGCAAATGCTTAAAAAGGGAAGTTAATGAAGCAGCTTGGGAAAGTTGGCGTACATAAAAAAATGCTGAAGTACAGAAACACCAGCAGATACGATATATCCTTTAATGATACACTTTCAGGCCCTCTGGATAGATCACACAAACCAAAAATTCAGTGATAGACCACATAAAACAGCGTTTCTCTAATTAAAAACTAGTATTGCCTCCAGAACTGCATTTTGCACTGCCCATGTTGGTCTGTGTTTCCTAAACAAGTGTTTTCAAAGTATATTTTTACAGCTCAACTAATTATACTTTTATAAATATAATTGAAGTGATAGCAGAGCATTGAATTACCCAACAGACATGACCACACTTGCACAACATTACAGTGGTCTGATGAGGTATTTTCTGTTTATTATCTGGTCATCTCAGTAATTTCTCATGTTCAGTTACACATATTCCAACAGCACATTGGCAGCCTAATAGCTGAGGTATTAAAGACATCTACTCCCTTTCTAATTTTACTCCAGTTCTGTGCGTCAATATATGGCCTGTATAAGCCATTTCTTTTCCTAACAAAATATAAGTGAATCCAAAAGCTAATAGGGGCTTAACTGGAAGACTAGAGGTTTGAAGGTGCAGAGGACTACCTGGTACACTGCAACTGTGGGATCTCCCCTCCTTCCCTCAAATGGTATTTCATTAATTTGGTGTGAACACTAATCATTTGACAGTGTCCCCTGGACTCCCAAGATGTTTCTTCTTGGACCATGAATCTTTTGGAGCCTCTGCTTGGCTTTTGATTCAAACATGAACATCATAAACCTGCATTTAATACCCTGACCGTGCCATGCACCACTGAGCCCACCTGAATTTTACTTATCTTCTATCATTTCCAATTTCCTAGGCCACTAGAGATGGTATCTGTCTTCTTTTGCAGTTTTTCAAAAATGTCTCTAACAAAGGGAATATTAAGGCCACAACTTCTGATAGATTAATCACCAGTGCCATTTTGGCATGATATGTGCTGTGAAATGATGGAACAAGCAGAAATAACAAGTAGCATTTGCTGTGTAGTCTGGGCATCCCCATTAAACCATGCTGGTGTAGAAAATGCTGTTCCCAGAAAGGCAACATTAGGGAAGCTGCTCCAGGGGCATCCATGTACCCTCCTCACACTCTTCCCCTGCTCCAGGGTCTGTCCCTTCCATGGGGTGCAGTGGGGATTGGGTTTTTTAAAAATTATTTTAAAAAAATTATTAAGTTGTACTCAGCTAAAAGTCGATTTTTCTCTGTAAGATTTTAATCTATATTTTCTGAAATTTTATAATCCAAGTGTAAAATTATATATTGTCCCAGTAATAAAAGGAGCTAGAGGAAATAAACTACCCCATGAAATATCATACAGTCTTTTTTCAGTAAAACACTTTGTTTAAAAAGAAAATCCATTTCCAAGCTTTTTACGTGTTGATCTACTTGTGATATTGGATTGTTGCACTGATGTACATTGATTACTATTCCAGAGTGCATGAACACCAGAACTGCGTCAATACACTAAACTGAGAAGCTGTATCTTACCAGGGTTAACAACTGTATGCTGGAATAAACAGTACAAGGGAATTAATAATAATTACGAACAAGTTGCCAGAGAACAGTCATTATCTTTATAGAACTTACAAAAACCATGAGGAAACAACCCCCCTTCTCAAACTGCTTAAAGGCTGTTATTTTGGCCTGTACTGTTTTAAAAATCATCATCTCTTTATTCTCTTTAGCAAAAATGTCCGAAGATGGAGAATTTCTTTTGCGAGCAGCAGTGAGGCTGTTCAGCACCTGCAGCAGGTATTCCATTTCCCAACTAGCCTTGTGATACATGTTTGAACAGGAAGGAAATGTGTCTTGATGCTCAGAGGTGTTTCTGCCTGTTCTTGCCAGGCAGGTCGTGCGGAAGAGTGTTTCCAGATGCTCTGCTGGTTGGCACATCCTTCATTTGCTCAGTGCTCCCCATAAGGCCCGAACACCATTTGATTCAGTAGATTGATATTAAAAATCACCAGATCACATATAGAAACCTTAAAATCTTATGATAGTTTCAAACTATAACTCGAGTGTGAACAAGAAACAGGTTTATTTTGGATGTGTCCCACAGTGATCAGTCCTCACCCTCTTCCAGTTGGCAATGGGGAAATAACAGAAACTGGTTATCAAAGATCTGCACCAAACACCACAACAGTGTGAGTGACACACCAGCAGTACACAGAGCTCCTTAGCCCATTGCTACATGCAGTAAATGCATAAAATGACATGGCCAGGTTTGGAATAAATGAATTAGAAACAAAAACACAGTCCAAGGAGCTATCTGTGCTAGGAAGCACATGGAGGTATCTGAACACAGTTTCAGTGCTGACTGATATGCCTAAGGCAAACCTAGCGTGTTTAAATGGGAATATCAAGTAGGAGTAGAAAGATTGGATTACTTCTCATTTTGGCAGTTGTGCAACTGCTACTAGAATACCGTGTCCTTGGTACGGGGACAAGACTACAAGATGAACCCCTCTGGCATTATACTAATATATGAATTTATAATCTATGAATTGGAATACCAGCCACAAACCAGCAGTTTGGGAAGCCTGCATCTGAAAACAAATGCTATGACCCCTGTCTATCTCTCTTCGTTGTAAGTATCCCAGTAATGTGAATTCCATACATCAATGGAGTAAAACATTTTCTGAAATTCAACAGTATCTGCAAGCCAAATACTTCTCATCATACTATCAAGCAGGCAAAATACTTCTGTTTTGTTATCTGAATTGAGTAATTTTCTTAAATTTATAGCATTTTATATGTGAATAAACAAGAAGGAACATTGTTACATAAATTGTTTCTTCCCTTTACAATTTAATTAACAATGGCTATTTCTAACTTACATCAGCAACTGCCTGGAACTTATTTGAATAAATGTAGCTAATAAGTGCTAACAGCAAAACTGGCTCTGGCAGGAACTTTATAATAATATAGATCCATTGACTTTCATGGGGTTTCTCATTATTTACACCATTGCAAATGAGGTTTGAGCATCACTGGTATTAAAAAAAAAAATCCAGTTGGACAAAAGCAATGTATTAAGTGCTTTGTACATGTAGACCCTTCAATGCGAAGTCATTGAATCACCTGTGTGTGAAAGCTTTTGTCAGTGGCTGGAAGTGCTGCACATTCCATTTGGGAGGTTGTTGTCATAGGTGCTTGTTTGTTTCCCCTACTGGAAGTTTTTCTTGCTAGTTTTTGTTTTGGTTTTTTGTTGGTTTTTTCCCCCCCAGTTTAAATATCACCAAATAACATCCAACTCATTCCAACTCAGGTTTCAAGAGGTGGACCATAACTTTGGTTTTTATTTTTAAACTCAAGCCATTGGGAAGAGGTGGGTTGGGAATAATCAGAAGTATCCTTAGGCCAGAAGAACTGAGGGAATAGAAATTTTTAAAGCTGCAGCGGCGACAGAAAGCTGGTGTCAGCTGCAAGTTTATCTCCTGATACCAACGATACTCAGCCAAATCTAGTTTTCTTGGCTCTTCTTTCCCAAGACTACGTTGCAATAATGATCTCAAGTACAAAAAACTCTACACAGAACTGCTCTGACTCCTGCCTCTGTTCAAGTATGCCCCTTTGGTGTCTCAAAGAATAAGCAAAATCCACAGGATCCCACCATCTGAACTAAAATAGTGATCTCTTCAAAAACTCCCAAATTCCTGGAGTGGAGGAGGAAGAGAAGAGACCTTCTAAACCCTAATGAGATAATTAGTATGATTATAACCACAAACACTCTTGAAAAGAGCAGAGCAAGATTTTTGACCCCTTAAAGAAACATAAAATTATTTGTAGCACAAATATAAAACCTGAAGCTTATATGATATATTGCACCAATGATGTAGTATTTTTTCTTTACTACAAAAAATGACCCTAACTTGTACAGATACCTCAGTCTTCCTAAGCATCTGAAAAATGCAACTAGAAAAGCCATGTCTATTTCAACTCGGGTTTTAAACAACAATCAGTGTAGGTAAACTAGACACTCAAACACTAGTTATTTTCTCTCAAACTGAATTCATTGTTTTGTCAAGCCACATCAAAACAATATACCACAACAGACCACTACAACAAAATACATGCTCCAGCAACAGATGCAAAGAAAATAAATTCAAGGTGTATTGATAGAAAATGCTATAGTGAAAAAACATTCTGACTCATGTTAGCAGAATATAAAAATAATGGAAATTGAACATGAAAAAACCTAGACAAGCTTACTCATCTTTCTCTCTTCTGAACAAGGACAGTCATGTCCCTGTGGGAAGTAATACGATCCAAGGATATGAACATAACTTTTCTTATATCTGTAAACAAGTTAACAACAGGAATGAAATAGAACAGATGTCATTTCAGTTTAATTTTCAGCTGTTTTGTTTTGATGCTTGTAGAGGATAATAAACTCATCATGCTTTATAAAGGGGATTGAAAATTAAGCTTGCTTTCTTATGGAGATTTGGAAACTTTAAACCTGACCTTCTCATACAGTATTTATAATCCTGGTGGTCCTGAGATGATCTCGCTGATGCCCAAAGGAAAGGCTAGTTTAAAATAGCAGTGTCACCATGTTGTTCTAAAGCTTAAAATGATATAGTGTGGCATGTAAGTTTGTATAAGCAGAATGGAAAATAAAATTGGATAAAGTACCTTATAAGTGACAGATTGCTACAAAAAAAATTCAAGTCTGGAAGGCTGGACTTCTTTATTGTAGCTAAAGAAACAGCTCACACTTAAATCCTCTCTTGTGTTGCATAACAAATCCACCCGTGTTTTGCAAGGAATCTTGCAAAAAATGACTTAGAAACCTGTACGAATGTACATGCAAATGGCATTATCAACCTTCCCAAACATTTGAGAACTCAAAAACAACAGTCCTGCAGTCACTGCACACTCATGACTTCAAGGTCATCAATCTCTTCACTGAAGATCATCAAGCACTAAATCATTAGGAGATTAAAGTCTTTCCATGCTACTCTATCCTGTAGGGAAGAATTACACTAAATATCACAGTTAAATCTCATTGAAAGAAGAGCAACACGCAACACACACACACGCAGAGAAAAACAGTAGCCAACAAGCCCCTGTAACTTCACGCAATCATCACATAAAATTGCCCTAATTTAATCCCCCTTGCAAACAGGTCCAGTAGCCCATGATCAATAGGGACAGTCACAACAACGTGTGGCTGCTTACCCTGCCCTGTCAGCAGCAACAGAGGAACAAAGGAAACCTCCCTATCTCGCACCTAAACCACCCAGAGAAACTACTCGGCTGGCATTTCTGCCACGCTCGGGTTTTATTATTCAATCGCTTGCCCACAGTACTTTCCTTTGCGTTCCTCAAACTACTGTTACTAAAATATATGACATTTACATTGCATTCATTAAAACACTAGCACAAGAAAATAAGGAAACCTACCATAATATGCAACAGTTACTTCTATGAAAGCACAGGGCATATCCCTTCACCCTTGCCTAAATTGTTCCGCAATGTTGCAATGCTTTCCAAAGCCCAAAATGTTGCCAGGCTTTTCTTACTGGTAAGACCTTCTCAAACTTATTTGTTAATATCCACTATATCGAGAAAATAAGCCACTCAACACCCTTGGTTTATGACCCGGTTAAATCTCTCAGTCCAAGTAACTGTGAACTACTCAACCACAAAAGACCTTAACAACCAGTTTTTCTGGTATCCTTTTCAACCTCCTCAGCTTTTCTTCACTATTAACATCAACTGTAATCTTTGTCCATGTGCCTCAAGATCAGATGATCTTTAAAACTAAAGCAACTCTTAACTTGAAAGCACAGACTTGATAGAAGAAATATTTTAAAAAGTGACTGCATGTTTAGTGCAAAACAAAAACTTTAATATGAGAAGTTTAAGAAACCTAGTAACAGCTCTTCTCAATGCAATCTCATTCTAACTATTTGGCCTTGCTTCTTACATGTCAGTCTTTAAGTGAATGTAGGTAACATCAGGCAGATGGTTTCCAGACTTCCAGGAGGCAGAATTGTCACTGACATATCCAGCACTGTCATGGGCACACTGAACTGCAGCGCCAAATGACAACTTGAAAAAAATTCTTAAAACCTGCCTTGGCCTAGTCCCTGGTGCTGAATCACTGCCACTGGTGTTGATGTGAAGGAAGACACGTATTGGTGCTGCAGCTGGTTTATGCATCTATTCAGTAACCACGACGTGACCTGAGGCAGGTAGTGGTGATTATCTCAGGGCCTCTATGCACCTACTAGAAACAGCTTTCCTGTCTTTCACATTAACTTTTGGAAAATCTTCCCTTCAATTTTTTTACCAAATGGTTTATGGGGCAATTTCAGTACAAAGCTTTTTGTACGGTGGACCTTACATAGTCCCAGATTAAGGAAGCAGCAGACCTGCATGACAACCAGCTGGCCTCAGTTAACTGAGAACTTACTATGTGTGACTTTTTAGGAACAGCTCTAGTACAAGTCTCTGGAGGCACACCACCATGGCCCCTTGGCCCTTGTGACAGGTGACTGTTTGATCATACTCCTAAACTGATCTGAGAAATTAGCTAATTAAAGCCCTGGTAGCTAATACCAGCCATGAGTTCTAGCTTTGAAGGTGGACACAAAATGACATACGACGTGATGTGAGAAATCTACATCTGGAATGAGAGCTACCACTGAAAAAGGCACAATCTGAAATCATGTTTTTAACAAAGCTCTCTTCCTAAGTATATTATATGTATCCAAATTACTTCATCTTATATTTTGACAATATGCTAAGTGGTCAAGTAAAAAGTGAACCCCCATCTTTATGTCCCATATTCTCTTAGTTAAAAGCTTTAAACAAATATACAAAATATATTTTTTAAAGAAACATCAAAATTAAATATTTTCCATTGAAATATTTGGTTTTGCTCTTTCCTAAAAATATACCAGGGATTAAAAGTATTGCATGGCATAATGTGACAGCTCCATGCCCCAGGAGGCCACAATAAGAAATATTACCCTCTAATGTTCTTCTTCTGAATGTCTTTGCTTGCTGAAAGAGCAGTTTAGAGGAAAAATGTACTTGATGTTCTCCATTAATAACCTGAACTAAAACCTACTCAGTTCTTTAACAGCCTGCTGTTATTAGTTTATTTTGAAACACCTTTTGTACTTCTTTACATGGATTTGTGTGCCTGTGTTTCTGGTATTTTAATGAAAGCAGCCTGTGAAAAGTTTTGTAGAGCATCATCTGCAAGAACATTCAGAGATCTTTTAACCCTTTCTGAAACATCCTCTTTCACACAGAATGCTGCAAGTATAAAGGTGAAATGAAATCAGTTACTTCTGGTGAACTAATATTTCATATTTAAATTATGTCACATATTTCAGAGTTACTGAATTGTGTGTACCTAATTATTTTGAACTCAGACAGTGCAATCTAAGTACTGACCAACAAATTAAGTCACCAATTCATGTAAAATTAAATTCTGAACACTCAAGAAAGTTTCAGAGGCTGGGGTTTTAATGCAGAATTTTCACATAATTCAAAGCATCCCTTGTGCCTGTGATGGACTTCCTATTGTCATTCACCTGCCTGCCTTTCTTTCTAGTATCCCAGAAAATAGAATTTCATTTCCTCTGCAGCAACCTATGTCACAGATTATTCCCATGAAACCAACATACCAAAATGTTTGAGAAACTTTTAATAAAAATTATTTCCTTTCATGGAAACATCATGGAACTACTATTTTGAGAAACCTCTTCAAACTCAAACCTGGCCCTGAATTTAAATTCCTATACTGAGAGGAAGGCAACCCCACTTTTTTTAAAGGCTAGCTCAAAGAGTATCCTACTGGGTGAAGAACTACTGTAGCTGGGACATTATTTGAGAAGACCTGAAAATCCATTTTTCAGATATTAATTTTCAAGATTTCTCTACTTCCATTTCACTGGACTAAAACAAGCTGTTCAACAATTTCCATCAATGTCTGAGAAAATGGAGTGGACAAGACATCATGAAATAACATTGTCAATCACCATATTCTAACAAAAAAAAAATTCTGGTGGATTTTTTTCTGACATTTTCTCTGAAGTCTCTAATAAATCAGTCATTCAGTGCTTCTTGTTTAAGAAATTGCTTCTAATACACAAGTGCTATGGCACTGAAAGTTTTTCTTCGTTTCCAGGAGCAGTCTGAAGCAACAAGGTTCTGGTCCAAACACTGAGGTTTTTCACAGCACTACACAGCATTAATGAAGTTCCCCTCAAACTGATTACACCTGTAAGGTAATGACCTGCCATTATCACACTGAGAGAACTCATCGGTACTGTTCACATCCCTAAATATGTGCATATCTTTAGTAACATTAGCAGATTTCTAACAGAGGCAAAAATCATACACCATTATCTACTTGCATGACTGGCTTTGAAAGTATGAAATATTAAACTACTAAAAAGGCACATATTTTAAAGGATGCTCAAAATTGCCAAATGCACAAAACACCCATTGAAGTATTAAGCGAGAAGTGGATTTTTTGAAGTTACATAATATTTGCCACTCAGAAGTAAATCATGACTCATATTTTCCTTTTTAAATGTTTTATAGTCAGCCCTGAACTCTAATCCTGAGGACATCTCCATCAAGCAATGTATCACTAATCCTATTATAATCTCACACACGGTGCGTGCATGAATGTATCGGGGAACACTCTTCTGAAAAGAGCCCAGAGCTTTTCTAGATCCACCTGCCTTCCATCCATCCCAGTCTCATCAGGATGCAGAAAGACGATCTAGATGTGCCTGGCAGCACATTAAACCATCTAAGCCATCAGCCTGTTGCTAACACACTAACCCTTCTGGCATGCTCACACACACATTCCTGTATCCTTCAGAGGGCATTCTGAGGCTGCACCTGGGGGCCACGTTCGCAAAGTAGCTCTCTGGATGGACAGCAAATCTGTCTTGAAAGCAGCTTCAGGGCATCCCTCAAAACAGAGTCTAAAAAGAACCAGTATGACTCCCTGCAGGAGTAACTCTAACCCCATGTGAATGCACTGTTTGACAGGGGTCTTTATGAAATGCTCCTCCTCAGCTAAAACTTTTCAATCTTGCTTTCTCACCAAAGCAATCCTAAAACCAGAGTTTAAATTCCTAGTAAAACATTGCTGGGGGAGGCATGGGGGAAACAAATATAGAAAAATAGCTATGGTCCTGATAATACATATTCATTAGCCACCTTTTGCAGGAAAACTTCTCCCCAAGGTGATTCAAGATCTTAGGAGTTTAATGTCCCAAGTGAAAATACTTCCTCCACCTTCTAAATATTTAACCTGCATGACAACATTTATTTACATAACATACTTAATTAGAGAAACGTCCTTGGATTTATTATCTTGGATTCAAGGATGTCTGTAGCTTTTCAGTAGCTATCCTGTATTTTAAAGCAGAATAAATTTCATGGTACATACACCAGCTGAGCAGGACTAAGCTGACTACCTTTTAATATGCTCACATAGTTTAAAGGGACAACAGCCAGATTATTAGCTGTATTCGTCTAATATGTTCATAACTAATGTTTGCAAGCAGTTCTTTAGAAGTTATTACCATTACTGATGCCCCATTGCTGGAGGTGTTCAAGGCCAGGCTGGAGCTTTTAAACAGCCTGGTCTAGTGAAGGTTGTCCGAGCCCATGGCAAGGGGATTGGAACTGGATGATTTTTAAGGTCCCTTCCTACCCATTCTATTATTCTATGTGGAATTACCTCTGGGTCCAATTTGGTTTATATTATGCAAATACACTGTTTCGAGAATACTTACGATCTATTCAACTCAAAAATACCTATAAGCAAAGCCATGCAAGATGTTTCCTGTTTTCATGCAACACTAAATCCATATTTTTACATAACTTTGGTTCTTCTCCCCTACTTTACTAACGCTCAATTTCAAAACACTTTTTTTTAGAATAAACTTCCAGGCGTTTGCAGGGAACACAACCTGCCCATCCAAAACAGCCCCTGCAGTAAAACTTTGGCAGACTCCTGAGGTTTATCACGGCTGGCCTTCAGGCCGGCTCACAGCGCTTTTCCCCGAAGGAGCAGCACGCCCGGAGACACCCACCCACCCCGTCCCAAGCAGGGGAACATCCCCGCAAGCACTGACCGCACCCCGGGCCGCGGGGTCGGCTTCCCAGGGCAGCCCAGCGCCAGGAAGCGCCCGGAGCGCGGCTCCTCCCCGGGCAGGCGGCCCCGCGCCCCCGCCCGCCGGCACCTCGGGATCCAGTGTCGCTTATCGTGAAGGGTCAGCTATTTGTATTTATAGCTCAGGGCTTGTTTCTTTCCGAGTGGTATTTGGAGGCGCAGCCGGGGTGGGTCGGGGGGGTGTGTGTGGAGCACACGGCTGCCCGCCCGGGCACGTTCGCGTCCCGCCGCTGGCTGCGGGAGAGGAACGGGGAGTGGGAATAGGGAGCGGGAGAGAGAAAACCAACAGGAGCGAGGAGCGGCAGCTGGAGGGAAAGAGCGCTGGAGGGAGGAAAGGTGGAGCAGCGAGGGACAGGGGTGACCCGCATGGGGAGGAGGTCGCCGAGGAAAAGCGGGAGCCGAAGGGAACGCAGAGTGCGGAAGCGCCGAGGGAGTGGCTGATAGAGCCGGCCCGGCACCCACCTGGCACCGGCACACAATGTCCGACTCGGTCGCCAGCAGGTCGACCACCTTGCCCTTGCCTTCGTCCCCCCACTGCGCCCCCAGCACCACCGTCACTTTGTTACCGCCCGGCTCGCTGCGCGCCCGCTTCANCTGCGCTGACGTGCGGGGCCGCTGCCCCCGGGCCTGGCCTCGGCCGCCGGACCGCGCTCACACGCACGGTTCCCTCACACACACAGAGACACGCAGACACACACAGGACCTCTCACACACACCACACATTGTACTGCCTCACACACACGGTCCCCTCACACACAGGCACAAGCTGACAGAGGTTGTGGAACTGTGGGGAGTGCACAACCCTGGCGCATCCATGTAATGGGCACCTCAGAAATGCGGGCCCATGTCACCCTCACGCAGACGCCGAGTTTGAGGGAGGCAGGCCTGTGATACAGACAGACAGACAGACGGACAGACATCAGGCTAGGTCNCGGCGGGGTGGCCGCTGCGGTCGTTGGACGCCCGGGTGCCCGACATGCTGGCTGGATGGGAGGGTGGCTGTGGCCGCAGCAGCCGCCGCCTCACGCTGCCTCGCTCCCCGCCGCCGCCTCGCCCTGCGCGNGCGGGCCCATGTCACCCTCACGCAGACGCCGAGTTTGAGGGAGGCAGGCCTGTGATACAGACAGACAGACAGACGGACAGACATCAGGCTAGGTCACTGTGAGGCACTCTCACACAGTCTGATGTGTCACTGTCAGGGATCTCAGGGCTGCGTGACAAGTCACAGCACAGAGGTCCAAGGCATGTGGCTGTCACAGTGGTCTGAGGCTTGTGGAGCCGTGTCACACGGCTGTACAGACACGTGTCGTACTGAGGTGCATGACTGTCACTGCGACACTCACAAGCACTTGTCACTGTTACCAAGGTGTCAGGGTCTTAGGCACGGCAGCTGTCCCCCTGTGAGACACACAGAGTCCTGAGGAGCATGATCCTGTGTCACTGACAGACAGACAGACACTGGGCTGAGGAACACAGGCCGCTGCCCCTGCAAGACAGATGTTGCTCTGAGGCATTTGAGACTGTTGTGGTCAGACATCCAGGGAACTGCACACCTAGAGACACCTGCTACACTCAGGGTACCCTCTCATATGTAACAATGGGAAGGAAAGGGACAGGCACAGAAGCTGCTCCAGCACGAAGGGATCATGAGACACAAACATCTACCCGCTGGCCTGAGAAATGCAAGCAGGCGCACTCTGACTTTGACTGACACACACATTAGCCTAAAATACATACGACTGTTGTTACCGAACTGGCACTTACCCTGTTGACAGGCACATACATAGTCTGTTCCATGGCCTGAGACACTCAAGTCTATTTTGGCGAGGCACGCATGCACACCCACACATACACTCATACACTGACCTGAAAAAAAAAAAAGCTACAGGGCCATCCCTTCGAGACAGATAAACAAGCGAGGTGCGTGGAGCTGTGTCACAAGGACAGATTTTAGTGCCTATTCTCTGTTGTTATAGGCGAACAGACCATGCCTGTCACCTATAACCCCTTCCCCATGCACGAGTCACAGGCTAGGCTTGGCTTTTTCTGCAGCACGTGTCCTGTAGCTCCAGGCATGTTGGCACTGTGTCCTTTAAAAAAGCGAGTTGAGATGTGTAAGGTTAACAGGCTAGTCTGAGGCCTGTGCACCATTGTTAGTGTGAGGTGCATAAATGCACGTATGTAGCAGCACACACACACACACACATGCACATGCACAGAGGCAAAACAGCAGAACATACCAGGCTGCAGCTTCAGGCAAGGGGAACTGCACCAGCTGCTGCTTCTGTGCTCCTCCTGGCAATTGCAGGCATGTGATCCCTACCAAGAGAGCAAGGGACAGAAATTCAGCATTTTCCAGTGACACATTCCCTCTCTTACACTCTGACTCAGATGAGATGATGTGATATTTATGAGATCACACAAGCACATGGTTTGTTCAGTGGTCAAAATGCAGACGGGTAGTTCCACAACCTATTACTCTGGTAGAAGAATGAAAAGAAACTTTTGGAATGTTCTAATGAACTCCTGACAAATAAAATTATCTAGAGTGTACAGCCCATTTCATACATGCATATGTGTGCATGTAAAAATCTACCCATGCCTATACACATACATGGATGCATTTATGTATGTGCGCGTATAGGACATAATCCAAACTCCAGCACCTTGTAGGGATTCATGATGGCAAATGGAGCAGACATTTGCTTTACTTCAATTCTAGCATTTGCAGCATTTCTTCTAGGCGAAAGAGGCAGAGGAGATTTAACACTCTGTATGCTCCAGCCGAGTATTTAGCATGGATCAGTGGAGGTGATAAATATGGAAGAGAAGACAGGAAAGGAACTCCTGATGTTTGAGCCTAGTTACCCTGGCTTCTGCAGTCAGTGAAATCATACAACACCTTGCTGTTCCTACAGTATAAATTCCAGAGCTGTTCTAGTTAGAAACCTCTGCTAATTTCCAGCCTTTGCTAATTTCCAGCCAATTTATATCCATACGTTCTGTGCTGATGTTGCCATTTAGTTTAAATACTTGTTCCTTTCCCTTCCCTCTGTGTTTATTTATAGACAGAATTATATTCAGTCTCCAGCTTTGTTCTGTTCAGCAGAAAAAGACAAGATTTTTTGCTCTTCTCTCAAGGCAGACTCTCAAATTGCTGATCGTTCTCACCTGCCTGCCCTGCACCTGTTCTGATTTTAGCTTACGTTTCTTGAGTATGGGCAGAGAGAATTGTACATTCTGGTCCATGTCAAATTCCCTGTTATCATCTACCAAGGAATTAATGTCTTCTCTTTTCAGATGGAAATATCTCACCTAAGACATTCTTGGACTTGCCAACTTTCACATACGTGGTGAAAGTCAGCTCCTTTCCCGCACTTCACTGCAGTGCTGATATCTCACACACTGAAATACCACTGCCTCTTTCTGCCATTGGCACTTCACATGCACAATTCAGCTACTTGTCATTTCATGTATGTATTCACAGCCAGATGCCATGTGTGATCTAACATGGCCTGAGAGACAAGACTCCAGCTTGGGTTTTGGAATTTTGCATTACAGAATTTTAACTTTTATTTTTATTTTGACCATTATTTCAGTTGGAAGAATGTGTGGTGGGTTGGCCTTAGCTGGAGCCAGTTGCCCACTGAGCTGCTCTTGCTCCCCTCCTCAGCAGAATGGGGACAGAGAAAATAAGATGAAAAAAGCCCTCATGGGTCAAGATAAAGGCAGTTTACTAAAGCAAAAGCAAAGGTCATGTACACACAAGCAAAGAAAAAAACCCAAAAGATTTAATTCTCTATTCCCATCAGCAAACGGTGTTTGACCACTTCTGGGAAGCCAGACTTCAGCATATGTAGTGGTTGCTCTGGAAGACAAATGTAAGAAATAATAAATGGCTCCTTCCTCCTTTCTCTTATCTTTACCTGAGTGGACCCTTTGAACAGTTTGGTTATGTCCTGGTTACGTCCCCTCCTGCAACCTGTGGAGGGGGGAATGTTGGAGAGACAACCTTGATGCTGTGTTAGCACTGCTCCGCAGTAGTCAAAACACTGGTGTGTTATCAACACCCTTCCAGCTACCAATGCAAAGCACAGCACTGGGAGGGCTGCAATGGGGAAAGTTAATTCTTTCTCAGCCAGACTGAATACAGGAATTAGTTACTGTGAATTCTTTTAAGACATTTGATTACTGTGGTCTAATATGCACCAAATGGTCTGGCCACAACTTCTCAAGCGCATAGGCTTTACTCTTTGGTCTTCTTGCTCTGGTGCCAGCCAGCCTAAGGCTGCCCAGCATCAGACCACTCTAGCTTGAACTTGTTCCATCTCACAAGGGAACACTCAGCACCGACCATTTTCTTTTCCCAGCCACACAGTGACAGCTTGTGGACCTTATCTGAAAAACTTCCGCACTGGTCTGCCAGGCGTTATGTTCATGGTTGTTTTTACAATTTGGAAACAGGAGCCCCAAGGACAGCAAAATGTAGCAGTAGCATCACTTAGTTCCCTTGCTAATTCTCCTCTAGTTCTCCTCAAAACTAATGACTTGCAAGTCAGCTCCACACAGACAGAATACAAAAACATCCTTTTCATCAAAAAATGCATATTCCTGGTGCTGTTCCTCTGCAGAAGAAGCTGTTAACAGCAACAATTTGAAGTCAGAGAGGATGTTGGAGTTCTCTTTATTACTATTTTTATGGCATTTAACATTGCCATTCTTGTTTGGTTTTTTTCCTCTCTTTATGGTATTCTACACCTATTAGTATAGGAACTCAAATATTTGGGTTGGGTTTTGGTTATGGTCTCATTTTTTAAAAAGCAAGCCATCTTGACATAACCACATGTAAATTGCACTGCTTAAGGGCAGACTCCAGTCTTTTTGACAAGAGATGAGAGACTTTTCTGCTATTTGGTCTTTGTGGCTCTCAGCCACAAAGAATACATTCATAACTTTCATATATCTTCAAAGCTGCTGGCTTGGTGCAAATTTTTTTGTTTTGTGCAAAAAAAGATGCATCCACTGTCATTCTGAGATGGCCATAAACTCCAGTTTTATTTTTTTTCCAGTGCCACCAATGTCAAACCTTCTGTTTCTGTAAACTGTTTTACATGAAAAAGGTACTGGACACTTTGAAAGCAAAGCAATCAACCAGGGCAACACTTCTCATTATAAAAATTCAAACCATTTAACTCAGCACAGTAGTAACATGAAGCTGGTTAATTACCTGAAGTGAGACACCCAGCGACATGCTTCTAACACCAAGTTAAAAGGAAGCTTAAGTCCACTGAAGTCAATGGATTTAAATACATTTTGATGTGTGAGATTGAAAAAAAAATCACATTTCCAAGGTAGATTTTGCTCAGTTAAAAGCAAATATTTGACTTTTAAATCAAGTAAGACATTAAGAGTGAGGTCGTGCAGAGTGCCATGAGACTTGTAAGAGCCCCAGGAAGGCAGCAGCCCCGTCCCTTTGAGTCACCTGGTGCTGGGTACTAATAAAGAAGGGGATGAGCTGTTAGCTCAGTAATCAGAACTTGTGTCTCAGAGTAGCTCCCTGTTCCTCAGAGCTCTTCCATTAAAACCAATTCATCTGGCAACACTTGACCTTTGCAATTTCACAGGAAAAAAATCAAGCATTTGCCTTCTCAGATAAAAAAATGCAGTGCTTTTTACTTTTGGGTGACTAATAAGAGCAAAATATGTGCACATAATTTAAGCAGCACACTTTAGATTTACTTCAGAATAAATTAACCCAAACCATACTGTTTATTTTCAGAGCTGCATTTTTACCAAACATTTGTTTGTTCACATCTGTGATAAAAATAGTAAAATGGTGCAAAAGCACATGAAGATGTGTACTTGGAGTCATAAAAAACTAATTTGGATAAAATGCACATCAAATCAGAAAGGCAGTGTTTGTGGTTCCATTTTTTTTTTCTGTTTCCATGAAGCACTTTTTTGCATGCTACAAGTCTATTTATTGAATGTGCATGTGAATAAATCTGGAAGTAATAAGTATCATGCTGGAGACCAGAATGCCTCTCTGAATAGGAGTCAAAATGTTAACACAGTTGCATAAGAACTCAAATATCTTACTGAGATGGAAGAACAACCTGTAAAATACAGGCAGGTGCTTTCACTGTCCTGAGCCCTGCTGAACCACCCATCTGGAGATCCAGCTGAAGGAAATCAGGAAGAGATCCACAAGTGCATGAACACAGGTTTGGAAAATCCTAGGATGGAAGTATTAGGAAAGCCCCAGGCTGAAAAACTGAAAGGGTGTCAGTCTAGGAAAAAGGAGACCAAAGGTGACGTGAGAACAGCCTCCAAATATGTAAAGCCTGCTGCAAATTTCAAAGGAGTGGTAATATGTTTTCTCTGTGGTGCACAAGGATGAAAGGAAAAGTGTTAGCATGTTTTATTAGATTAACAAACTAATCTGATAAGCATGGACAGGTGTATAAAGCTTTAGTAAGCTTGAAACAGAAGCTGTAAATAAGACCATCTTTGCTCCAACACTACCCATAAGGATCACATTTGAGCACAGCAGTAGCTTGTCCAGACTTCAGGATTCCTGAATCCTTGAGCATGTTCTGCTGTAAGAGGAGATTAGTCAGAAATGATTCAACATTAATTGCTTCAAATTACACCAACTTTACTACCTGTGTATGTCAAAGTGCTGTAGATAGTTTTGGAAGACTTTGCCCCAAACTCTTAAAAGTATATATCCACAGTATATATCCCCCTGTTTAGATGCCCAGGTCATATACTTAAGTGGCCTTGAAGAAGTTGTTCAGCTGCCATCTAATTCTGTAAACACTTACATGTCTGTGAGTGGGCCCCCCATCCACCTTCTATCAGCTATAAGCTCTCACATCAGGTAGCTTTGCTACCAAATCCCTCCCTCATGAACAGTGAATATATAAACCAGAGCAAATACACCACAAAATTGTATTTGGGCTGTCAACCCCAGAGTGCCTGAGGATTTAAGGGGTTGAGGTAGGATGTGACAGACATTGCTGCTTTAGTTCTCTTTTTGGAGACTAGAGATGTGAATGTTATTTAGTCAGAACACTCATTCTAGGATGCCAAACAACTGAATCATAGAATGGTTTGGGTTGGAAGGGCCCTTAGAAATCATCTCATTCCAAACCCTCTGCCATGGGCAGGAACACTTTCCACCAGACCAGGTTGCTCAAAGCTGTATCCAGGCTGGCCTCAAATAGTCCCAGGGATGGGATAGTCACAACTTCTTTCTCTCTGCCCAACAAATAATCAAACTGATACCAAAACTAGAGGCTTCTTCACATTATTTGAGCTATTTGAGTAAATAATATGCACAGAAATAAGATTGCATAAAGCCTGTGAAATTATTTAAAGACACATTTTAATGAAATGAGCTCAACCTGAATCACCTTTTCAGCCAATAAAGAGGTGGAGATGATGCAGGGGGATGTATATTTAAAAAAGAGATTAAAGGAGCATTGAAATATGGTTATGCTTATTTATGCCTGTGAGAGCATGGCCTAAAGTCTGCCAGGCTTCTGGTAAAAGAACTGTGGCAAACTCATTGAACTATGGGGCACAGGGTTGAGCTTTTATTTTAAAGATTTTTTTGCAGTTTTCTAGACTTCATGGGGAATTAATTTAACTGCTTAGCAGTTTTATATTACCAGATGCAAGTAAGAAGCTTTATTTCCTCATTTATTAACCATCTTTTTTAGGAGATTAAGAGCCAGATAATCTGTCCTTTCATTTGCACTTAAAATAAAAATACCATGACTGATAGTATTCACTATCAGCACAGGAAAAGCTCTTGCTCAGGATTTCACTTGCTGGTATGTGATTTAAAGCAGCAACTAATAACCCCCACAAATTCAGGTACTTTTGTTTAGCTCTGTTTACTAAAATGAAGGTATACAAAAGTGAAATACATCCTGGATTACAAACACATACTAGACTTACAATACAGTTGTAAGCAAACCCTACACTGAACATTACACTTATCCTTAATACACAGTTTTTGAACCATTATTACATGCTTAAAAAAAAAAATCAAATTCAAGAAATATATCAGTAACCCAGTAAGCTTTTAGCAGCAGAATATTAGCTGATTTCCACAATTCTTGAAGACTGCATGTTTTTACTTTTGCAAGATCAATTTCTGTTTGTGACATTTTATCATGTATCAGCTTGTTACTTACAGCCAAATAGGTAAGTCCTGTGTAAGTACAGACAAAAATAATTTTTCCACATGAAAGGTCTTGTATTTGGTCCAGGATATATCAATATATAGAATTGGACTGGGGTCTGCTTTTGCAGTTGCTTTCTATATATAATGATAGTAGTTATGCTCTGTACTGTTCATCAAAACTTACCTGCTCTTTATCTTTTAATAGCATTTCATTTTCTGCTGCAGTTACAGTATTAGAGTGACATACCTATGTTCTCACCAGATATTTAATGGCATGTTTCCATGTTTTGTTCTTGATTGTTCTTGTTCTGTTGCTTACTCTGGTCATTAGCTGTGACCCCAAATTTCCATCAGAAGCAGCTCGTTTTGCCACACAGCTAGCTAAAGAAACCTCTAGATATTCTTTATTTTGTAATAACACATACACAATATATGTTATTTTTCTTGAAGTAACATATAAAATATAGTCTTTGCAAGTATCTGATAGAATTCTCCAGAAGAATTTAAATGCCCAGTAATGGAAGCTGCTGCAACAGAAGCTGGAGAAAATAAAGCAGGGGAATTGCTTAATCAACTATCAAGCATGGGGGAAAAAAAATCTTAATGTACATACATATGTAAACATGTTCAGAGGATTTAAAAAAAACCAAAACCAGCCTAGATGTTTGAGTCCCTAGAATCAGCATGAGCCTGTCACCCAATTATTTTGGAAATATTTTCTTAAATCTTATTCACAAAAAAGCTATTTTTAATATGTGGAGTCAAGTAAGATATTGCGCAGCTGTCTACGTAGTACTCTCCATTTGAATTTTGGTGACAGCTCTTGACTCAGCTTGGTTCTCAGCAGTTTCCAGCAACTGAAGTCCTCCCCTCGTAATCTATTAGTACATCAGCAATGGGTGCTGCTGACTTCACCTCTCGTGTCTGAACTCTGGAGACCGAAAATGTTGCCAGCCCTAAGAGACATTGCTGCTGTGTGCTGTCCCTGGCAGATCTGTCAGCTGCAGAGAAATAATCCTCAGACAACTGGACAAACCAGATATTCACACTGACAGAGCATGTGACTGGACTTAAGGTCAGAGATTCAGAGGCTGCTGGATTGGCACCTTAAAGATCCCTGCTCAGGATTGCCTTCATTGCTGTATTGCTGGCATCAAGGGAGCTACCTGCAAAGTTACAGGTTTACTTCATTTGTGGAACCAGGCCTTGACAATCCTGTAAGCACAGGCTGATAGACATTCATCAGATTTGCTGTCTTTTTGTTCCCTTCTTCAGCAAATAAGTACTTAGTTTGCTGATTATATGATTTCAAAAAGAAAAAACCAAAAACCATTTTACATAGAATGAAGAATGTTAAGATGAGCTTCAGCATCCCACCATGCCAGATCTGATACCCTGTTATTTTATATCACCATATCCTGATCGAGATTAAAACAGATTTTAGAAGTTCCTGATTGTCACCACTGCTATGCCCAGTTCTCTAAAACTGGTACTGAAGAATAATTCAGACTCTGAATGCTCTTTCATGTTCAAGTTTATACTCCCCAAGAATTAAATCCACCTTCTCACAAAGGAACAAAATCATGACAGTTCCACCTAAATTGCCTCTTGGAAATACAGAAGGTTCTTCTAGTTTGGTGCTCCTTTTCTTTACAAGGTTGAAGCACACCTCTAATTCTTACAGCTGATAAATGTTACTTCATAATTTTATAATATACTAAGTTATTTTTCTGTATTTATAGCTGAAAGTGTTTTTGTTTTAATCTGCAGCTTTACATTAAGTGTGTTACATTCAAAAAGTATCTAAAACGTATTTGTGGTAGAACTTGAGAAGACAATATTAAAAATTTTGTTTTGGTCAGTTTTTAATGAATTTTATATATTTTAAAAATTTATTTCTAAAGGTGAGCAACTGTGAAAGAGGATATAAAAGGAGGCTACCTATTTAGACACCAGATACAATAAAACCACAGTCTTCCCAGGGTTGAGCATCTAGTATAAAATTTACATGAACTCCACTCAGATTTACTAATGGTTTCTTTGCAGTGGTTCTCTGAAGAACCAAGAATTGTAAACCAAATGTTATTGGCAGAAATCTCCGATAAAAGTGGATGCCAAGTATTTGCCAAAATAAAAAATTAAAATATACACAAGCCAATATTAGCACTAGACATGCTTCATACCCAGGGAGGCCCAGCACATCAAGTGCTTTTCTGGATCTATCAGCTGTGCTTCAGCGCAGCACAGACACTCCTTTGAGCTCAGACATAGCTGCTTTAAGGAATCAGATCTCTGATCAGCAAAAAGCAAATGTTGTGGTAACAATAACACTGGACACAATTTACCTACTATGCTGCATGAAGTTCAAGTGTGTGCAGCTTTCTATAATCCTAGAAGTCTCCAAACAATTATTCAGAACAATAGCAGGATGTCCTCTACCTCTTAGCAAAGTGGGAGAAACTTGCTCATTGCGAGTGGTATTTTTTCTAACATCCCCGTCATGATTTCTTCCAAGCACTCACTTGCACTTGAAAATTGGTAATTGATGTCTTTCTATGCATCTGCTTGACAACTACATCATCCATGGCTAATTCACTCTCATTGTATCAGCTGAGCCAGAGTTAACAGATAAATTCCTTCTAATTAACAAAAGATTGGCTAATAAAACCAGAATTAATTGTTAAATGTACTGCACTTTCCGTATGCTCCCTTTAGCCTCTTTGCATCTTCTCCTTTAAATGGTTTCTTCCTTTTCTCAGATGTTGCAGCTTGCTCCTTCCTTTCTTGATTTTCCTGCATTCAGACAGAGTAACAAACAAAAAAGTAAATAGGAGTTACTGAAGGAAGAACTTGTTAAGAAACTCTCAGTTTGCAATGAATAGGTATTCTGCACATGCCCTATGCACACTTAAAACTCTCAAATGCTGGGGTTTGAGGGTAAATAGAACAGAGCTTCCTGGTCAATCCCTTTGGCTTTCTCCGTGGGATGATGTTACCAGCAAACTATTTCATCAGCTTTAACTGCAACTTTCAACTATGGCCTGAAATGCATTCTTCTTAATTAGTCCCTTTGTCCACAAAACAGAACATTAGTTTAACTTAATTAGCATTCTAGAGATTTATCCCATAGCAACCTTGTTTGTATTCAGGGATTTCTACCAGAATTTTCAGGAACTGTTTAGCTGTGTCAAACAGCAATTCACAGTTTCTCTTCAGGCTCTCATTAATTTTGCCAGTAGTATTTCTGCACTAGTGTTCAGGGCTACAGTCCAAGCTGGATATTTGTCAGTACCACTCACACAACTGCCAGAATGGCATAAATCCTGTTGGGATTTATGTAGATAGGCAGGATTCTGGTTTCTACAGAGCTGCTGGTACCAAAATAATATGATTAATGGAAGAAGAAAAAGGAATGGAACGAATACTGCTAGCAAAAGAAGGCCAGTACTCAGTGGAAGAGTATTTCTGGCTTTTGATAAGCAGCACAATGGGGGGAGAGGGTAGTTCTCAACAACTGAGACAGCTGTAGCAGAACATCAAGATGATAAAAGCCGTTTTCTTAAATGCTCGTGCAGTACTTATTCCAGAGCTACATTCATCACCAGAAAATTACCATCCCACCTGGAAGCTTGACTGCTTTTGATTGCAACTAGTGAGCAGTTAATCTACATGTTGCAAGTAGATCAGTACTTAAGAGGCTGCTGTGACATATGACATAACCTAATAAGATCCAGGAAGATGGTGATGATTTGGCACAGAGAAGGTTCTTGATAAGACATGTGTGGTCTCCGGCAGGGAGTTTGAAACAGAAAATATGGTTTCCCATTATAGTGACAAATCTGTTTGATTGCTATGGATCATCTGCCACTATTTCCGTAAGATTAGCTGAAGAAGTCCCAGGAAACATGCACAGGTTTATAGAGCCAGTCTTCATAGAAAGCAAAAGTCTAGGATCCCTTGATCCAAAGAAATTTTCAGACAAGTAAAGAAAACTTGTGAATATTAACAGAGCTAGTCGGTTTGAAATATAGGAGCATTATAGGCTCAAGGTTATGGAAACTTTCACTGGATGCCTTGAAAAGGAAAAAAATCTATGTGCTCTTGACAAAGACAGAAAAGGTTCTATTTGCTGTGAATAGAGGATGCTTCTGAAAGAATGAAGCACAGGTGGAAGTCTTAGGGAGAGCCTTCCATTCCTCCTTTGTGCTTGCCTGATAAATTCCTGCTGTGTTTTAGCATAACATCTTTGGGATATTATGGATGCTGAGAGACTTGCAGATTTGTGGGCCCTGGAAGAATGTCTCTATATAATACGCTAGAAGAAATAAAGAAGGTGAATGCAGGGATATGTTGTTCCACTAATTGAACAGCACACACAGTAATAAGAACCAGCTAAAACACATTAGGAATAAATTTATCAGTTGAGCAAGTTTTTCTTCAGCAAAATTGTAAAAAACCCCAGACAACAATAACACTTCACTGTAAGCACACTTAACAAAGTCTCTTCAACACAAGAAAGCCCAAAATGGTACAGTGGTAGTAGGGCAGAGGAATGAATACTCACAAATCCCTTCTGCACCTTCCTGGAAGGCAGCTACAGAAATGAGATTTAGTAAAAGAGGCTGTCACTTTGGATTTGCTCTTTGTGGGACGTTAGATGCTTGCTTGATCTTTGTATTAAAAGATGCTTCTGAACAACTGTTTATCCCCACACTGTCTAAAGCACATCCTGTTCCAACACCATATGCACCCTACTGAGGAGCAGCTGCTCCAGCTTGGTTGTCCTAGGGGAGTACACAGAGGAACTATCCCTGTGCAGAGCTGTCTGTATAGCCTCTGTCATCAACTGAATACTTCCTAGAGCAAATTTTGTTGAACATTTTTTTCTCTTTTCCCTGAGATTAGACCATCTCTTTGCTGGGAGCTCCCTTCTTTGAACAGCTGCAAATGCTAAGGGAAATCAAACATTCCCAGCCATTCCCTATAATCACACAGTGATTCTTTTCCCCACAATTTTACAACTCAGTTCTCAGCAAAACTCCAATTCTGATTTTTTTGTCTTCGGGCAGAGAAGCTATTTTCTCCCTGTCTCCTTCCTCCTGCCATCTGCTTCTTTTATTTTTTGAGAACGGGTGAAACAGTAATCAGCCCTGGGTGACAAACCAGATCCTTTGCTTCCTTTCACTGTCAGTTTTGGAGATCATTTGGAAAGGCTTTGTTGATTTGTTTTTTTTTTTTTTTCCTCCAGGTAGATGGAGAGAAAGACGGCAGTCTTATTATAGTAATTCCATTTGTGTAACTCAGTTTTTGTTACCTGAAGGATAAGAGATCAGAAAGAGCCCTCAGGGAAGGGAGAAAGATTTTGTTTAAACAAAGTAACAAACTCCAAATCTCGGTAGATAAGCTTAGGAGACATGAAGGATCACTATTTATTGAAACTTCTTATTTGATGTGGGAATTGAAAGACAGCACTAACGATTTTGGCAGTGCTAAGAGACCTGCTTTGCACAGAAGACTCGTCTTAAAATAAAAGTTACACCTTAGCATTAAAGCTTAAAATAAATGGCACTGGGAAGAGATGATGCCTGTGGCTGATTCTAGTGTAAAAATCAAAATCACAGAACAAGAAGACGTTTTAAAAATTAAAACCGTCAGCTTTTCAGCATGTTGCTGTTTCAAGCACAGATACTATCTTTACTGCAATGATAGGGAAAAACAACAAGGCAAGAGAAGGAGGTGATGAGGTCTGCAGTGAAGGGAAGAGGTGCAGACAACATGGCTAAGAGCTGTGGCACCTTTGAGGTGAGGTGCTGCTGAGAAATGGAACTGAAAATAAGATGAAAGGGAGTTTACATTTGGGTATATAGAAAGAAGCTTCTTTCTAGCTGGTCTGACCTGGCTATGAGCGAGATGCACCCAGAAATGTAGTTTGAATCTCCTGTAGCTGTACTAGGACACTACACAACCTTTATTGGGACTGTTTCTTGAAAGTACTGCAGTTGCTGGAATTACTCTTCACAGTAAATTCCCAGTATAGCTCTCCACAGATGCTGAGCCATTATGTTCTTGACTCTCTTAATTCTTTCCTTTGTGCCTAGAGTTTTAGGAATTTTAAGGATCAAACGTATTTCCAAAACACCTGTGGTTTATAGGGTTCATTTTCCAGACTGTCTGTGGCAGTATTGCATCATTTCAGAGCATAGGTAGCTGCATTACTTGGAAAATTTCAGCTCAGTGCCTTACTGGAGAAGCAGGTCGTGGGAACAGTAGAGGGTATACTTTTCATCTTTCATTTTCCATTGCTTCCTCAGAAACTTCGTTGTTTTAATCTGAATCTATGATCTGCCCTAAAGCACTCCTCCAGTCTCTCTTGGCAGCAGAGCTGTCTGTATTCTTGCAGTTCTTGTAATGCAGATGGTTCCCTCTACAGAAGGTTTATCCAGTCTGGGTCTCTCCTGGAGTCAGCACAGGAATGGGTGTTTCCTGCTGTTAAACTATGTACAAATATGAAGTCACTATCATCTGGTGTTAAGAAAACCCTAAAGGAAGTACATTAGTTCAGGTGTGAGGTGTGTAGTAAGGGATGTGAAATGGAAGTTTAATAGAGGCTTACTAATTGGGAGGTGCTCTACAGAACTTTTACAGTGAAGTTGCTGTTTTCTTACTCCTTGCAAGGAGTAAAGTCTGGTAAGTTAATAAATATAATCTCTTGGGAGATTCGGAGGGGTTTTTTTGGAACACAAAACACACTGTTTGGAACTAACTAGTACAATGAAATACCAGCAGGTAAACACATCTTCCAATTAGGCTTTGCCTATTGGAAAATTTACCTTTTGTCTATCAGCAGAGTCTATAAAGCATGTCAGGTGCTCATCCTTTCATATGCCACAAAGCTCCTATTACATTGGGGGCTGGTTAATAATTTTTAGTGGGAAAAACAACTTGAACAATTCTCCACAGCAAAAAAACTCTAAAACCTCCCCCACACAAAAAAATCCAACTAACCAAACCAAAACCCACCAAACAAAAAAACCCCCCCCCATTTTATATTTTACCACATGCTTGTTTTCTGCTGCAGTTTGCAAGCACATAAGGTTACTTTCATTTACATCTGCAGCCAGGGTTAGGTAGCCCAGCTTAGAGTAGAAGAAAATAGCAATTATTCCTTGATTTAAAAAACAAACAAACAAACAAAAAAACCAAACCAAAACAAAACAAAAAAACCTCAACCTATTTCTAAACAGTCACAAATGCAAACCACCTGTAGCGCCTTGAGGAAGATCTCTCTGAAGGTTTTCATTGTGCTGAATACATCTTCCAAAGACAACTTTTTTCGGTCTTCACAAAGATAATCAGCAAGTTCTTCCTTCTTCTTTTCAATGGTGGCAAATTCCTTCTGCAGATCCTTTGAAGCATTGAGGCTGCCCTGAGACACATTTTGTAACACAATTTATGCATATTAAAAAGTAGTTTACTGTGAGCTGCCCAGGAGAGTCAAGCCAGTCAAGAGAGAACAGTTTTAAAAAAACTGATGACTAAGATTGGTTCACAACGTGTGATATTTACTTCTGAATTGAACCATCTGCATTTTCCCTCATTTTATCATACAACCATGTGGAAATGTGGCACAGCCTGGGATGACTGATCAAGGGAGATGCAGCACCAGGATTTCTATCTTATAGCTTTAGTTAAGTGACCTGTTTTGAGAATATGAAAAGCTAGAATGTTAGGAAATACATGTGCGGGGGTGGAGGGGAGTGTATTGTAAATCTACTCACTTTTTTCCCCACAAAAACAGTGAGATAAAACATGTTTCTGTACTGCACTGTATACATTTACAGTTACAGCTGACATTTAATTTTTAGGGCCTTCCTTTCTTTTACCCACAGAAGTATCTAGCTGGTCTTCAGCTGTTTCCATATCCCAATAGCACATCACAGAAATGGAGGAAAATCTGGGATCATCCTGCCATCAGAGCACAGTGGGAGTGTAGTTATGACCCTTTCCCATAGGGCTCTATGTCCAGTTGCAACCTCAATCACAGTGCCTTTAAGAAAAGGGCGTTCAGGAAGAAAGATGGAAAATGTGTCACGCTCACATTACCTACTTGCACAGATTTTCCATGTTGTATTTTTAAATCGTCTGTCGACAAAAACAATCGCTTCTCTATTTCCAACAATTTCTTCAAATTGGCACCTGCCTCAGCCTGCATGATGTCAATGTGGATTCTGAAAGGTTCACAAAGGGAAGAGTACATTGAAGGGGTATTTTGTTTTCATTAACTTAAAAGGTTATAATAAAAATTATCACCTCTGCAAACGAACATGGAATTAATTGCCCAGCCCAGACCCTGCTTTTGCAGGTAGTTATCTTCTATATAAATTCTTTTCCATGTGCTCAAACCCTCATCTAAGAAAGAATCTCTGCTTTTGCCCTCACTACCTCCCTGGATAAACTGGAAGAACCTCACTGCCCTAGTATTCAAAAAACTCAAAAAAATTTCCAGTCTATTTTTATTTATAGGCAACACAAGCTCATCTCCCCTGTGCCCATAGTGTCCTTATTTAGCTGGTTCTTCTCCCTCCTTGCCTTTTCTCCCTAATCTATTTATAGTTCAAAATTGTATCTCTTCTCTGAGTTAGTTTAGCTTGTGTGGAGGTCCAAACATAAACACTGCCAAACTGACATCTTCTGCAGTTCTGAACTACTGTCAGTGCCAGACAAAATTTACTGAATCAGCAAAACCTGGCTTGGTGTTTCACAGTGCATCCAGATGTGAGCAGCATTAGGAGAGTCCCTTGCAGTATTTGTGTTGTGCACAGCTCTCCACAGGTTGATTAGCAAATCAATTTTGTAAGTTTAAGAGTTTTACTACACTAGAGGGCAATTACTTTATAAGTAGAATGTATTTATATCATTGGCCACCAAGATTTAGTTTCAGTTATGTATTTTTACTATGACACAGTCTAAAAAGAAATTTATGGTTCAAAAAAACATCCAGCTTAGCTTCTGCACAGGTAACTCATAAATGCCATAGCATTTACTGTTTAATTATGGAATTAAAGTACTTTAGAAAAATTATTTAGCAGCTGCATAATAAATGCCAATCCATCTACAGATTTAAAAGTTACTCCTCCTTTGAGTTACAAGGAAATCTAAATCACTACAAGGTTCCTATGAATCCTATGAATGCTCTGAATTCATAACAGGATTAAAAATGTTAATCCTGGTGCTGTAAATGTGGATCCTGATTAGTCTAATTTAACATATCTCCGTGCCATTCCTCTGAGCTAAACAGAAAGAGCTGGTGATGCACTCATGAGACTTTCAGGCACATGGGACTAAGTCAAAAGGACTCCAGACTTCACCTCCAGAAACAGGTTTTTTCTTTCTACCCTCATATATTAGAAACGTGCTGATACTCAACTCAGGGAGTCCTGAGGTCCCCCAGTTGCCAGTAAATCACCTTAATCATTCCCTCCTTACATAAGACTTACATGTACTTCCTGAAGGGCTTTCACCTAAAAATCACAAAATATTGAATTGGAAGGGACCAATTGAATTGGAAGGGACACACAGGGATCATCGAGTCCAACTCCTGGCCCTGCACAGGAGCATTCCCAAGAGTCAACACTGTGTGTCCCAAAAATATTGTCCAAATGCTTCTTGAACTGACTGAGAAACTTCAGGGAAGATATGCTTCTATTGCAACGTGTGGAAGAAGAATCTGGTTCTTAAAAAATAGGGAAATTCTTATCTACACAGTTTTCTTCTAAGGTAGTACTGGATCCACAGAAAGAAAAATCACACTGAGCCCCAGCTAAAAGTCTTAACCAGGTTGAATTATAAATTTCAGCACTGTTTGGTGTTGAAGGAAACCACTCTCTCCCACAGCAGAGAAATCCTGTGACCTTATTACACCACCATAAAATGACTCAGCTCCTTGTTAGCTTTAAAGAGGATGGCAATTCATACATGACAAAAACAAACAATAATGTCCTACCCTGCTGCCTTGGAAACAAAGTCAAGATCTCTGGGAAGCTGCAGCAGATCTGTGTGGTTTTTTTCAACCTCCTAAAATTGAAGAGAAAAAGTGGTTATCTTACACATCCAGTCAAGAGTATGAAAGTTTTTCAGCTGGACAACATCAGGACTGAAAAATTAACACTTCAGGTTTGTTCTTATAAGCTTAAGGATAAATTTAGTCTTGTTCATTCTTTTTCTCATGTTGGCATTCACAGGGAGTTAAAAAGAAAGGAAAAGACTCTTTTAAGTACTCAAGCTGACATCCCATGGGCTGCCACAGTGAACAGGCTGACCCGAGATTTTGTATTCATACTACTAAAATAAACTTCATTTTACAGATGCGTTTCAGATGTGTGTCAACACAAGAGAGCAGTTAGAGAAGAAAAGAAAGAAAACAGCAAGCAGGCATGTCAAGTGAACTTGAGGAAGGAAACCTAGTGTTATCTCTCTAAAAATGACTATATAGGGATTTGATCCCATCTGCACAGAGATCTGTGGGAAAATTTTCATGGTATTTCAAGAACAGAGGCTCACCCTCCAGGTACCTATGGTGGGATATTACTGAGGTAAAAGCCCCTTAGCTTCTAGGGAATTAATATTTGAGAATAATGCACATGGGATTAATTTGTTAGTTGTACCTCCAAAATATGGTGAAGCAGAGTAATGTGGCTTCGGTTTGCTTTTGTTTCTGTTAGTTTGAGCAAGGCACTCATTTTAAAACCTCCAGCATCTCCAGTGTGATGCCCCTGGAAGATACAGAAAAAAGTTCCTTCCTTCAGTTTCCAAGTATTGCATTGTATTTTCTGTTATCTTTAGAAAACAACAAATAAAGAAATTGTTTTACTTACATAGTTCAGAAAGTTTCCAACTTTAAGAATCAATTGGCAGAAAACCGGCAGTCGGTGACTGGTAAGAATTGCTAAAGAATAAGAAGAGAGACATTTTCAACAAATAAAATTTATCTGAAATAGGATTTTCCGTAGGTTTGACAGTGATGGTAACAAAGTTTTCATCCAAGATTGTGTCAAGCCATTGTTATGGATTTGGAAAAATACCAGTACAGAAATAAATCAGCTGAATGGAAGTGGAATGAGTAAGTTGATCTCTTCTTTACAAGTAGATTGAAAACTAATTTTTCTGTTAAGTTTGGAGTATAGATGTGTCAACCCTGCACCTTCCTTATGAGGGAGAACCACACATAAGAAAGTGTATAAACTTGTGAAAGTCTATAGCCGTCATTCCCAGCACATTTCATTCTAGTTAAGAAAAGCAAAGGGCTTTTTGCCTCATTATCATTATTAGTGAGAGAAATAATGAAAAGATGCACAATTTAGCAGGCGAATCAGGGGTAAGAATAAAGTTTTTGGCAGAATTAGAACAGAAACACTGACCTTCACAGTGGGATGGAGGGGGAACAGGGATGTCAGGGTGGGACTGCAGGTAGCTGTTGATTGCACCCCAGTAAAGAGTAACCATAGTACTGATATTAGACATCCAGGTATAGCCACATTTTATGTGCAAACATAAAAGTTTGCAGTTTAAGTCTTTAAACAGATCAGTGACTCTCTAAAACCATTGAATTAAAGCTAGAATGCAAGAGAACCTTCAAGAAAGAGCCAACTTAAGACTAAAACCAGGGCTAATTTTGTGTGGAGGTGTCTCCTGAAATATTGGTGAACATCATCCAGAATGCCTTTTTCTGGCAGGCAAATCAGATTCTGGTATGTCACAGTGTCCTGCTCCACCGCAGAGCTAAGCTGGACTGCAGTCACTGCACACTACAGGAAAAACTGAAACCGATTCATTGTTATGGACAAAAATCTCCACTGCACACAAAAATGTGTTCTATATTCATACAGGATCTGGCACTGACATCTCCATCTCAGGAGATACATTAATCTCTGCAACTCCCTGAAAGGTTGTAGCCAGGGGGATTTGGCCTCTTATCCCACACAACCAGTGACAGGATGAGAGGACACAGCCTCAAGCTGCACCAGGCAAGGTTCACATTGGACATCAGGAGGAATTTCTTCACAGAAAGGGTTGTTAAGCTTTGGAATGAACTGCCCGGGGAGGCGGAGTCACCATTCCCGGAGGTGTTCAAGAAATGAGTGGATGTGGCACTTAGTGCTAAGTTCTATTTGATAAGGTGTTGATGGGTCAAAGGTTGGAAAAGATCTCTAAGTTCGCTGGGTCCAATCTAAATAATTCTGTGAACCCTGGAAATGTTCAAGGCCAGGATGGGTAGGGCTCTGAGAAACTTGGTTTTGTGAAAGGTCTTCCTGCCCATGGCAGGGAGGCTGGAACTGGATTATCTTTAAGGCCCTTTCCAGCCCAAACCATTCTATGATTTTACGATAAAGGAAATGTCCTTCTTTCTCTGCAAAACTACTACTTCAGAGCAGAGCAGCACAAACTGAAATTCTTCAGAATGTATTCTAGGAGCAGAAATTTGCAGAATCATTTTGATGTTCACTACACATTCAGCAATTGAAAGGTTAATATGGATTAGATTAGAGCATAGGCTATCACTGATGCTAATCAAGTAGAAGAAAGTGGCTGAGCCTAGGCACTGGTGCAGCACTGATGTACTTACTTTCACAGGCTGTCCTGATGGCTTGTGCTTTTGGCCACAGACACTCCAGCAGGATTTTTGTTTCCTCACAAATCAGCATACATTCAATCCGCAACTGGTAGCTAAAAAGAGATCAGTGGAAAAAACCACAACACCACAAAAAAAAAAAACAAAAAACACAGGCCTGATTAATTGACTTGTGTTCAGCAAGAGCATCATCCATTTTAGGCAAAGTGCAGTACCAACATTCTTACGTTCTCTTTAATTCTCTGACATGAGAACTGGATTATAAATAAATCAAACACACATATTTCCAAAGCTGTCCTAGAAACTATTATCATCTCCTCTTTCAGAAAGCAATGCTAGACTGATATCTGGCAGTGACTACACCTTGCATAATGAGGCCATAATTTTTTACAATTCCTAGGCAGCACTAGCCAGGATTTTAGTTCTTTTTAACTTCACAAACAGAAATTTGAAATATTTTGGCAGTGATGTCCTTTAATGACATTTATGCCTCATCATGGATTAATGTTGTGGAAAGCAAACATTTTCTGAAGTACTTTTAAATCTAACCAGCAGTTTGAGAAAATGAAAAGCCACATTTTCAAAAAAGTGTCTCTAGTTGTGGCATGGCAACTGATCAGATTTATGGAGGGCTATTGCTATTAATTGTAACATATCACCATGTTTTTGTGAACAGCATAAAGATTTCTCTGTGTGCACCTCATTTGACTTGGTAAAAACTGGGGAGGTGATGAAAGCACAGGCACTCCTGTGGTTCAGTCATGGATTTGTGGGCTCTCCAGTGGGTGAACTGGAATCTGTAGCCCAGGGGTGGAGTGAATCAGCAGCCTGGTGACAGGATTCAGTCTGCAGCTTCACACCATACAGGAATAGCAATTCAACAGTCAAGGGTTTTTCCATACCAAGGTTATTTTAACTGTAGTTTGCCAAAGGTGTCTGAAAGTCTCTGGCCTTTGGGAAGGAAAAATATTCTCAAATGAGCTCTAAAAATATCAGTCAGATGATTTAACCTGAAGACTGAATGTCAGGAAGATCCCTCTAGCACAAGAAACAGAGGCCTTAATTTTTATGGACAAGTCTTGTAAGAACGACACTCACAGAAAGAGACAAAGAAAATTTTGCTTACCTGGGAACTGCCAAAAGATGGAGATAGAACTGATCTGCATTTGCTAACTGTGATTTTTCTTCTCTGTAAGATTTCAGGCTATTTATCTAACAGGGAATAAAAGAGGAAAATAACCACACAATTTTATTTAACAGGAAAAATAACCACACTAATATTTTTGGTGCCAGTTGCTTCTTACAGGCATGAAACTGGCTTTTCCAAACTTGCTGTGTACACAGGCAATGGGAGCAAAGCAGATGAACAATAAATTCTACATATGAACTGGTATGCAAGGACAAATATGTAAGGTTTCGTTTTGACTGGAAAGTCTTTTGCATTTGTACAGTATCTCCTAGGATGAATTCCTGATCTGTAGGCAGGGATTCAGCAAATTATAACATTTAGACACCCAGAAACCCCTTAAAAAGGTGGGTCCTTTCCTTTCCACCTCATTGAAACCTGCTTTGAAAGGATCTGTATTCACCTAAGTCCAGAAATCCTAATGTGTTTCATCCCCCTAATTAAAATAACAGGATAGAGAGCAACTCTTTGTCTACACCTGTGTTGAGTGTCCCACCGTGCTCTTGCTCAAGCCCTGTGTGAAGAGGCCAGGCTGGTGCTGGGGTGGACTTCCCACCACTCTGCCTTGGAATGTTACTGACTGAGATGCAGCAGGAGAATGTGGGAGCCAGTCATAGCTTCTTGCTTTAGCAGCGCAAATGTTTCAAGCTGAGCACACAATGCACTGAACTCCACCAGAATGCACATAAACAGGTACCTCCCGGTCTTCGGGCAGCAGTTTAAGTAGCTCTTTCAGCATCTCAGCATCCAGCTTGGATCTATCCCCTTCCTGAATCATGGCAGCAATCTCTTCATTGGAGCTGCAGGAAGGAGAGAAATGCTGTGGAGCACTGAGGGAGTAACATGGCAAACAAAAAAGACCCCTATATCTCTGCTGGCATTGCAGGAGAAACTGAAGTAATTTATATTATACTTGCCTCCCATTACATTTTGGATATTAGTGCTCAAAATATAGTGGAGATATGAAAATGCAAAGACATTTTAAGCCTAAAGCAATATTCCTTATAACTTAGGTGTGCCTTCTGACCTTTCATCATATTTACACAGCAAACCCCCAAGTTCTGCTTTTACAGTGGGTGTCTAGTGTCACTAAGAAGATATTTCCATTTGAATTCCTCCACCATTTGCAGCAAAGACAAGGATAAAACCAGTGGTTCCCAAAAGATTTTAACCCAAATTCTCATCTGAAACTTTGGCAGGCAACACCTGTTTGAAATGATTCCAGATTGCTGTGGTTTGGGCTCCAGAGGGCTGGACTCCCTCAGCCACCAGTGCTAACAGAGGCAGCGCCCGGCTCCAGAGTGGCCTCATCCCTCATGAGTGCAGTGGGACTCAGCTCTTGGATCCCACGGGCACCAGCTGCTCTCAGGAGAGCTCAACCACTGCCCAGGGAATCATGCAGGGAGAGGAAATAGCATTTGTATTAGGCTATGCACCATTCTCCCCCACTGAGAAGCAGTTTGTCATGGAAAAAGAATAATAATAATTAAAAACATCCCTCTGACTGATTCTGATTTATTCTTTATGAGAATGGACTTCTTGGCTGAGTTTCTTCTTTAAACCATTTTAACATGAGCCATGACACAAAGGGCAGAGAGAGAGCAGAACATCCATCATCATCCTGCCATAGTTTCAGGGAATCTAAGTGTAAAGATATTTTCACCAAAATTAGTACAAATTCCTTTCCTTCCCTACCCCTCCATGAGGGCTTTGACTTGGTAAATTTCCATTTATTTAGTTAATCAAACTGTTTCCTATTTATAGAAAAAGTGCAGATAAAAACTATATACGATTTTGGATCTGAATCCCTGGAGATGCCTCTTTAAAAGCAATGAAGTGACTTGAAATTCCATTCAACCATCTTCCTGCCAGAACTTGATATTTATGGCAATAATAAAAAAAAAATAGTTTCCACATAATTATGCTGTTATTTATGAATATTGCCTCTTCAAGGATTAGTAGTCCATTCTAGATTTAACTGGAGTTTGAAAAATGATATTAATTGTCTCGAAAGAGACTGCCATATCTCCTTGTTAAAAAAAAAAAGTTGGTTCCTTGTTAAAGATAGTTCTTGCAAAGTATTTCTGCTAAATTAATTTAATGTAATAAATGAATGAACACAGACACATCAAATCAGTAATTCAGATGTTATTCTTCAAGTCTTACCACTTGAATTGCTTCAGAAATATACTCAGAAGGAGGCTTTTCTTTGGACCTATGAATGTGATCTGTGGAAAAAAAAAAAATCAGTCAGCTAGAAATACATTTACCTTAGTTTTAACAGATTTTCTACAGCTTTTGTTTGTTTATTGGGCAATATTCATTCTTTTTTTGTAATAACATTATCAGTAACCTTCATTGATTAAACCCCAAGCAATTGACCATATTACAGGCTATTAGATCTGTTTTAGAAAGACAAAAAGAGGCAAAGGCATAGAGAAGGAAATTGATTTGTTTGTTCCAATTTATAAGAATTAATATTGAAAATCCCATGTCCTCCCTCTCTCAGATGAAGACCTATGACTCAGCAGAGTTACTTCACATTATTTCATTTTAAACCTCTCCTGTGTTTTTCTTTTTAAGGCAACCTCAGCCAATGGTTCTCAAAATATTTCATATTTTCTTATCATAAATGATTGAAAACAATAAAGAATGAACAAGCCTTTCACTTCTAAGAATTTTGCCATTCTCCACAAAAAGCAGGCGGTCCAAGTACCTCTTTTGTTTTCTTTATTTTTGGCCCCGTTTTCTCCTTAGGTGTCGTTGGTGGAACAGAGAAAAGAAGCTCCAAGCTTGCATAGTCAGGTTCTACACGCTCCTTGCTGCTGCTTGGCCTCACAGCCCATATGGAGCGGCTTTCTGGAAGAGAATAACACCACGAGATGGACCACAGAGGCTGAGGAGCACTTTCAAGGCAGTGTGATTTGTGAAAGGGAAAATGCTTTTGAGGACGAATGAAGTATGATGCTCATCAGTCCTGGACAAATGTGAATTATTTAAGAGTGACAGCTCCCACAGAGAGCATCCTGAAGGTTTGAAGCCTAATTAAACCTGGAATACTACTGCCACACTCAATTCACTGAACTGAAGGCAGCAGATGAACTTAATGGGCTGCTCCAAATTGTTTTTGCTATTGCTGACCAGCTACACATTGGAGAATTGTGGTACCCAAGGAGGGGATGCTGCATCCAATTAAGTAAACAGCTCTTTTGGAAGAGATAAGGACTCCCAAGCCTAACATTATTATCAGAATCATCAGGAGCCATCCAAATAACAAATAGAACTTTAAAACATGAACTTGTACAACACGGGCACCTTTAACACAGGATCTCACCTCTTTTTGTTTTAGCAAAGACTGCAACAGTGGCACTGAATACATTGGGGACAAATCTCAGTTTGTATCTCTGCACAAGACAGCAGTCTGAGGGTCAGTTTTTTATGTCTGTGTTTGTATATTTTATCATAGCAGCAAGTTCTTGCCCCCAGTGTCCCCTTGTCTTGGAGATAAGCAAGGAAGAACAACTGAGATCTGTGTTGTGTGAACTGAGTGTTAAATGCTGCAGAAAAAATGGAAATGTGTTCCCAGCCTCTTTGCTGGAAGTTGAACAGGACTTAGGCAGAGCACACAGTAACCACAGACCTTAGTGTTATTTTTTGTGTGTGTGAAACACCACACAAATCATGTGGCTGTTGTCAGTATGAAATGAAGTTGAGGGATACCCTGAGGGTAAGTTTTCCCTAGCCCTACTGTTGAGAGTTTTTAGCCTCAGATCTTGGGTGATGCATCTTCTGGCCATGCAAGGAAATAAAAAAACAAAGCAAAAGCTTCAGCTGAGAGTTCACTCACTGGTGGTGTACCAGGAGTTCATTAAGAACCAGAGAACATGACTATTCAAATGATCTTTCCACTCAACACACTCAGAGTGTTTTACAAACCCGAATCAGACTCACAACACCCCTTTAACAAGCAACAGGTAGAGTTTGAGAGCTTAGAAGAAAGTAACTTTAGCAGCCACAGAGCCTCAGTTCAGAGCTTCTCCCGAACTACTATTTCCTCGACAAATTGGCAAAGGTCTGACTTTCCATATTTATTTGTGATTACAACTGAGAGCAAGCAATGGGACGATCCGTGTGCTGTGTGACCTGACTTATGAGTGAAGGCTTAGTCCCCCAACATCAGTACTTTCCTTTGGGTGCCCCATCAGCCCAGCGTTACAAACAAGCACGTACGTCTCACCACATCAGAGGGGAGCTTCTGCCAGTGAAGAACCTTCATCCTCAGCGTTGGTGTCTTCTTAGCATGGGGCTGCTCCCTACATCCACAGGTAAGATGGTTGCACCCAGAACTGCTGCATAGATGGGGAGATGGGAGTGATCGGGCATTTATGCCAGGCACAGAAATGGAAGGAAGAGGCTCCTTGCACCCAGGAGGTAGGGGTGGAGGGGCTGGTGGCTGCGGTAGCAGAGCTGGCATGACAGACTGTCCTTGGGAGGAAGAGGAAACATCTTTCTGGAAAGGTGATGTGTTCCCTGGACATTGCTCTGACTTCCCAGAAAGATCAGTTGTCGGAGAAAGGCTTGGGTCTGTGCTGGGGCTCTCCTCATCCAAGTCCATATTAACTTGAATGCATTTGTTCACCTTTGGAACAGATCTTCTAGACACTGTTTTGTGGCGATTTGAGCACTGCATACTTGATAGCAGGCTCTCCATGGCTTGCCCTGGTCCCATTTTCCTGCTCTACAAGACAACAAGGAGGTGCATGGATTAACAAAGTTCCTCACAACTGCTCTCTACTGGTAACTCCTAGAGAGACACAGAAATAACAGTGACCTTCCTATTAAAGTAAGCAACAGGAACATTTCTAACTGCTTTACAAGTGCCATTTTGTGGCAGTTTCAGCTGTGCAAGTCAGGAGCAAGACAGTCCTGTGGGCCATAAAGCTCCTTTTTGACTTCTCTCGATCCTTCTGCCTTCTTGCTGTGACACAAAATAAAAAAGAAAGTGCAAATGATATCACCATAGTAAATCCCTACCTGGTTGTCTTTTTCCCCTTGCTGAGCAGCCATTCAGGGGGATGAAGGAAGGGGTAAATTTGTTTAATCCTGAAAAACCATGTTGTCAAGACTTACCTTGAGTGTAGAAGGGTGGGGATTTAAAGAGAAACTCTCAAAATAGCCTAATAAAGTAAACAAGCTACAGCTGAGGAGGAGGGTCCAGGGTGAGCTGCTCAGATATTTGTGACTACACATAGAAATGACTGGTAAGCATTTAAATGATTAAGTCTTTCTTATTTTTGCCATTAAAGCAAGTTTTCATTTAGGGCAAATCGTTATATTTGCCTTAATACTATACAGTTTCTCTCAAAGCCTCTTGCAAAAGACTGTGCAGAAGTCCCCATCTTGTATGTATGCCCCGTTTCAGACATGGATACAGACCTGCCAAAGTTAGTAGAGCACTTGCTGGCTCAGGACTTGGCTTTGTTTGCTTGACTGAGCAAACCTTTCTTTTGCAAACAATTGCATTTCTTGTGGATAAGCAGCGTCCTGGGACACTGCATCTCAGTAGCTGGAGCTGCTGTGTGATTTCTCTTTATAACCTCTACAGCAATGGCCATCAAAAATGGCAGAAACAGCATGTGCTAAAAGGGGAGCAGGGAGCAAACTACCACTGCTCCAGAAATGATGTAGTAAGTGCAGCATTTTTAGGGACTATATGTAGGCAGAAACAAAGCTCCCTGTCATCCCAATCTTTAACAAAGCATGCATTAATAGCTTCAGCAGTTTTAATGGAGTTAACTAGATGGGGACTTTCTTTGCTGTGCAGGATGAGAGATTTCTTTGGTACATACACCATGCTTATGTGCTCAAAAGGCAAGGTTAATACTTATGAATGACTGTTTTCCTCCTGATGTAGCAATTTTGGACAGTCATTAACACAGAATAAAATTCATTAACGGAGCTGCATTAAAACCTGCAATTGATGTATCTCTAGGCCTTAGCATACCTGTAAAGCATCTCCTATAATTTGGAACAGTTTGTCTTTGAAACCTAGCAGTTCATAGTGAGGATAGTCTCCAGCTCTTACAACAACCCCTGCAAAATTGTGAACCAATGGATCTCAGACGAAAGAAAGCCATAAAACTTTTAACTTTTGTTTTCAATCTTAATTTAGTAAGAATGGCATACATTAAAAACATTAAATTTTAAATCAACCAATAAATGACATTTGATTTACATATTAAATGGTACCAGTTAAAATAACTAAGTCAAAGGCATCTAATAGAAAATTAATATTAACCACGTTTGCAGTTTACTTCAATTAACTTGTTGTTGGTTTCCGTAATTTCCTTTTTGCACAAATAAGCAGTTTCCCAAAGGTAAAGCAGGCTTTCATTTAATTTATGTAAACAACTTAATGTATCCCCTTTAGGACTTCACAATCTTTGAGGTAAAGTTGTACATATGTCTGCAATTACCCTAACAGGATAAGTGAGGGATTCAGCACTATGAAAAAGGCTAATAAGAAATGGGAAAGCCTAATGAGAAATAAGCCACTTTCTGCTAGAAATATTAGGAGTAAAATAAGCTGATTAAAAAAAAATCTTACTAGAAACGCTCCTGTTAAAATTCTGCTGCTTGTTTATTTTAATTAAGCTATAGGGAGAATCAGTAAGACTATTAATTAGGAAGCTCTTTTTTTTTTAAATCAGAGTGCTCATCTAAATTGCTGCAGGGTTTGTGTAAAGGATAGTCTTATTTAAAAAAATCATACTAACAAGTAGTGCTATACAAGAAACAGCTAATATGCTTTGAATGATAAATAGGCTTATAATAATGTATCTCCAAAGATTATACTTTAGAGACGGTGTAGAGAAATCCACGCTCTTAAAAAGATTAAAGCTTTGCTATAACTTCAAGGCAGCTGTACTTACATTGCTGATAATGTTCAAATGAGCTTCTGGGTATATTTTAAAAAGAAATCTCTGTGTGAAATTTCTCCTTAGAACGTGCAGCCTATCCCCCCTCCCTGGTGAATACATACATACATATATATACATAGACATACATATATATATATACACACACATACATCTCAATATACCCTGGCACCACTTAGGCAGGGCAGGGACCCGAGACTGACTCAATACCCCAGCCCCATTCTGATGATCCAGTTGAATCAGTTAACTGGCAATTAACTGTGAAGCTGTTTTCAGTGCTCTGCTACTCCACCTTTTGTTCTATGGAGAAAGCTGATGATGCTTGAGGACCACCACAATACAGGCTTTCATTTCCACATTTCCATCTGATTACTGACGTGCTAAGAATAGGCACGCTTCGCTTCTCATTAACCTTGAAAGAAAAGCTGTATTTTGATGGAATAGGGTTTAGAATTTTAAGTCAGGTCACAAAAATGCCTTACCTCTGTGATTTGGATCATATAAACACTCCCAGTTTTTCCTTCCTTATGTTGCTAATGGACTGTTGTGTTTTGTAAAACAGGAATTTCATTTATTGGTCACTATTATACCAGAAACAGGGATTTCAATGAATGTTTCAGAAGACCTGTTATTTCCCCTTGTCTGCTATAAATTCCTAAAAGGTTTCTCTTGAGGGGAACGTTTTTAGAAACTGTGCTTCACACATGTTCAAGGTAACCACCAAAAGTGTAAACACAGGGTCAATATCTGCAATGTAAAATAGTTTTGAGGATATGAAGATGTACTTACCAAATGGATGGGGTTGAGCAGCAGGATGTGTAACTCAGCTGGGGAGAGGTTAGTCACTTGTTTATGCAGACAGCTGCTCCCTAACTAGAACAAACCTGTTGTTCATTAGCTCCCAAAGGGCTCCACTTGCTTTGCTTTGGATTCAGGGGCTGACTTGCATTAAGATGTTCCCAGTGCAATATTCCTCACTATTGACTTTGCAGCTGGTGTAATTTATTCTTAATGATTATGATTCTTACAAGGATAAAAATAAGAAGAAATTGGAGATCTTAATCCTTTCTTGCACAAGCAATCTTCTCTCTATAAGGTTCACTCTCTTCCTTTCAGATACATTCCTACAGGTTTCCAAGGTTTTTCTGCCACCTGGGTTAAAAAAGGCCTTAGAGCAACATTAATTCCTTGAATGTTCCCCTCTTCCTTCTGTTTTGAGTCTGGTGTCACTGCAAACGTGGTTCCAGAAAAAAAGAGACTTTTTTTCTTCTTGTTAGCGTTTCTTTTGTGGTATTTTTCATCAGTGGTTGCCAAAGTGTTTCAAAGGAAGCCATTGCCCCCATTTCACAGATGTGGAAACTCAGGCACAGGAAAATGGCTTGCCCACAGCCTCTTAGGAAGCCAGTGGCAGAAAATGAGTAATCTCAGTAGCCCAAGTTGCTGGCATTTCATTTCAGTGCTCTGGCTGTCTTTGTGCTCTGCCCTCTTTAGTCTTTGCAATCCATCTCTCCCTTATTAAGATCCAGTTACTGCTGTGCCTCCGTTTTCTCATATCAAAAAACTGGAAGCTGTCGGACACTGGAAGCAGTTGGAAAAAGTTAGAAACAAAGTGAAAGTGCTCACTTTTCACTCTGTAACTGCCCCCGCTGCTGGCTGGAATGTGGCTGTGGAGTGTGAGTGCTTAATGCCTGGGGACCCTCTCCTCTGGACAGAATGAATGAAAAAGTCCTCTAAAGGAACTGGCTCCACTTTTTGGCAGCTGGTGGTAAGGCAGGAGCCTTGGGATGTGCTGCAGATGGAGCAGCAGCTGTGGGTGGCAGATGTTGGGGGGCACTGCCACTAACACCCCTCTGCTGGTCTCTGGGCCTTGCAGGACAGTGATGAGGCAGTTCAAGGAACCATGGGAAGGTATATGTAGAGTATGAGGACAGACTGAAATGTAGGACGCTGGGAGAAGGCGTGTTGTAGGATCAGCAAAGGAATTTGTAGAGAACAGGGATGAACTCTTCAAAATAAAAAGAAATTTCAACAGTTACTTCAATTGAGGCTTGTATAGCTGAAGGCATTAGAGACAGGACATAATCTTTGGACATTTCCTAGGCTTGAGATAGGTCATGGTTTGAAGAGGTTGCTGTGTAGAACTCATTTGATCTACATGCAGAGGTGCTGTGGTTTGCACCCAGATCCCTGCAGGAAGCTGTGTGTGTCACAAAACATGTCTTGTGAAGTTCAGGGTCTCTTCTCTTTCCTCTAGACCTCTAAAATCTAGATAGAGCAGCTGAAAGTACTTGGAAGGAGAAAACTCCCTTCTTGTTCTGTTCTCCATGGGGTCTCTCCAATTAAGCAGTTATTTTAGAAAAACAAACCATTTGTGATTCAGGATGGGTTTGTAGACTGCTGGTATGGTGAATGTAGTCACTATTCCTGGGGCATATTCTTCTGTGTATGACACAGGTTTGTTCACCAAAGAGGATTAACATATAGAGCTGAAAGGGTTTCTGGACTCTTACTACTCCTATCTTTTCTGCTTCTCTTGTATTCGCTTCTTGCTAAACAGAGAATCACAAAAACATTGGTTGGAAGAGACCCTGGAAATGGTTTTGTCCAGGCTCCTCTTCAGAGGAGACCATCATCTCTGCTCTGGTTTTGTCAAATTGAGCTGTGAAAACCTGAAAAAATTGAGGTACTAAACACGGCAAAGTGTATAGAAAAACGTGTTGGTCTCAAAGGATCACTCCTGGAAATGGCGTGCTACTGGGTGTTTCATTTAGATTGCAAAATCAAGTTGTGGGTTTCAAAGGATCACAGGACCAGATTTCATAGGCGTTACCCTTTTTGCCTGTGCTGCCTCTGCTTCTCCTCTGACTTTCTTCATCTATTCTGACTGATGGATTTGGTCATTAATTGTCACTAATTCATGACTAAACTTAGAGCAGATTATGCTGTATGAAGCCACGTAAGTACCAGACAAACACATCAGGTTCTGCATGCCCTGAGCAGGGCAAACCAACCGTAACCGTAATAATGTAGGTGTCATCAGCAAAGACTGCTGATCTTAGAAAAAACCTCCTTTGACAGGCTGGGAGTGTATCTAAACTGACTTGATGGGAGCTGACTGGCACAGAGTGATTCTTGTCTTCTGACTGAGTAATGCAAGCTGAGTCTGCTTAAAGTCTCCATTAGGGAAGCATAGGGCTCCTGCTAATTCCTACCGACACCTGGCTCTGTGTGAATGTCACACACAGCTCGCGCAGGAGTTGTTTATGTTGCAGCAAAGAGAGCATTAGAGAGTTCCTAATGTGAATTAAGTGCTAGCACAGCACGGATGAAGTGTTGAGTTACTTACAGAGCTGACTGAATATGTTGATTAACCTGCAGTGATCAAATTCTCCCTTGGTATTTAAGGTCCTGTACCTGCTCTGAAGTAAGGAATTGGGAACATTTTTCTTTACTATGGACCTCATTTCCATGGCAAATCCTGCAAATCATGTGGCTGTTTTGTGAGAGTGTCACCATGCAGTAATTGCAAACACCTAGAGAGGTCCTGTCACTATGACTGCCCTATTTTTAACCCTCTGTAGTCACACTTCTAGACATGGGAAAACTGTTTATCATATCCTGCCCAGAGTTTTGATTGTGAAGTGACAAAAAATGTGGTTTCTGATGGAATTGGTACATGAATCTATTTGCTTTTAGACACATTATGTGGACATTACCTCATGACTAACATGTTCACCCATATTTCATGGCCATGACTATTACCACACAGAGCGAGCCAGGGTTCCTGCAGTGCTGATGTTTAATGTTAGCAAGATTGTGTATTGTACTTGCTTGACCACTGTGTACCAGAAATATGAAGCTGTAGATCCAGGCTTTACATTTAGATAGAATGGAAACTGGTTAATTTTGCTGAAACAGCCTTATGCATTTTTCTTTTATTTCAATTTATCCTGCCTCTTTCTAGCTAGAACAGAAGGTATTTCTCAGCCCCCTTGGCTGTATGGAATGTAGGAGAGGACCAAATGGCACACTCAGCCCAAAAAATACTGGCACAGCTTTGAGATTTCAGCCATGCTCCAAGTACAGTTCAATGCTGTGGTGGTTCCCATAAACTAGATATATCTCTGTTTTGTTCATAGAATCATTAATGGTGGGGAAGGACCTCCAAAATCATCAAGTCCAACCTTTGACCAAACACTGCTGTGCTTACTAAACCACAGAACTAAGTGTCTTATCAAGAAGTTTCTTGAACGCTTCCAGGGATAGTGGGATGTCATGTAGAGAGAAAATTAGTAAGGCAAAAATTCAGCTAGAACTCAATATGGCCACTGTTGTGAAAGATAATAAAAAATGTTTTTTATAAATATGCCACCAACAAGAGGGACAAGGAAAATCTCCATCCTTTATGTGAGGTGGAGGGGGAACAGTCACCAGAGATGAGGAGAGGCTGCTTTTATTCTCTCAGTCTTTAACAGTGAGTGGTTATTCTCAGGGCAACCAGTCCCCTGAGCTGGCAGACAGGGACAGAGAGCAGAATAGGCCCCCCACAATCCAGAAGGAAGTGGTCAGTGACCTGTTGTGCCACTCAGACACAAATCTATGGGGCTGGATGGGATCCATGCAAGGATACTGAAGGAGCTGCCAGAAGAGCAAAACAATTGGTAATTATTACTAAGCATATATAACAATTGCATGCTTAGGTGCTTTATATCCTATGTGGAAAAAATAGGACTTTGACAGACAAATTCTCATGATACATAGGTCTGCCCCATCTCCACCAGAGAAAGGAAACTCATCAAGTATTTATTTTATTCTAAACTTTGAAATACTTTCAGTATTGAAATAAAAAAAACCAAACCAACCAAAATTCCCCAAAAACTAACCCTCAAAATCCATCTCATTAAACATATCCGATTTTTGATGTGAAATATTTAGAAAAGACTTCTGCTGATTTCTCTCATAATTTCATTTTATCATATAGCCAGTGCTCAATTACAGAATATGCATTTATTTGGCAGCAAGAAGCTTGTGGTGGTCACAGCCTGGTTTATATACCAGACTCCATGTACAGTTGCTGTAATACACCATGAGAATTCTATTTTGAGGGCTAAACTCACTGTTGGCTTAAATGACCACAGCTCTGTTGAATTGGCTGTAAGTGATATTCCTTTTACCAGCAATTAATTTGGCCTGGCAACCAGTGAAAAATCTTCAGGATGATGAGCTTTATTTCAAGCTCACAAATGGAGCAAAACTGCACATCCCAGTGGAATATCAGTCTTTGACCTGCTGTGATTATTTTCTTCTATTCTTCTTAAATAATCACTGTAATGGAAGCAGAGCTGCTCTGGAGCAATGAATTATAAATGTTGTGCTTGAGTCTGCTGATTGGGATGTGATTGAATAGAGAATTTACAGATGACTATTGAACAAAGAGCCTTCAGTGGCTCAAAATAACCCATTTCTTTATAAACTCTGGAAAGCAGTGGAAAGATAATGCCAAACACCCTCTCTTTGAAAGCCAAGGTAAGAAAGAACACAGAGTAATTAAAAACTCTGGCTGTGGAAATGAGCTGCTCTCTCTGGGTGGAAATGAGGGAAGCTGAAAGACTTGGAGAAATAGACACATACTGTAGCATCTGAAGTGAGCAGCCTGTGGGGCATCAGCAGGAAAGGTTCCCTAGGTAACACCCAGAAAACCTATTTGTTCCCCAGTCCTGCATCTCTAAATGATGTTTCAGGGTGGTGAGGAGGAGGCTGCCTGTGCACTGCTAGCCTGGGCTGCAGGCTCTTGCTGGAAGCATGTGGGTTGTAAAAATCTGCTGGGAGAATGTGTTAAATACTCAGGTTTTTGTAGCTTGGAATCTAATCTGAGAGCAGAGAAGTGCAAGAGGATGGTGATTGGGTGATGTACTCTGAGACTGCAAAAGGGCAGAAAAAGGGAGACCTGCAAATGTGATGGAGGCAGTCCCGCAAATCAGACCTGGGCTGGTGACATGGTTTTACAGGGAATGCTGGGGGTATGCCTGCTTCTGCCAGCAGGAATGGGTTTTCTGTTGCAACTGGGCACTGAACATGGCCACGTGTCTGCGCTCAACTCATCTCTGCTTTTCTTGACCAATTCTCAATATGCTCATAGTGATGCCTTGGTTAAAGCAAATCAGTGATTTAATTCTTGGTTTCACTTCTAAGGTTTCAGTATTACAAGGACATTACAAGTCCTATTAAGCAAAGCAAAATAAGCTTTAGCCTGCACATTAGTCTAGCCACAGTGTGTTACCATATAAATGAAGAGTTCTGAAATGTACCCAGCTCTTCCACTGGATTTATGTTTCAGCACATATCACACCATAGATTCAACAAACATAAATCATTTTAAATGGACAGCTATGTACAAAATTATTATACAGTGTTATTACAAAACTTGAGAAATAAAGCTCTGAATTTTGAAAACACAATACTGCACAGTCCCAGTTTTAAAGCCAAAGTAACATGATTCAACACGTTCTGCAGCTTGGACATAGACTCTTGAGTACAAGCAGCTGACAATGGAAGTCAAACCCAGAGATTTACTACAGGATAAGCTAAAAATGTGTCCAATAGAGCACTCTGGAAAACCTCTTCCTTTTGCTTTAGTAAGAGAAACCAGGGCCCTGGCTCTCCAAAAGTTGATGGATGCATCAGTGCACGTGACAATACTACTTAAGACTACTGATGCGCTTCAACTTAATTGCACATAAGCATAATGTAGGAACCAGACCCTGTTTATATGGCCATATGCTCACTAAAATACATCCTTTCTCTTTTGCTTTTTTTTTTTTTCTTTCCCTGTAACCGATTTCCCTTGCTTTAAGTGATTGAGAGTAAAAATACACTTGTCTAATCTGGGTCTTGGACCTTTTCCAATAGAAAGCGTCAGTGGGCGATGAGAAGAGGGAGTTAACACGCTTCCACCCATGATGGTACAGCCACTGCTTAATTTATACCCTTAATTTAGTTGAGGCACTGCTGTTTTTAACACTTCTCCGAGGGCTAAACACTGCAGTCTGCTCTTGGGCCACACTAAGCTGTCATTTCAAGAGGAGTTTAGCCCAAGAGCAGGTTGAAAGACTTGGCTTCCAGGACAGCAGATGACAGGTCTGACCCTTTCGCCGCTGCTGTGCACAGAACCGTCCCCTGTCCCCACAGGTGCCCAGTGCAAAGCACAGGCTGAGGAGTCCAAAGTCTCTGGGGAGGCTCTTTAGGTCCTGGCAAGGGGAGTGAAAGGCTGCATGAGGACAAGCAGTAGATCTTGGTGGGGCAGAAGGTGTCTGTGATGGCCTTTCTTTGATGCAGAACCTGGAGTCTCAGAAGCTGGCAGCACTCCAGGGACACGTGAGTGGTTCTCTTACACCTTCTGCCTTGCCATGACACCTGCAGGAAGAGGGGGAAATGCAAATTATTTGCAACTATGAACAAGAGTGGTGTGTTTTTGCATGCATGTGTATCTAATGGTTGAGGTGCTACTAGGGAAACCAGTTTCAAGTGTTACTCAGATAACCTAAAAACACGTAGTTTTGTGTACTTAATAAAAACCTCATGTTTCCAGGACCAATCCTGATGTTCAAGAGTTTGGGCAACTTCATTTTTAAAGTTTAGTTCAATAACATATATCCTAGATATTAAATTACTGAATTTACTAAATCTAGAGGATTTAGCAGGACTGTCAGAAGGAGGGGGCAGCACACTGTAGCCTGTCTCACTCCATAACCGAATAAAATACCATTCCTAAAGGCAGGCATGAAGGCAAAGGCCAAACAGGAAGATGAGCATTAGATTGACAAGATTCTCATAGTCCATTTAAAAACTGCCCACAGACAATACTGGGTCTGCAGAAGGGGAAGTGAAGCATCTCTTCCTCAAGAATTGAAGGAAAACCTGGACTCGCAAACCGGGACTCTGTGTGTCTTTGCAGGGGAAGGTTGATGTGCCACTGTGCATGTCATAGCTGCCCTTCTGCCCCTTCCCTCCCTAGGCTGTGGTGTCTGAGCACTGGTCTGTGCTCTCAGTTTGGTTTTTCTTTTATTTTCTAGGGAATAAATCAAGTAGATTTGTGAGCAGGGAAATTGTTAAAGCCCAGTTGCTTATGGACTTGTGCTTTCAAGGCTTTTCTTTCCCCTAACCATTCCAAGTGACATACAGATGGGAGGAGAGGAAAAGGGGAGCTGCACAAACAGATGTGAACATTTGTCTCTAGGAATTCTCTAGGGTCTAAGGCAGGCAAACTCAAAGAGCGGCTCTCCTGAATTCAGGCACCTGTACAGTCCCAGAGCCACAGCTTTTTCCTGCCCTCTGCTGCTGTTAGGGAAACTCTAAAATCTCATTTTGAATCTTGATCCCTGCAGCTGGATCTGCACAAGAAGGAAGATTCATGCAGCTTCACTGAGACCCATCAACTTCCACATCCAGCAAATCCACCAGAGACAGAAATATCCTGTACCAAAAGAGAACTAGTGACCTGAACAGACCATGTGTGCTTGGGACAAAACATCAAAAAACAAAAAAAACCCCAAAACGAACAAACAAACAAACAAAATCAGGTGGAAGATCCTAAGAAAAAATATTGATTTGGGATCACTCTAAGCTTGCTGAGTCTGTCATATCAAGAGGGACAGACATGAACTGCATTTGGAAGAGGAAGCTTTGTGGCAGGAAACTAAGACAAGCAAATGGTTTTTTGTTTCTGCTGCCCTTGCTGTGTGACATAAAGACAGAATAAGAGGAAAAAGAGAATTGCAAGTTTCAAGGTGCAGCTCATCTCTGTCCTCCTGGCATCAAAGCCCAGGTAAGTGCTGCTGATATAATGCCAGGCACTGCATTCCAAGGATGCACTGAAACTCCTGCCTGACCTGGTCACTTCATAAAGGTACTGCATGTCCATGCATTCCTCTGTGTTGCATTCCTATGTCTTCTTAAGGACAAAGCAAAACTGTCTGGAATTTTTTTTTTTTTTTTCAAATACGACTTTTTTTAAGCCTGTATGCTGAAAAATAAATAATTTGAGTTAAGCTTCACTCATGGTTCCAGCTGCCCTCCCAGTGCAGCATTTCCACTGGTCCTGGCATACTTCTCACCCATGCTTTGTTACTACTATTTTTTTGTTTTCTGTTCCTGCAGGAAATCTTTCTTAAGATTTTTAAACCAACAGAGCTACTTCCACTTGATGTAATCCTGTGGTACTGCAAGGAAAGGGCCAAGAGGAGGGCAGGAGTAGTCAGGACTGTAACCACCCAATGTATATCCTGTTTTCTCTTTCTAGCAGTGATGATCCAGGTGCAGGAACAAAAGCAGTCCTGTGGGGAAATCCTGCACAGATTCCTCCTGTCCCTGCGCAGGAGCAGGGCTCCCAGCTGGGCTCCCAGCCCCAGGAAACGGGGGATGCTGAAGAATAAATACATTCCTTTCAGGAAATGAGACAAAGAGAGATTTGATAATATTGATTTAGTTCATAAGAAATGCTCATCAGCATGGAAAGGACAATGCGTAACTATGCAATTTCAGTACAGTGGGTGTTTCAGTTGTTTACTTTTCTTGCTTTTCTTTCCACTTGCTGTAAAAACAGGCAAAGTTTTGCAAACAAAAATCTCATCCTGGAACTCCTTTTGAGGGGCAACTTTATGTTGCCAGCATCAGTGAAGGATGCAGGGAACTTGTATGCAACTCTGAAGCTGAATTTAGCTTTGAGTGGGAGCTGTATCTTGCCCCATGTAGTACTTGTCCCTGGGTCCAGTGTTTTCTTCCCTTTTCCAGATACCCACATTTAAATAATGCTACAGAAAGTGGTTACCCACAAGCAAACCAAATGTTCTTTGCTGGAGGTAGGTACTGAAATTGCATTTTTACAGTTTTTGAGAAAATAATGTGATCAAAGCAAGGACTTTGTTCATCACATGAAGTTTGATTGGTTAGAATAATGGCTTTTAATTATCTGCAGGAAAGGCAGTTTGTCTGCTGCTGACACAGAGGACAAACATGTGGGCTATGACCCTGTGTCGAATGGAGATCAGCACTGACTCCACTCAACGCAAGAGCAACACCCTGGAGAGTGAAAATCAGAGTAACAAATTTATTTCACATGTGTTTGTGATTTGACACAAAGACAAAAAGCTTAGGTGACATGCTGAATACTGATTAGGTCTGTGAAGTCCCAATGCTGTGGTTAGTTCACATAAAAACACCTTTGTGAGTTTACATACCTCATTGTGCCACACAATCTTTTTTTGTTTTATTATCTCCAGTATCAGTCTCAACCTCTGCTTTTGAACAAAAGAGAGACACTAAATATATCTGATCATGGCCAGGCAAAGGTAACAACAGGGAACTTTTTATGATGAAAATACTGTCTGGTAGCAGAGAGGCTCCTAAGAACATAGAATCATTGAATGGTTTGGGTTCGAAGGGATCTTAGTTGCAGCCCCCTTGATGCCACCCCTGGATGCCCAGGGAACCCTGTGGCTTTTGCAGGGTGCGGTCAGTTCTTAAGCCAGAAGTCCTAATTTCAGGTATCAGGAAAGCATTGTCAGGGCTGGGAGCATGGGATGCTCTCACTGCTGTAGCTTCTTCTGCTCCTCCTGAGAAGCAAGTTTGGGAACCAATGTTCTGGAAAATCACTTCTGGTTTGTGGCTTGTTTTTAACTAGGGGAAAGAAGCATGTTTAGAAATGTAAATAAGTACAGCCCTGGTCATACTGCATTAAAAGGGTAAATCCCTCTGTGGTACCTGCTCAACCTATGCTGCCTTTCTCAGCAATGGGTATTCAAACCCTCCTTTCCTTTCTCCTCCACCTTCCTTGGAAGGAAAAACATTAAGTATTGATAAAAAGATATTTTCCCACTTTCCTGCCCATTTTTTTGACCCCAGGACATTGCAGAAAACAGGCTTTGGACAGTATAGTATCATTCTAAAGGCTGACAGACCTATCTGTCTTCCCTATGAGGCATGTCTAATTTGGGATTCAGGTACCCACCCACACGTGGTAGGATCTAAAGGACTTGGACATTTTTCCCAGGTTTGGGACTGGCTGAGGACTTACAGCATGAAGAGAGGCCCTGTGTGGCTCCAGCAGCCGAGCTCCCTCCCAGCCCCAGCAGAGCAGCCCAGTGTGGGGGACCAATTTGGTCCATCAAATATTATCCTTCACAGAAGCATCAGCAAGATGCTCTTTTTTAATGCCTGACTTTTCCCCCCCTCCTTCTGCAGCGATGGTTTGAGGGCTTGATGTTTAGAAGCCACCTAAAGTACCCCTGGGGCAGGTTGTCAGGTAAAGTGCTGTTGCAATGAGGGGAAAAGCCAAACAGCCCCCCTGGCAGCACTGATGTTGCTGCTTTTATGTGTTTATAAGTAGTTCAGAGGGGGTGATCGCTGATTAAGTACCCGGTATTAACTGCTCTTAATCACTGCTCTGGAGCCTAATGGAGCTCTTGTTTGCACATAACCATGCCTTGTAGCTGTCTTTAGCACACTTGACAGATGTGCTTATTGCCATCTTTACTGTGTATGTGTAATGGGCTTTTTAATTATTGATTCATCATTACTCCTTTATAAACTACTTATAAATGTCAGCAGAACAAGCTATGCTTGTGTTTTTCTTTTTAAAGCTCTTTCAGGTTGAAAACATATAATAGGTCCCTGAAACAGTGTGACCCTAGGGGCAGGGGGCATTGGGCCTTGAAGTGGAACGGAACAGGTCTACACAAACACATGAGGAAGCCTCCCACATTTAAGTCAGCTCCCAAGGGCTATTTATAAAATACACTACCTGAGTAGCTTTTGCTGTGCCTCTTCTTCTTCTTCCGTTTCCCAGATGGCCTCTGCTTTTCCCTGTTGGTGTGAGTTTGCTCTGGGGGAAGTGTTGCTGAACAAGAGGAGTCAGTGGCTGGCTCCTCTGAGAAGGACTTGTCTTGAGAGGTGTCCAACAGTGAGTCTGTACCCAGGTCTTCATTTTCCTTTGTCATCTCTTTTGATTCTGCCTGCTGAGCCTCACTGCAGGGAGCAGACTGAGCACTCTCTGAGCCATCAGCTGGGCATTCCTTGCCCTGCCCTTCTGACAGGGACCCATTAGTCCAGCTGAGTTGGTCTCTCAGAGCAGAGGCTGAACTGCTGCTCACAAAACTTATCCTCGTGCCTATGTCAGCCACAGAAAAGGCAATGGAGCCGCTCTTTGTGCTGGGCTGGAGGCTTTCCATGTTGTCTGCCTGCTCCATCCTGCTGCCTGGCATGGTCTGACTCATTCCATTGGCTTCCACCATGCTCACTGAGGGGCTTTTGGTCTGGGACTCCAGTGGCAAACTTCCTCCAGCACTGTTTTTAGATAATACCTGGCTTGAAGCTGAAGCATTTGTAACATCTCCACTGGTCTCCATTGGGGCAGCAGTTGAGGGGGGAGCACTTTCTGAGGGATCACCATCCTTGTTTTCCTTGGTCTTGTCATCAATCTGCTTCCCTGCTGCTTGTGGATCCTTAATGTTCTTTCCTTTAAACAAAGAACATAATCAGCCACAGAGTTGCATCACGAACCAACCAAAATGCACCTTCCCCTGCAGAGGTTACAAGTTAGCAGCTGCCTTGGAGAGAGCACTGACACTAAAGCAGCTATGCAGAGATAGCACCAGTTTATCCTCCCTGTACTTCCCCTCCTTATACCCATGTGGTCACCCCAGCTGGACTCCAAGCCTCCAGCTCAGCAAAGCCCCTGCTTTGTTTTCAGCAGGTGTTTATGTGTCTTTGCTGCAAATTGGCTGATTTCCATGAAAGCTCCAGGACTTAATTCTTTACTTACAAGGAAGCCTGAAAGTCTACAGAAGAGAGAACCTGCCTGCAAGGTCCTGGACCAAGCTGGACTGCTGGCTTGGCTGTGTGAGGACTTCAAGGCTGCCCATTAGCCAGCCTCAACCTGACCTTGCAGAGCAGGTCTAGGAGAGCCATGGACAGACCAATGCCCTTGGATTTACCTAACATGCACTGACACTGAGGTCAAGAGACCAAAGAAAAGATAAACCCATGGGCTGTCTCCTCACAAGCACCTAAAGGACATGGGTACTTCTGCAAATAGGGTTTATAATGTTTTTTAAAGGGCTTTTTCAGTCTCCCAAGTGTAGACTCAGATGGGGTGCAGTAGTCTCCAAGGCAGAAACACACTGTGCTACTGAGACTTGAGAGCATGGAGGGGACTTGTGTGGGGATGACAGCAGTGCCTCATCAGCATGGTGCCATGGCTGACACATGGGTTGAGCATCTCAGAGGGTTTATCTGCACAGGTGCAAGGCCATGCTGCTCCAAATTCCTGCTAATTCTGGGACAGATCTGGCTAGAAACAGCTCAAGGCTCTCTGCTCCTCTTCTTGGCACTACCTGCAAAGCCTTCTTAAATAAAATGCCCCAAATACAAACACAAAGGCTTCTTGCATGCTTGGCTCAGGTTCAGAGGCAGATGGGAGTGCAGAGCTGCAGGTACAGTCAGGCCTGTGTCCTTACCAGACTGGCTTTCCTCAGGGCTCTCTGCAGACAAGGGTTTAGGAACTGCATCTGACTCCTGTCTGTTCTTCGTCTTTCTGAGCGTGAACCCTTTCCTGATGTCGGCGAGCAGGGCATCGATGACACACACCTCCTCCTGCTTCATCAACCCCTTCTTAACTGGGGGAGAGAGAGATGAGTGTTAAATCTGCCCATGAGATGAGGCAGGAGGAGACTCTGCAGTTATTCCATTGCTAGAGGTGGCTGCTGCTGCCTGGGAGCAGCCTGTGCTCTGTTGATCCCACAGCTATGTATCCTGGCTGCAGACAAGGGATTTGCTCCAAAGTCTTGGTGCTACAGCCTGGCACCAGTGGCACCAGCTCTGCCTGAACATGTCCTTGGTTGTACCATGACCTTGAAATACTCCCTGTTTGCTATGGATGTTGCTGGGGAACCTTCTTTTTTTTTTTGAGGGGAAATGATTTTGGTTTTTCTTTCAGCTTTTTCCAATCATATTCTTCAGTCTTTAATTTTCATCCAGAAAAAGGCATATTTAAGTAATATGCATGATTTTTGGGACAACTGTGGTAAAAAGACTATTCACATGTATATGGGGACCTTGGATGGGGGAAAAGTCAAACATTTCTTGTTAGATTTGGGATTCAAAAGTTATGTTTAGAAAAAGAAAAAGTTAACTGAAATATTTAATTTGTGGTGGTTCTTTTTATTCTCTGCTGTTCAGTCAGCGAACCTAAAATTAACTTCTCTGCCCAGCTGCAACTGTGGAAAGTCAATTCTTAGCTATGGCTGTAAGACACCTAAAAGCCTTTAGTCAGCCGGCACCTGGAAACCTACAAAATAAATTACCACTACTGGTCCATTAAAGCAGGGCCGGCAAAGAGCTCCTATGGCTCCATCTCTCTGTTTTGAAGCCACTTCAGATACTCACTGACTTTTCCATTTTCTCCCTTCTGTCTCTTCCCCTCTTCCTCTTCAAGCTGTTTTTTCCTCTTCTCTGCTTTGGCAGCTTGCTCCTTTCTGTCCTTGTTCTCCTGCAAGGGCATGAGAAGGTTGGGTAAATGTCTGCTAGGAAAGCTGATGAAGAGAAAGAAGACCCATACATGAAAGAAGGGAAATTCTGGCCTCATCCTGTGAAATAAATAAAATGGGCTTTGGGAATAAGGGCTGTCTTACCAAGATGGTGAGGGGACTGCTGGCTTGGCCAGGACTCTGCCACATCCCAGCTGGAGGTGGCAGTGGTGATATGCCTTACACAGCCACCTCCAGTGTGCTCACCTGCCTGACCCCTAGCTGAGGTGAAAGTGGAAGATACTGAACCCACAGTTTTCTCCAAACAGGTGGCTTTTTTACTCCATATCCCTTTTCTGAGTCTGTTTGCTCAGGTTGGAGCAAAGAGTTATGTTTTGTAAGCTCTTGCCTCTTAAACTTGGACATTTGGAACAAAAGCATCCTTGTCACTCTGCAGCTAAAGTTGCACCAAAGTCCCAAACCCCCAGTGTTTGGGCCAGGCCATGAGCACCAGCATGAAGATGCAGTGGAATAGGGATGAGACCCCACTTCACTGGGAAACCTCAGGCCAAAGGAGGAGGCTGCAAGCAGGATCCCCCACAGGATTCGGAAGCCCATCCCACACATGTCCATGGGAATGGAGGCAGGTACCAGCACTATGGATGCTCAGCATGTGTGTGCAGATGCCAACCTTCAGGGCTCGGATGAACAGATCTCTGAAGGTCTTCATGATGCTAAATATGTCCTCTAAGGACAATTTGCTTGGGTCTTCACAGAGATAATTAGCAAGTTCTTCTCTCTTCTTTTCAATGGTTTCAAATTCTTCTTCCAGCTTTTTGGAGGCATCGATGCTGTCCTGAAACACATTAAATGCACACAGTAAAACACCATCCAGAGGACAGTAAGTGAAGTGCACTCACAGAGAAAGGATGTAAGGTCTCGGGGCAGGACTCTGGCTCCTGGCTTTTAACTGCAGCAGCTTTTGGGAAGCAGGAGGGAGGAAATTAAGATTTGTAGATGATCTTTCCTCCTGGTAACTGTGCTGTGCCAGTTTACAGGGTGGCTTGAGCAATACATAGAAAACTCCATGCAAACGTTAATCTTAAGTAAAGGGCTTTACTCTGGTGATCCACACAGAAGGTGAACATCTTCCCCTAAAGTGAGGAGTCACACAAAAGCATGGACAGAGCAGTTAGGGCATGCACCCTAAGAAATGGCCTCACCAAAGGTATCTGGGTTTCAGGTAGAGCTTACAAATGCACATTTGGGTTGTATGGCATTGCAGCCTATTTCCAAACCTAAGAGCATATCTTGTGGCAATATTTTCTCCCCTCTCATGAGCCTCCTCAGCTGCAGATGTACCATGCACCACCTCTGTGTGTGTAATGGGGGAGATATAAGGTAGCTCCATTACTGACCTGGATGGGTTTCTCATACTGTTGTTTCACATCCTCATTTGATGATAAGACTTTCCGCTGAAGCTCCAGCAACTTCTTCAAATTGGTACCAGACTCCGTGCGTATGATATCAAGATTAATTCTGGAATCAAACAGAACCCTGCCATTAGCTGACACTCCAGCATCTTGAGCTGACCAAGGAGTGGACAAGTCTGAGCAGGTGGTTTGGTTATGCCTCCGCTTCCCACCACTTCACTGAACTGAAACCTGAACTCTGAATTCTCCATACAGTCCAAGCTCATGGAAAACAGCTTCCCTCCACAGCACTTATGGAAAGGCTGCCAGACCTACCTACAACTTTGTGCATCAGGTAGATGAGTGCCAAAAAAAGTCCACCAGTTCAAAAGGCTGTTCTTGACCCACCATGCTTGGCATTAGCTCATTTTCCCTGGCTGGAGGTATTTCAGAAATGCTTCTGGGTAGCTGGCCTTCACCAGCTCCTGCCACCACAAAGGCAGTGCACATTTCAGAAGGGTCTGGGAGGCAGCTTTAACTGACTGCTCTGCAAATTTCAGCCCTGAGTGTTGCCAGCTGTAGTAGAATTATTATATACTAAAAGGCTTTCAACATTCATCAACCAAATCTTTCAGTTAAAACTATGTAAGAAGCCATCTTGTTAATCTGCTATACCAGCTGTGTGTGTCCTAATTTCTGGTACATTGTTGATGTGCATGGGATTTATTTTTGTTTTTAATTCAAAGGAAGTGACACACAATTTTACCCTGCTGCTTTTGAAACATATTCAAGATCCTTTGGCAGTTCCAGTAGATCCTTGTGGCTGTTTTCTACTTCCTGAAGAGGAAGAGAGAAAGAAATATTATTTGGTGTGTGGCAGGAGCTGAGGGGAAGCTGGGGGGAAGACACATGAACAGAAGTGTCTAGGAAGGATGACTGTGCCATGTCCTGCTACTGCCCCCCGTCTATAGTTTGCACATTCAGAGAGGAAAGGCATTTCCCCTGGCTATAAAAACATAGAGGAGCGCTGAACTCTGAGAAATACTCATAGTTCAAAGCAAAGCTGAGCTCTTCTTGAGCATCGGGGGAGGCAGGACTGTGGTTTGATGCAATCTGACACTTCCTATGGTCCCAGAAGGGTACTAAAAGGCCTTGATTCTTATTTGCATTCTTTACTTTCACAGCTGCCCTTGCTGAAGCTCCTGCCAGCTAAAGCAGGGCTTGAACATCCGTAACTGAAACCGAGGGACATTGATGAATGAAGGTGGCAGAGAAGAGCATGGAGAAAAAAAATAAAAACAGCATTTCAGGGAATAGGAAAACCATGGGGGCTTGGAGAGAAGCATGAAAAGCCTGAGCATAATCTGGAGGAAAAGGGAGAGTCCATGGAAAGGCAGAAAGGCCGAATGGCTACAGATGAGCCAGGACAGCTTTGTGCTCTGTGGTTTGCAGCTGCTGATGTGCAGATTGCACAAATGTGAAAGGAAGTTGCAGACACTGTGGGAAAAGATGCTGAAGGGAAGCAGCATAAATAAGGAGGTTCCCGAGTAGTGCCCACAAGCAGCCTCCACCAGAGTCACCGAAGTGATTCAAACACTCCTGACTTGTGACACTCTGCGGCTTGCCAGGGAGGATATGAGTATGAGCATGTGGCATTAACTGATGGTAGACTAGGAAAAATCCACTTCATCCATGATAAAACCCTCCCTCTTCCCTGCTGTGCAGGACTTGGCAGTGGTACCTCTAGAATATGGTGGAGCAGCGTAATGCGGGTTTGGTTTGCTTTGGTTTCTGTTAGTTTGAGTAAAGTGCTGATTTTAAACCCATCGGCATCACCTGTGTGACTTCCCTATAAGAGAGAAAGAAAGCAGATGTAACTCCTGTGTCCATCCGAATTACAACCCTAAAGGAGATCATTCAGAGACTGTAATGGGGAGAGGACAAGACAAAAAAAGTCCTTACGTAGTTCAGGAAGTTTCCAACTTTGAGAATCAGTTGACAAAAGACTGGCAGGCGATGACTGGTCAGAAGATCTGAAAAACATAAGGGACTTTTAAGCAAAAGCCTCTGTTACACCAGAACATCTCCTAAACTGCACTGAAATCGGGATTCCAAATTCCTCTATACCAAATTGGTATTTTGGCTTTGCAGCCCAATGCCCAACCTGCAGAGAAAGTGATTCTATGTAGATCCAGTTCCATGAGTTGTAATTTCTTTACATCTGGTCTCTCATTTCCTAATGGCAAATAACCTGGAGCTGGACCCTCCTCACTAACAGCAATCAAGCTGCTGCCTTCCTTGGAAGTGCCCCAGTGTGGGCGAGGGTAACTGGGCAGCAAATTGTATGTTGCCAGCTCCATTTAGCTGTGCAGTGAAGCCAGTTCTGACTACCCTATGAACACCTGCCAGCTGCTAAAACCAGACCCGCTCACCCTGTTCCTGGTCTTGCCTGGCAGAGGTGATTATCACCCAGGCATGACGAGTACAGTCCCTGTCCTTGTTCTTACGACAGGGTGCTGCAGCGCTGTGATTTCTGAAGCACTCAGCTTCAAGGCAGGAACAGCTCCAAAAGAACAACTGGGCTGCTGGGAAGTCACTTTGGGGAAAACTTCAACTTATTCCAGCAGACAGATGTCATGCCAGCTGGAGAAATTCCCAGCAGGAGTTGGGGGAACTGGCTCTGTAGGACAGGTGACACTTGACAGTGCCAAGAAGAGCATACTGCTCTCAGAGGAGTGGGACCAGAGGTTTCTGCCACAGGAAGCCAAAATCTATTGCATAAACTTTCTGTGTACTCACCAAATTGGAGCATCAGCAATTTATAACCCAAAACAACAACCATTATCCTCTGGTTCCATTTCTAGGCAGGGAAATACAAAAGCATCGCTACTTTCTGGGGAAGTTTGGGATAGGCTTTTCTGGCAGCAGAGAAAATTGCTGTTTGAAGTTCTTAATGTGGCAAATAATGCTGGATGGATGAATTATCTGCAGCAGGGCCAGCTCTGCTGTTTAAATTCAGCTCCTTTGAAAGGGCTGATGAGCTTCCAGCACTTCACCATTCAAAGTGTTTGAGAGGAATATATCTGCTACAGAAAAAAGGGGATAAGGGTGAGAGAAAATGATCTTTGGTCCTGTTAAGGGCTTTGACCATCAGTGGAGATACCTAAAGCTGCAGCAAACCAGTGAACGGAACACAGGGGAGTTCTCTGGGAGTTGGGTAGTAATATTGCAGAGCTCTAGGGGAGTTTTGGGCATAATGTTGCAGAACTTCAGGAAGTTTTGTGGGGGTTAAAGCTTCCTACCATAAATCAGATTCAGAAATAAGCTCAGGTCATCTATACCTTCACAGGCTCTGCGGATGGCTTCAGCTTTGGGCTGAATCATGTCCAGCACGACGGTGGTCTCTTCACAGATGAGCATACACTCAATGCGCAGCTGGTAGCTAAGGGTGGAGATGGATTCACAGCATAAAGGCACTGGGATTTTGGCCAGCACAGCAGCCCTCATCCCATCTCACCAGCAAGGCCATGCCACCCCACAATACTGCTGCCAGCCACATCCACACCAAGCCACTGGTGTGCCTCGTGGAAGGAGGCGAGGGGCTGCAGCTTGACCTGAGGACCAGCAGGGCTGTAGATTCTGCTGATGCCCTGTGATCAGCAAAGAAAAGAGTTTCCCCTTCTTGGCATTGCATTTGGCGCTGCTTTTCAGTAAGTTATGGAGCCTCCTTGGGAGGTCTGACCCTGGGCCTGGGCCAGCTTCTGCTGGTGCAGAGGGAGAGGAGGTGCTGGATGAGGAAGAGCCCTTCATCTAAGGGCAACAGGGAAAGGGACGGCTCTAAGGTGGAAGGGGGAAAAGGGGGAACGCACCACTTATATCCATCCGTGTTGGTCTGTGAGGCTCCTGTATAGAAAATTAAACTTCCCAGAGGTAAATCAAGAAAAAGACTGGGCTGAAGCTCATGACCAACAACCTTACCTGGGAATCTGAAGGAGCAGAAGATAAAACTGATCTGCATTTGCTAGCTTTGATTTCTCTTCTTTGAAGGCCTTCAGGTTTTCTATCTAATGAGAAATAAAGAATCAAGACTGCAGGGCTGCACTGTGCATTCAGCTCTGTGAACAAAGGGTACTGTTTTCCTCCTGACCTCATGCTTTTCAGGCAGCAGCTTCAGCAACTGCTTCAAAACCTCAACGTCGAACTTGGTCCGGTCCCCATTCTGGATCATGCCAGTCACCTCCTCATTGGAGCTGCAGGGAGGAGGAACAGAGCCAGCCATCACCCAAAGACCACTTTTCAACTACCACACACTACCAAGAGATTTATCTGTGCAAGCACTCTGTGCTTTCCCTAGTAAAGAGTCACAATAATCCAAAAGGAAAGGTATCTCCCCACAATTAGGTTAGAATCAGGACCTGTTCCCCTGCTATGACCCAAATCTTATTTCTAGCCTTGATCAAATTACTCAAGGACAGAGATGAATCCTTCAACTGAGATCCTGTCTCTGAGCTGTTTTTTATCTTAAAAGAAAACAGAAATCTTTATTTGTCCATTGGCCCTGTTTTGAGGAGGGACTTGACCTCCAGGTATGTCTTAGCCTAAAGTCACCCTAAGAGTCTGTGCCACAACTTTATCTGTAACACGGAGATGTAACTCCTTTGCCAACATATGGGGAAGCTGCATGTAAAAACGTAATGAAACCTCTAACCTCAGTATTTTAAAGACAGTGTAGAACAAAATGGGGAATGTTCAGATGATTTAGTAGCATGGACCACCAAAGCACATTGGCTAGAAGAGATTTCATGAGAATCTTCCAGACACTGCAAAACCTGCTCAAAGTTTTGTCAACTGTCACAAAAACTGGCCATATCTTACCATTTAAATTGCTTCAAAAATATGTTCAAATTGAGACTTTTCTTGGAGTCCAAAAATGTGATCTTCATTAGAGAAAAAGAAGATATCTCATATTAGATGAGCTGTCTGCAGGGATCTCTACTCGAAAGAACGAGGCGGGTCTCCTCACCTCCTTCGGCTCAGCCTTCACTGGTGCTGCTGTCTTCTCCTTGGGGGTTGGCTGTGGGAAACAGAACAGCTGCTCGATGCTGCTGTAGTTGGGCTCTATCGTTTCCTCACTGCTGCTGCTCACAGAAGCCCACATTGAGTGGCTCTCTGAAAGAAAAACAAAGTGTTCAGACTGGCTGCAGGGACAGCTGAAAGCTCCTGGCTCCTGGGTTAAGGTGAGCTGCTAGCAGGGACACTTCTCAGAAGATGAATGAAATAAGAAGAGACATACAAGTCCTGGATAAATTGTCATTATTGAGGAGGGGCAAGTCCCCCAGGTGGCATCCAAAGGGACTGAAGGGCAATTACTCCTGGTAAGGGGAGGCAGCAGTGGGCACACAGAGGCTGTACAGCCCCATCCCTCCCCATAAAACTGCATTTTCCTCCATGGTGGGCAAACTGGATCAGCATGACAAGAACCTCAGACATTTTGTTTCTAGTCCCCTGGTTGTTATTATTTTTGCTTCCTTGCACCCTAATGGAGGGACTGGACACAACTTAGACATTTTCTGACTGTGTCCTCCATTTTTCATTTTATGCTCAAGCCTCCTTGTATAATGCTGGCTACAGGACTGCTTGAATTAATATCTACTGCAATTTCTTAAAAATGTATTAAAAAAAATAAAATCACCCTAACATGCCTGTAGAAGTCTCTACTGAAACAATCCCAACATTTTACTGCTCTTCTGATTGAAAACATGCCTTATTTAGATTTCACATTTGCCTACTTCCATGCTGTGGATTTCTTGCTTGTCTAGGACAAAGCTGACACTGCTTGTCCCAGCATCTTCTCACATTTCATGCTCCACTTTGAATCCACTAGTAGAGGGAAATGTAACCCAAAAATCAAGAGGTGTGTGATGTGATCCTTACATGAACTCTTACTCATGACTTTAAAACACCCAGATACAAGCCTAGTGAGCTGGGTAATAAAAGCTTGGGAAACTCAGATCAGAGCCTGATCTAAGGCATGTCATAGTGAATTAGGAAAATATTCCCATCATTTTCTCTTCTTTTAATTTCAAAGTATTTTAGTTATAAACAAGCTATTCCAAAGTACTAATTCAGTTGGAATACTTACTATTACATTAGTAGTTTCATGCTACTTTTATTTATTTCAGCTCTGCAGGTCAAAAGTAAAGGAAATCAGGGAAGTTCTGTATCTAAACAGAGTCAATCATATCTGACAAACCTAAAGACAGTGTTTCTTTCCCTGGGTCACCCCTAAAGGAGCAGTGAATTTATGCCAGAAGCACCCACCTCTCACCACATTGGAGGGCAGCTTCTGCCAGTTCAGCTTCTTCATTCTCAGTGTTGGTGTCTTCACTGTCTTGTGGGGAGGCCTGCCCAAGCCAAGGGGGCAGCTGTACTGGGAGGCCACCACAGCTTCTATGTGATCTCCTGTCATGCCAGGAAGGAGGGGTGGAGGGGGAGGGATGCCTCCCATGCCCGGCAATGGGGGTGGAGGGGGAGGGATGCCCCCCATGCCCAGCAATGGGGGTGGAGGGGGAGGGATGCCCCCCATGCCAGGCAATGGGGGTGGGGGTGGAGGGATGCCAGGGAGTGGAGGGGCTGCAGGTGTGTTTGTCATGGGGGATGTGGGGTTCATGGCTGCTGTGCCA
>VZTX01014552.1:345382-387738 GCA_013400915.1 Pardalotus punctatus
GTGGGGCTGGTGGCGCTGGGTTGGGAGCAGTGTTGGATGGAGGGTTGGATTTCTCTGGCGAAGCAGAGCAGGCTGTGAACTGGCAGCATGAGATCTTCTTTTCATTGGCCAGTGGCCCTGAGGATGTCACTGGTGCCTTGGTGGGGTTTGGTGATCCCCCTGGACACCGAGCTGCACGTGCACAGGGCTCTGGTTCACCCTGGACGCCTCCAACTGCATTCCCAGCCAGGCGGTTCTCAGCTCGCTTTTGCTTGTTTGGATGTTTTTTTACAGACAGCAGCCTCTCGATGACTTCTTCTACGGTGTTCCCTTGGACTGGAGAAACAAGTCAGGGTCAGGGAAGGGAACAGGGCCCACAGGCTGGTTCATGGTATTCAACCCACCCCGAGCAGCAGATCTGGAGCCCTGGGGAGCCCATTTCCTGGTGTCACTCTACACAATTACACTTTTGGCTTCCAGACAGCTTCCTTCCCATGCGCCCAGCCCACAAACAGTGTTTTGAGCACGCCTGCCAGCAAGACAGGCCAGCACCAGTGGCAGGATGCCAGAGAGGACGGATTCCCACTGACTCCCATGACCCAATGCTCAGGGATCAACCATTAAACAAGACCATTAATCCCAAGCCTACTGCTAAACGTGGCGACCCACATGGATAGAGCATCACGTCAAGACTTGACCTATGCACAAAGTGTAGCTTTGCCCAGCTTCTGTTCAGCTCTTACCAAGCCCCACAGATTATTTCCTACATGTTGGGGAAAGACTTTCCTGGGCTGTGAGTGGGACAAGGGAAAACAAGGAGTGTGCAAGGCTGGATGGATAGGCCAATCTTACTGTCATTGGCGAGCAAAAGGGCTCGGTTCACCACAGCATCCAAGGACTCCCACAGCAGGAGGCTGGAGTGATGAGATGGTTCCAAGTGGAGCAGGCTCTGAAGGATGGAAAGCAGCTGGATGGAGACTGGAGAGCGGCTCACCTGGAACACAGAGCAGCTTCCATCACAGCAGGGCTGGTTCTGAGCAAAGTGGGTTAACTCTGCCATTATGTGACCTTGCACCCCATGTGAGGGGCTACTCACTTTATTGAAGAGAGATGAAAAGACTTCATGATGATCATTCATGTTTATCCCATCACATATCTTTAGTAATTCCTCATCATCATCTATTTTGAACTCCTCAAATGTGTCACACTGGATAAGCAGATCCTCCTCCTCGATGTCTCTGCAATATTACAGCATTCATTTTCATTGGAAAGCCCTTCACTAATTTTCAGATGATAGTTTTTGTTAAATGCCTTTTATCTGTTTCCCTCTCAGACTCAGCCAGTTGTGGAAACTACCCAACTCTGCCTTATAAAGGCTGAGATGCCATCAGTGCATCCTTTCTTGAACTGAATGTACCTCTTCCTACAGCCAACACACACAAATGAATGGGACTTCTCATGGCATAACCTGGCCCAGTATAGGCTTGCTATGGAATTCTCCTTGGAGCTGTAACAACAGAGTGGCATTCCTACCTTTTTGAAACCAGGCTGCCACCTTTATTTTTTTAAAGTCAAGACAAATTGAAAATATGCCACTGATGCTTCTATTGGAAAACCTTCCTTCTCCGTTACTCAAAATTAGATTAAAAAAACCACAGACACTCTGAAGCTGACTTTTTCAGCACCCTCAAGACCATTCCATGTTAGAATTCTGTGCTTGCTGCACTATTGAAAGATCTTCTCTTCCCTAATTTTTATGGTGTTGGATGGAGCAATTCCAGTTACATTGATAACTGCAACTCACATAAACTGCATTCTAGAATTTATCACAGATGTTTCTGATAGAACATAATTTTTAAATTACGTTCAGATATGAATTAGTAAATTGTTTTAACTGGATGCTTCTGGGACCAACAGCAGCAGTGAAACAGTTTAGAACACAGTGACCTGCTCAGTGAGCCCACAGCATTGCTTCAAATTCAGTCTGAAACACAGTCTCAATGAGGACATTGCTACTCCATCTGTGTCCAGAGCCTCTGTGCATGCCATCTGTGCCAACAGCTGTCCCCGTGACACTGTGGTTGGCAAGAGCATCTTAACACTGGCCAAATGCCACCAGCTCCCATGGAATGGGTGTGCACAAGTGTGGCCCATTCCACCCAGGTACACTGCACTTCACACAACAGAAGGTTGGATGAGGATTAAGTTTCCACAGCTACTTCTCTGTGTACCTCATTTAAAGAAAAATGTAAGTAGAGACCCTTACCTTAGCTTGTCTAAAACATCCAACAGCTGTAGCCCTGGCAGGTGAAAAAAATAGATATAGTTGCATTATGACCCACTTCTTACAGATTTGTCATGATCTTTATATAATGTTATGCTCATAAACACTTTTTGCAGAGAGAAAAAGTAAAAATATCTTCAGATGGATCTATCAAAGTGGGTAGAGTCACCTGGTAAATGATGAGACACCACAGTGCACATCTGCAGCACCTGTGTGAACCACTGCACAATCCCCCTGGAGTTACTAAAGGACACAGGCAATTTTGGGGCATGACTGACCTCACTTCAAACTAGATATCTAAAATCAGTCTGATACGGCCAAATGTCCCTCGACCTCCACAGAGAGAAATGGAGCCCAGGCTCACCAACTCAGATGAACCCAGCACATGAGGTGAATCCTAACAATGGAACCCAGGATCCTGGGATTCAAGCAGTTGGAAAGAACTTCTGAATCATGGCACAGCCTCTGTGGCTCAACTGAGTACACACAGAGTGAAGAAACTATCAACTCTTACAAATAGTTGCAATATATGGAAATGTAGCCACATAAGATGGTTGGTTATAGAAATGTTCTGAAGAAGCTCAAGTGATACAGTGCTGCTGGGATCCCAGAAAAGATCAAAGCTATGGGAAAGCAGCAAAGTAAAAAAAAAATGTGTTGACAGAAACGCTGTTGAGAATAAAGGTCAAAAGAAAGAAGAAAATTAATATTTGCAGTTTTGCTCCCCAGCCTCTTCAGGCACTTTACAGATACATCTGAAAATAACCCTGTTTGGTAACTGACCTTCTCCAGGGGAAGGTACAACAAACATCCTTACCTATGAACTCGTTTCTGATTTGTGTCCTTGTTCTTAGCTCTTCTTTCCCCAGGATGATGGCATTGATAGCACTCAGCAGTGTCACCATGTATGGCACGTTGTCTGTGTTGGAGAGCTCATTCATGATGATGCTGAAGCGGTACTGCTGGTTCTTCACACTCTGTTGGTAACACAAGTGATATTATGACAAGAATAGTCTATAGACATAAATGCCCACGACTGTAGTGCAGGCTCTCAGATGGAATTAGCATCTGAAACCCTCAGTTTTTCCCACTGTGCACAGGACAGGAAGATACGGGTAAAAGCAGCACTCCTGCATTATGGAGCAAGGTCTGGTTGGCAGAGAAAGTCACTGAAAACACCTCTTGGATCCCTTTCTGATAACTGATGCATGTACCTGAGCTCATGGGCAGTGAAACCTGTGGATGTGGCACCATTTATTTTGCTGATCTGGTGGTGCTTTTGCTGCCAGAAAGCACCTTGTGGTTGGCAGTCATTTGTCCACACAAGCCACAGAAAAGCACCACAGGACTTATGCTGACCACAAAAAATTTCCTACAGCTTTCACCTTATAAACCCCTGTTTCTCCTACCAAAACGATGCAAAATAAACTTTATTCCCACCCATTTCTGTTGTATATGGATCTGCCTGCATGGATCAAAGCTGAGCCATTCCTCCTGCTCCAACCCAACACTTGCCTTGTAATGGTCCAAGGCATCCAGAGCCAAAGCGTGGCCATCTGATGAGTAAATGCACAGTGCAGCCAGGAGCTCAAATATTTGCTTTTTGACCATGACATTAGTTGTGTCAAGTGCTGGAGGAAAAACAAAACAAAACAAAGCAGAATTCATAATGACATAAATGTTCTGAATCTCAGTGTCTTCTGCTACATAGATTATGGTAAGTGGTAGAAAATAGTCTGAAGGAGGGGACACATTACAGTGGAAAATGGGAAGAGAAATATCCTAATGTATAGATATCCCATCCCAAAAGCATTATGTGATGGTAACTTCTTGTGGGAACAGTAAATGCTACAGGTGCCCTACCAGCATTTTGGTGTCGCTTGTAGTTTGTCATTTTTTCCATTTCCCAGTGGCATGCTGCAACAGCAGCCAAGATTTTTCAGCACTCACAACATTTATTTCCCATTTTCACATATGGGTATTTTCTAGAATGCCAGATGAACAATTTTCTTTGATTAATGACTTATTTTTAGTGGAGAAAAGCTCAATATGCATATCAATTAAAGCAATTGTTCTAATGGGTCTCCATGTATTCCCTTTTCCCACTACTCTTTCTCTGTGAGCCCTGGGAGCTGGGAGGGAGTGCATTAGACCATCTTATTTTTCCTATGTAAGAGCACAAAGAAGCTCCAGCACTGAAAAGTCCAGGATACATTTCTGTGCCTGTTTTCACAGCACAAAAATGCCAGCTCTGTATTTTCACACAGGTTAAGAAAACGTAGGGTGAAGACAAAGGAAGGGGACTTCAAAACTGAAGAGGGCAGCAAGCCAGCTTTCAGGGTAAATGCATTCTAGAAAGCTATTAATAAGGGTTTCTGGGCACAGCTGCGATCTCTGTGGAGCAGCACTGAAGTTATCCTTCCAGTGCCAGTTTCATTAAGTGCTGTACAATAAGTTCTAGGAGATGCCCTGATGAATTTCAAAGCTAACGACGAGCCAAGTGAATGGCAGGAGAATGTAAGTGCTGTTACCTTCCATCTTCCAGAAGGAGCAGAGTGAGCAGCTCAGAGAACAGGCTCTCTTGAGTCCAAACATGCCACTTTCCCTCCTCTTTATAGGCTACAAGACTCCAAGCCCTTTCAATTCCTCTCCCTCTGCCCTTGGGGCTTACAAAGACTGAAGAGCAAATGTCTGCTGACAGTCAAAGGGTGGAAGATTTCTCATGCCTGTGTACAGATAAGGCTGGGTTTATCCCCAGCTTCTCAGTAAACTATGACAATATTTGTGTGGAAATAGCACTGGGTGGCAAAGGCAATGTGATTTCATAGCAGGATTATTTTAAAGAAGCAAACAGTCTCATTAATCAGCTGTGATCACCCATTTCCAATGAGCCTGGTGCAGGGCAGGAGGATAAGCACCAGGAGAGTGCCCCCTGATGCCACATGTGATGGATGAAGCAAGAAGATGTCTCCTCACCTTGGAAGAGTTTCCTGACGTAGCCCTCATTGCTCACGATGTATTCTATGCCTTTGTGGGAGTTCATGACCGCTCGCACACAGCTAATGCAGGTGAGCTGAAGCAAGGCATCTGATATCCTGGCCACTCCTCGCCCAGACAGCCTGTCCAGGGCCTCCAGGAGGAGATCCAGCCCGGACAGCTCCAGGAACTGGACCATCCAGGCATCATCGCTGTTCTCCAACCTCTTCTTCAGCCCGGAGTAGTTCACCACTGAGGGCATTTGTAGGAGACGGATGCACAGCTCTGGCTCTGCATTTTCCAGGTTGGCCTCTGACTGGTCAGTCTCCTGGGGTCCGAGTTTCTCCTTTAGGGCAGCCCACTTCTTGTGGGCACCTTCCTTTTTGATTGACATCGTGAATGGTTTGTTCTGAAAGGAAAAGGCAAAATGAGAAGTTTGTCTGGCCTGACCATGAACGATGTGGTAGCCCTGTTTTTTCTCCAGTAATCATGATGTAAAGCCCAATTATAGCAGTTCTCAGCTCTCCAGCATGTAGGGCACACGCTGGAACCAGTCCTCTGTTGAAGAAACTCAATATATCCCCACCTTAACCACACACATTACATTCAGGCTCTGAAGAGAGACTTTTAGCACATCCAAGCCGGCAAACAAAGCTTTAAAAGTAGCCAATTTACACCAGTCAATTGCCACTATCTATTTTCATGCAGTGAAAGGATAAGGTTGGAAATGGCATTATCAGCTCTGAACTCCTAATGCCCATTAAACCACTTCAAAATCTCACTGCACTGGAGAGGCTGTGCAGTTTCTAAGCATTTGTAATGGGATGGAGAAAAAATTTTGAGCACATCCTGCTCATAAGAGCATCTGATTACCCTGCTTCTTTTTCGCTTTTGTTTCTTATGACTGATGTTGAGGTTAATTTTATAGCACTCACTTAATTCCTTCCTGTCTGCTGTAATAGCAAATGTGTTTGTACACATGGTGTTTATGCCTGATAATGTGAGAGCCTGACAGGCTGTGAGTGCAGGGGCACCAGCAGGAGGCTGGCTGTGAAAACAGCAGGGCACCTTTGTGGCGATGGGAAGCAATGGCCTGTATCCCTGGAGGACATGGCTTGTCCAGCCAGGCCATCAGCAGCAAGGAGGGCCCAGAACTGATGCAGCACAGAGAAACTGCAAAGCCAAGTGCAACTCTTGGCGCCAGATTTTATGGTTTTAGGCAGGATTATTATTTTTCAGACTCACAGGGATCAAGTTATACAATGCAGGTGCTTTTCAAAGCTGCATGCAATCGTTTTGGCCACTGAGATTAGCTCAGTTGGTCAGAGCATGGTGCTAATAATGCCAAGGTTGTGGATTTGATCCCTGTATGGGCCAGTCACTTAAGACCTGGACTTGATGATCCTTGTGGGTCCCTTCCAACTCAGAATATTCTGTGAATCTGTGGTTCTGTTTTAAAACTGAATTTCTCCAGAGATTACAGTTTGCCGCACAAAAAGAGGATAAACCTGCTGGACCCAAATTCAGCCATCGATGCTACCTCCTCTTCCTGCCACTCCACCAGGACCTCTGTTCCCCTGGGCTGCTGAACCTGCACAGGGCTCAAAATAACCTGGGGCCAATTGGGCCCAAAACTCAGCACTTAGGGGACTGAACAGATTATGGAAGAGTCTCATTTTCCCTTCCCACCTCCGGCACAAGGCTTTCTAGCCCAGCATTGGCTAGAGAAAAGGCTTGAAAAATCTAAACTAAATAATCTCTGGAAGGTTTTTTTCCCAGAAAGCCAAGATAAAGGATGGACTAGTTACACTGGTTGGAAAAAATCTCATTTTAAAGCCTGCCTTGTGACTTTTCCTGGGGACTGCACTGTTGAGAAAGGTCCTGGCTCCTTCCCTGCAGCAGAGCTGCACAGCTTCTGTTTTACCCAAAGACTCATTTTGGCAATTTCCCCTCAGCAAATATACAGCCAAAAGATTTGCTCACTGATCAGTGATGGGCATGATATTATAGGCCTAAATATGCCTCTTGGAAAGATGCAAAGGGTGATGGGATAGGTCACTTGAACAATTTCCCTGAGAAAATTTGATGGTGGGACTCTGGCAGCTCACAGCATCAAAGTCTGCATTGAGAGGTCAGAGAGTTGGTGGAATTATCAGGATATGGTGACAGAAAATCCATTTAGAGACCTCTGGAGAAACCCTCTTGGAAAGTTTTCCTTTGCTTGAGTGGGAAAGGAGCTGGCCAAGCACCCAGTTGCTCCCCATTCTGTTAGCTGAAAAAATGATGGTCACGATCCAAAACCAAGAAGTGGCAAATATACCATCTGAGAACACACTGTACAGCTGAAAAGTGATAAAAAGGACCATAAAAAAACCAACCCAACCAATCCCCAAACAAACCTCCCTGCCAAAGCACACGCTGGAGTTTCCAAGATTTGTCATCGCTCCCTGCAGCCCAGAGCCCTTACTCACTCTCGGTAAAATTCTTGTTGGGATTAGTCAAGCCCAGCCCCTCCCCTGTATCCAAGCCCAGGAATCTGGGTTAGGCTTGATGCAAAAGAAAAGAGAAATCCTCCCTCACTGGAGGGAAAGAAGCAAAAGTGTCCTGCCCCAGGTTCACAGCCCTGGGGATGGGGCAGCATCCTACACCTCTCACCACAGCAAATCTACAGTCATGGGGCTGGAGAGGTGCACCTGCAGTCAGATTCTGCTCCATGCTGTGTATGGAGCCCAGCCATCCCTTTCCAGTGCTGGGGTCAGGCCTGGACAGTGCTGAGGACCATCCAACCTGGGTGCTGCTCAGCCCAAGGGGCTGCAGAAGTGGCTGCCAACTCCTTTTCTCTTGTGTGACTTCTTTTTATACTCAGCAAATCACTTTTTAAATTTGAACACAACTAAACATTTCTTATCCAGTCAGATAACAAAGCAGGCTGGCTTTTTGCTCCCAGATGTATAAATGCCTCATTATACTGTATTTGTATTATATTGTATCAGCTACAGCAAGTCAGGGAAATGATAATAGCATTATTGACCTCAGGCTTAGCTGATTCCTGAAAATTAAGCTCCACCAGTGCAACAGGAGGCAGGAAATACTGAGAGAGCATCCTGTTTACCAGCAGATTTGTTTTGAATTATCCTTCCCTCCCACCTGCTTCACACAGATGTGAAGAGATGAGAAACAGAACCAGGCAGGTACCTCTCCAAACAGTCCTGGCTTGTGTTTTTATGCACTAAACTGAACAAACTGGATTGATTAAATATCCTTCCCCATAGAAAGTGCACTCTTTTTGTAGGAAAGGAAAAAGGTAGCTAATGTATCTAATTGCAAAAAGGGAATAAAATAAACAGGAGCTGTACTATATAAATGGAAAGGAAATGAATATGGAGGAGATGGCAGTACGACTGCAGATGGTGTGATAAATCTGTTTACAAACACAGATATGAGTGATATATTGTGAATGCAACATCTTTCCATATTTTCCATGAAGCAAAGTGTTTCAAAGATGTTTGGATACAACCTTAAAGGTAGTTTTGCCTTTTATCTCTGACCACAGGAGCTTGTTAGCAGGTAAATGATCTCAGCAGAGAGAGACATATAAGGATTGAAATGGAACACATCTATCTGGCTGGCTCAGAGGCTATTTAGAAAATGTTGGCTGAGGGAAGGAAAGCCCCTTGACAAAACCAGACAGGACAGCTGAACACACCTCACCTCTTGCCAGCAGAAGGGCATGAAGAGCTTTGCTTTTTGTTTCCCAGGCCATAGAGGAGGCTGCAATGGTGGATGCCATGTCCCCAGAGCCTGTGTCGGACCATGGCTGCAGCATCCATGCTCTGCCTTCCCCAGCTGCCTGCTCAGCCCTGGGGCTGGGTGCTGCTCCCTCGGGCACGTCCTGACAGTGAGGCTGTGCTTGCTGCTGTGGGCACACCCACAGCCGCAACAAAGGATCACAGAATAGTTTAGGTCAGGCTAAAGACCTTCAAGACCATTGAGTCCAACCAACACCTCAGCACTGCCAAGCCCACCACTAAATCACCTCCTCAGTGCCACATCTGCATGTCTTAAATACAAACCTCTCCTTATTTTCTCATGATCAGAGGTTGATTAGCCTAGATGGGGAATCACAGAAGGTTAAGGGGTTAGAAGGCACCCTAAAGATCACCTAGTCCTATCCCCCCTGCCATGGGCAGGGACATCTCCCATGAGAACAGGTTCTCAAAGCCCCATCCAGCCTGGCCTGGATGCCAGGGCTGGGACATCCACAACCTCCCTGAGCAACCTGTCACAGTGTCCAACCACCCTCTCAGTAAAACTTTCCCCCCTCATTCAGTCTGCACCATTACTCCTTGTCCTATCACTACAGCTCCTGATGGAGAGTCTCTATGGCTTCCTGGCAGGCCCCCTTCAGATACTGGAAGGTTGCTGTCAGATCTAAAGCAGCATCAATGAAAAAGTATTCTTAATTTTAGGAGATTTCTTTGGGAAACACAAAGGCATCCTGAGGGCTTGTGCTCTTGCACCTGGCAACAGCAACACCACGATTCATGGTGTGAACTCCTTGGACCACTGAGTTTGCAAAGATGTAATGTTCCCAGCATCCATCCAACCTGGTCTGTAAAATTTCCTCCTTCTTTCTTTCTGAATCAGGTGCTTGCCAGATTCAGTTTTCTGTGCCTCTCTGTCCTTCAAGTCCACTCCTAGGGAGATGACATCTGTGGGAGATAAATCAGGGCACATCAATATTTTCTCCATCCTGTGAAGCTGTGGAGAACAGAGCTGCACAGCACAGCTTTCAGTCTAAATTATTACATGCCTCCAGGATGACATGGATCACAGCAAGGACTGGGGAGGACATGTAAAAAGAGATTTCTCAGGGCAGCTAAGTATAATTGAGTGAAGACAAAAGGGAGAAAGACTGCAAGTCAAAACTATTCTGATTTTTGGGGAGCAGAACCACTGCCTATGCAGAAGAATGGGGCTCAGGGGCTGGTGTGTGTGAGGGGGAACAGCAGCTCCCTGATGCCCTTTGAAGAATTCTGGGAGATCCCAATCCCACATGCTGCCCTCACAGCCCTCTGCTTCCCCCCACAAGGCTGCTGGGGTGAGAAAAGCTCCTTTATGCTGCTTATTCCCCCCTCCCTTCCATGGCTGTTCCTGGCACTCAGGAGCCTGTTCTGCCAGGCTGACTGCTAATGACAGGTTTCGCTTCTGGGTAGTTCCAGTTTTCACTCTGCTGCTGGGAATACGCCAAGCCTTTGTATTTTGCAACATGTCAGACTACTCAGTCCCTAAAAAGAAACAACATCCTGGCTTTGTGCTTTCCAAAATCACTTCTGGAAGCATGATGGACTTCCTTCACCTCTCCTTTTGCTTTCATTTGTGCTGTTGTTTTCCCATGCAGTGTCGGAAGAGCTCACGTACATCCAGGCTAACAAACCATCCTCCCACACACCAAGACTAGTGGCGGGGACCAAAAATCTCTATTTTAGACACCAACCTGACCCTTTGGTGTGGGTCCATTAGTGTCTGTAGGAACCAGCAGCATTCCCAGTCTCCCAGGGCAGCTGAGGGTAAGAGCACAGTGGGAAATTCAGGTGAGCAAACCAAAGGCACAGTTTGCACAACAGACCTTGCCTTGGCATGCAATCCAAGTGCTGCTCCATCCTTCTGCTGCTATGCCCAGTAGCCTCAGCAGCCTTTAGATCTACATATTCTTGATCCTTACCTGTACAGAGGCCAGAATCTGTAATTTATGCTCAAAAAATGAAAAGGTTTTGGAATGAGTGCCCACTCCTGCTCTTCTATACTGAAGAAATTCCTGAGATCTCTGGCACACTGTGTTTTGCTCTGGCACAGCATACAGGAGCTCTCACAACACAGCCCAGGTCGGCTGTGTCCTCAGCAGTGCTGCACCATTGTGGGCAATATTTTGTCTTTAGGAACTGAGGGAGCATGTTCACACACCCTGCTGCAGCTGGGGGGCAGGAGCTGTGCCATCCACACTCTGACAAGCCACAGTGCTGGGAATGGCTTCTGCTGGCAGCAAATTCCCAGAGAAGGACTTCAGTGCACAGACAAAAAGTGGCCATATTGGTATGAATTTGTATGTATTTTGCCAGTATAGCAGCTTATTCTTTCACAAATAAAGGAAAAACCACGTTGTCCTGATTCAGTCCCATTCATCTCTATCAGGATGCTGTGTGCCAGCACAGCTTTTCTCTCCTGGGAAAATACCAGCTACAGAATTGTGTGATGTCTCACAAAATGGGTAAACATGTCCATTCAATATGTATTGGTAGCAGTGGGGTTACACCAGGTTTAACCCCACCACTAAAAAAAAAAAATAAATAATCACCAGTGCCTTCTTCCTCACAGTAAATAAACAATTATCTCTTAGGCTGCCACAAGACCACAAACAAATCAAGCTCCAGTGACATGGTCAAGGATGTTTATGTCAGGATCTTCAGTGGCCTCTAAAGCCTAACCTTCATGACAGGTTTCACGGGCTTACCTTCAGATGGGTTTGAAACCACTCTTTGTTGCTGTAACTGTGAAGACACTCAGTAACCACTTCCCAGAGGGGCATCCTGACTCCAGCCAGAAAGGAATGGGACTCAGGTCCAGACTCCATGAAGACTCTCACTGGGAGTAAGGCAGGTCTGGAGACTCCCCTGCTCCAGTGCCCACACACTCAGGCAGAGGCAGCTCCTCCATCTGCCAGCGATTCCAGCACCATTCAGCATTTTGGGATGCAATTTATTATTGTCATTTGGGGTCATGTGAGGAGCAGAAACTGTTACCGAGCAACATGGACAGTGCAGTGGTAACTTTCTAAGACTCTTGGCTTCCACTCTGTGGGAAGCTGTCACACAAGCAGATATGAGAGCCAAAACCCTTTCATTGCCTTTTTTATTTCTGGATGTTTTTAAAAACCTCCACGGGATGCCAAGAGGACAGAGAAAACTGTCAGAGGGAAGAATTCCTACCTCAGAGCTGCAGCCAAATTATTCCTTTGTCTCTCCCACATGGAAGGATACTTCTGGACCAGTTGTGTGAGCCTTCCCTTCCCCAGCCAGCTCCTTTTCTCCTTCTCTCTGCCAAGCAACCTTCAGTCAACATAGCGTAAATCCCCAAATGAGTGTCTCTACAAATCGCATGCTCTAAGAAAGTTCAACAGGATGTCAGTGTCTGAGAGAATGCAAATATCTCTCTTTGGAAAGGTGCAAGGAAGTGACTTTTCTGCAGCCTCCAGGGAAGGCATTTGCATGTTGTTAGTCACCCTTCTCATTCACCCTGTGCTGGTGGCTGGGAGGGCGTCACTTCCCCATGGGCTGGGAAGGTGGGAGCTTTGCCCCCACTCCATGTCTGTCTGCCAGGAGGAGAAAGCAGTCCTGGCATGGGGTGACTCAAAGCAGGGAAATGACCAAAGAAGGGAAATGATCTGGCAAAGGAAAGGAAAAACAGTGAGAAGGACAAAAAGAGGATGCAGGGTGACCAGGGTAGTGGGATGGAGAGCACAGGTGTGGGTGGGGATGGCCCCTTGCATAAGCTGAGCTGGGTTTTCCAGCTTTGTGACACCAGAGCTTTAAACAGTGCAAGATCTCAGGGTCTTTGCAATGCTGCAAGAACCAGGACAGACTAAAATATTAAGGATGTCTAACCCAAGGCTGCCCACCCTGGGAGAGGAGCCACACAGCAAAGGCTGGGAGCTCGGGCAGTGTCCTCTGGGCAGGGGCTCGAAGACAAGAATTCTGTGATTGTTGGGCACCACTGAGGTCCCACTAAGCTTCAGTCCAGCCCAGCTTTTATGGGCTGAGCAGTCTCTGAAGACATTAAAAGCTCTTTTTAAACAGAAAACATGTCTGTGCCTTTCTGGTTGACATTTCATGTGAAAACTAGTTTGTGTGCCACAGCTGCAAAATGCATCCACTCAGCCTCTCGGGAGGTGTTAGCTGAAATCCAGTCATTATTAAATTGTGAATATTTCAACATGGCCCATTTTAGCATAGGCCTCCTGCCTGGCTCAGGGTTAGGCTTCAGATATTTATTTCTTACTCTGTGAGCTTCTACCCTGAACTGAACCTCCCAGATCAAAAGCTGGAACCCACATCAAGAGTCTTCCTGCCTTAGGTGGGAAACTCAGCTCTTGTGTACATGAGCACAACTCCACCAGTATTAGAAATGCACTGATCTGTCTGCCCTTTGGCCCAAATTCAGTTGGCCTTTAAGAGACCAACTTGCCCACGTGCTTTCTAATTAAAACAATTTTACCATAACAATGTAATATCCAGGGAAATGACTCTGCATAATTCCTCATCCTGCCATAGGAAACACTCTGGGGGTGTGTCTGTACAATGCCAGACTAATGTTAATTCAGGATGGGCTTTACAACAGCAAATGAATGTCCCTTTACATTGCATGCACTCCTGAAGTGTAATCCCCAAGTCCTCAAAAGAGTAGTCGCTAATCTGGTTCTTGGGAGCAGGACCAGGCTCACAGCAGGTTTTAGGGAAAAAAATTAAAATTTAAGAGAAAAAAAATCCTGTGAAGAAAGGATTGTGATGGTGCAAATTCCTGTCCTCAAAAACCATGGAAGCAATGTAAAAAGTTATCAATCAGGTCCCATTTGGTTTTATCTGAAGCCTGGATCTGAGGAATTCCAAAAATGCTTCTCCTTCTAGAAAGGTTCCATCGTTTCTGCCATGAAAAAATAACCACCAAAACAACAACAACAACAACAAAAACCAACCAAAAAACCCAACAAAAAACCCCACAAAAACAAACAACCCCCCCAACAAACAAACAAACAAACAAATAAAAAACAAACCACCCAAAAAACCTAAAGCAAGAAAGCAGAAGCAGAGAAATTGGGCTGAAGAGCAAGAAAACCAGCTCTCAAACTGCACTGTCCCTCTGCAGGCCCCATGGACATGAACTTCTGAGTTGCTCAGAGAGAGGGCTAATGGTTTTTCTCCAGCAAATCCGCCCAATTTTGCACAAATTTCTAGCAGATGATTTGGTCATCCTCTGAATAGTAACTACACCAAAATCAAACAGATTATATCCAGAACTAGGATTTTAGTTCCATGTTAGGTAAAGTAGAGCTAAGACCCTCTACTTTTTGAGTATCACTCTGCTGCCTCTGGATCATAGTGCAGTGGCTTCACTGCCCACATGGCCGGACCACAAAACTCAGGAATCCAATTAAACAGACATAAATACAGCCCATTTGCCTTCAGGAATTAGATTATTCCTAATTACAGCAATCAGTGTCCTCTCCCTGCTCTATATTTCTGTGACAAGTTTATTGCCGTGCCAGCTGCTTTTCAAGCAAGTCGTGTCAAGTTTTGGACATGTCAAGTCATGTCCATGTTTTGGAAAGGGGACACTCAGATCATTTCTGGCTGGCAGGGAGACACCTGTGTCAGCCAGAGGTCTGCTGCAATGGCTCTTTTTAGGTGATGCTGCCTAAAATGCTTCATATCACTCCCTTCTGAATTAGCACAGACAGTATTCAAGTATCAGAGGTGCAATATTCTCTTCTGCATCTCCATGATGGGTTTGTTGGGTACTCTGGCACCTATGGCGCCAGTGAAAACAACCACATGCTCCCACAGGGGAAAAGTTAGGGAAATAAATTTTGATGATTCAACTTCTCTGTTCATCTGAGAACTGAACCCTGAGTTAAGCAACCAGGACCACTGTCAAACAAAGTGCTGAAATGGCACTGAAAGGGAATCAGGTCAGGTGAAGACATACAGATTTAGGGGGAGAGCAAAATAAAATTTAGGAGGAGAGTCAAATGCTCGCCCTGCCCACAAGGTATCTGGTCTTTGCACCATGACCCTGTGCCACGGGGACAGCAGGAGATGCCAGAAGAGCTACTGGGATGTAAATAGGATGAACTAACAACGACCTTCCCAGGTATTGGGAGAACACAGTGACAGCAGCCAGTCTGCTCCCTCCTTGGGGAGCAGAGACATCTGAGCATCCTCAGGAAATCACAGGAGCAAGACAGGAACCGCAAAGCTGACGGCTGCTGCTCTTACTGAATTTCTCTACTCTCCTTGAAGACTGACGTCCCTCCAGCTTTCTTGTCACAGACCAGCTCTGATTGTTTTTCGGCTGAATACATTCACTTTAGAGGATGCTAAAAGGAGAAAAAAGAAACCTTCTGATGTAGTTTTAATCTGATGAATACGTTAGATAACAAAAATAAAGGACTCCACTCTGCCAGTAGCATATTTCTGGCAACTTTGTATCTAATGGGGGAGGTCTGCTTAAAACATCCCTAACATTTGCTCTGCAGTTCTTTTGGTAGGAAACTTCTGCAAGAAAGAAACATCCTGTTTTGGGGACAGTGCTTCCACCGGAGGAGTTTAAACCATGAACTGTGAGGAACTTGGAGCTTAATTCGGAAAGGTGTTGACAAAAACCTCTGCCAAAACCCCAAACTGCACCAGCTTCTGCCCAGAGCTCACAGCACAGATCCATGTACAGGTTTCTAAAGGATGAGTGTGCTCCTAAGCATAGGCTGGGTTAGAAGCCTAATATTTATTGCTTATTTATCCTGCATATTGCACTGTGCTAAGGCTGCAGGGGAACTGCTCAGGCACTGCCAGGATGAAGGGTGCCAGGGCAGCTGAACTCTGCTCCCTGCTACACACGCTGGTGCTGCAGCAGCAGGAAGATGTAATTACAGGAAAAAGACCTTGTGAGCCCGGCCCCAGAGGCAGAGAGGCAGGCAGGTCCTGTCCAGGGTTTAGCTGTATTCTTCCAGCACAAGCACAAACCCTCCTCACTAACACTAAGGATGAAGGTCTTCAGGCAGGCAATAGCTCTTCCCTAGTGTTGTCTTTTTCAGCCTAGAAATGAAACTCGAGATAATTTTAGTATAGGAGGTAATAAAAAAGTGGATTTTTATTGAAACTCCAAGGGCAGTTACGGAAGAATATCCACAAAAGCCCAGCTCCACAGGGGTGAATATAATTTTATAGTAAACTAGCATAATTGATAAAAAGTACCAATTAGAAGGGCAAGTGGTGATGCAATTTTCCCCAGGTCAAGCCTCTTTTCTGGAGCTTCACACCCTTGGCATTAGCTACACTTGTTTATGAAAATGTGTCTCAAAGACCTTGTTCTCAACCCTGTTTCCCAGGAAGAACCAAGATAGGACAGGGGCCTTGTGCCCCTCAGGGCTTGGAGCTCTGCAATGTGTTTGGTCTTTCTATCAGGGGATAGTACTGGGGGGAAAAGTACTGGGAAAGTCACAAATATATAAAAGAAAAAAGGCCAAAATCACTAGAAACCAGTTTGATGCCAGAGATGCACAGAGGAAAGGGCTGAGGGCACCACTAAGCCAAAGAACTACCCAGATCCACATTTACAGACATCCCTTCTGAAAAAAGCTACCAAGACACCAGAATGGTACAGAAGGGGGAAGCATTTTTCCAGCTATTCTCCAATCAGGTTGCAAATGCGATTCCCTTCTATTGAGATCAGTTTTTCCATCCAGCTGCTGCTGAATCACGGTGGTTGGTATCTCATCTGGTGAGCCGCCCAAACGCAAACACTCTGAGTGTTTTCATTCAGATAAGGCTGACCCCAGCCAGGATTCCTAATGGAATGGGCGAAGCACACATTACACACATTAAGGAGAAGGGCCCCAGATACTGCCAGGTACTTTGCTGCAGGCTTGTGTGAATATGAACGTTACTAAGAGGAACCAGAAAACCTGCTCAGCTGCTAATTCAAGAAGTTAAGCATTTGAGCCGTTTAAAATAAATGCTTGAAGAAGGCTGGCTTAGCACGATTTCAACATTAATCCACTCCAAAGATGCCTTCAGAGTATTTTCTCTACTGCTGGGTAAAAAAGTTTGAAGAGCCTATTTTATAACGCTGTAATCCTAAATCATTAACTGGCTTAACCTTTCATTTTGCTACAGTTCCAACTACAGTTCCAGCTGTTTTGAGAGGACCTCAAATTGTCCTCTTAGATATTATCTTTCCAGTTCTAACTCAGTCTTGGTACTAATGTGAAGAAATTTTAGTATGGTCCAACCAACTGGGATCATGGGAAAGTCCATGCTGGGGCAAAATGACCGTATTATACATTCAGGATATCTTATGATTATCATTTTGATTTTTGTCACTTTTCCCTTATCACTTCAGAAATTAGTTATACTGCTTTGTTCTTTGCAAAGAAATCAGTTTCTCAATCATATCCTCAGATTGCATAGTCCAAAGAGTTGCAATGTTTTATGCCAGCAGAACATTATGTGGCTGTCATTAATCTTCAAGTGGAAAATCACTATAATTGCCTGGCCAGTTAATATACAATTGAATATTAGGATATAATTGTATAAGTGATTCATCTCTACACATATGGCTTGCTCCAACACTTGCTTACAAGTGTTATCAGAATAGGGGTTTGGGAATGACAGGATTGTAAATCAATTTAACTTTGTGTTAGCCCTTTCTCTTCCTTTCTAGACAAATAGAGGCCTTGTTTAAGGCTTGGTAATGTTTGTGGAGGTTCAGTCCATTTCCAGTAATGGAAACAACAAAACCCAGAATTTATCCCCAGGCTTACAAAAGAAGCCTCAGGACTGGGTAAATATAAAATAACTCATGAATATTGGACAGCTTGTTCTGAAATGGGGAACTACAGCCCATCAGTGCATAAACAAGTGAGCACAGCCAGGCAGGCTGGAAAGCAGCCTTCCAAGGGAGAAATGGAGCAGCTCAGCCAGGTTTCAGATGAGAGCTACTCGGGGAGCTGGCTGCCACATCAGCATGACACAAACCAGAAAGGAAACAAGTTATAAAATGTATCAGGGAATAAAAATATTTGTTCCCTAGTTTACCTTCATGGCAGGCTCAGATTTGCACCACTTGTCAAATAAGTCAAGAAGAAGACACATTCACAAATACTTCCTAAACTGCAGAGTCTGCTGCTGACATACCAGGTAAATATTGTAACCCTCAGTTTCTTACTCCGTGTGAACTTTTCTGCTCTGGCTCAGAGCAGATTTGCTTTACTGCATTGTGCACGCAGTTGAAAGTTAAGCCGACCAATTCTAAAGGATTTCTCTTTTTTCTTTTTTTTTATTTTTCTTTTCTAAATAGCAGAAGTAATTAATCTGCTTCAGAGAATGAATCAGCCTTTTCTGAGCTAGAAGCACACAGAGGAGATTGTGGTTGTTTCTGGGGCAGGAGGGAGGCTTACTCACACAGCTGATGCAGCAGAGGCAGCCGCCCAGGGTGTACAGCTGTGAGCTGTGAGGGGGGAAAAACCCCAAAGCCGCACCCCAGAATCCCCCAGTGCCATCCTGTGCCCCCAAAAACCCACTGGGACAGAGGGAATGGGCTCAGCACTACAGTGCTGCTGCAAGAGATGAGCCAGTGCACGAGGAATGGTCCAGGGAGGGCTGTGTGACTTTGCCTCTCCTCCTGCAGCCCCTCTGGGTGACACATCCTGCCTGTGAGGGGCTGTCCCCACTCCTGGGAGTAAATCCTTTGGCAGCAGGGACCATCCTTTTATTTAGGTGAAGTACCTTAATCTGGGCCAGACGGTGGAACGAGCTGATTTGCCACAGTTTGACTTCTCGGCAGGCTGAGGGAAGAAAAGCATTGCTCACAAAAAGCTGCTGCCTTGTACTATGGGAACTTCTGATTCCAACTGGGGCCTCTGTCAGAAAATAAAGCTAATGCTTAGCTCACTGCTTCCAGCCAATGCTCAGCAATGACTTAACAGAAAAGCAGGATGGGCAAGGAGCAGACAGTTCCCAGAAAGGGGAAACCACCAGAACAGAAGCAGTGTGGAGATAGCTGCCTCATTAAAAATAATGCAATTTAACCCACAGAGCGGAGGGTAACACAGTTATGCCTTAGCTGCACTGACAAAAGCAGAGCTGCTCACCAAAGTAATCAATAAATAAATAGGTAAAGATGATACCAACCTCAATTCATTGATCTGGATAGAGGAAAGGGGCTCTGTTGCTGCCCTGGGGGCTACTGCTGCTTCCCTCCCTTCATCCCCTCTGCTGGCCAGGGTATGCTGAGGAGAGGCTGTGCCTCCAGCAAGGGAAGAGCTCTCCTTGCAGCCCCTGGGACAGGAGTGGGGCTGGCGTGTCCCTCCTCTGGGGGACACAGGTAGGGTGAGGACAGGTGGCCATGACTCCCTGGGTAGAGGCTCCGTGCAGAGCAGACCAGAGCAGAGCTCATTTGACCTGGCAAAATCACCAACATTTTCCATTTTAAAGTACAACTAAATATAGAGGTTTTATGGCTGCAGGGTGCCTCCTTTCCCACACTTTCCTGGAGTGATCTCCAAATTCCTCTGACGTCCTCGCTTGTTAAAATGCGACTCAGAACTCCCATCTGGAAAACTGGAGACCCACATAGTCCCAAGGTGGCCAGCTGCCACTAGTGATGTCCTATGGTAGCTTTAGCCATCAGCTTGGAAGCAGCAGAGGCAACAGAAGGCTTTGCAAGTTGGGTTTGGGGTGAAATCAGTGTTATAGAAGCTGTGGGTACTCTGTGAGCAGCAACACAAACCACAGCTGAAACTTCCCTTGTTTCCCTTTTGGGGAAGTCCTCTCCACACCAAGGAGTGACTGAGGATGCCTGCACAGCCTCTGATGGAGCAGCAATGCAAAGAGCAAATCCCTCCTCTGCCCTACAACATTCCACAAAGTTCATACTGCTCACACCTCAGCTGAATAATGGTCGTGGTATGAATAATAAAGGGGGAGTTAATACCAAGTAGCACCACCTGGTGATAATTACTACAACCATGCCAAGTCCAACATCAGGCCTTACCAACTACAGCATTTGGCAGCTCTTCATGGGCCTGTGCTTGTGTTGCTGGACATAATGCTGGAGGAATGTCCCTTCTGAAGTGATCCTTTTCTTTTAGGGTCGTTAAACATTTTGGAATCAGCTGAGTGACTCCAGTCCCTGAACGAGGACTTCATTCATTGTCTCTCAGTCCTCCTTTTTGGCTTTGCCTGGCATCCTTCATCAGCTCAGTTGTTTTTTCAGAGACCTTGAAATATACCATCAAATGTACAGAGCTTTTTGCAAACACTATTGCTTGCTTAAGATTCACATTGATCTGTGGCTTCAGCATTCCCAACACTGAAATGTCAGCTCAGGTATTAAAACAGGTGAAACAGCTGAATCGGTGAACAATATGTGTTCATTACATCAAACAGAAATCCCACCATGCTGTTAGATGCTCTCCTGATGCTTTCTGCAGATGTGAAAGGCTGGCTGACAAAGCAGCAACAAATGTTCATTTGCCACATCACACAACCACTTTTAACTTTGGGTACTCCTGTAGATGCCAGGCTATGACTCAGAGGCTCATACTTGAACCCCATGTCCCTGTTTTCTTTTGTATTCAGCTTCATAAAATCAGCTCATCTACCACTGACATTATCTGGTAGCAATCATAAAGCTTGGCTGTTGCTCATTAGTTATTATTTTCCCAGGAAAAAGGAGCCAGACAATACTTGCCCTTGACAAGGAACATGAGAGGCACTGAAAAGTCACCCAAATGTACAGAACCCTTTTTTTTAACCATTCTCAATTTGTGTTTCACTTCAGTTCCTAAAGCATGCCTGCAGAACTGGAACAACTGGAACAGCCTGACAGCCCCACACCATATCTATAAGCATGATACTGCCCTTCAGTAGAAGGAAAGTCAAGGCCAAAAATTTGATGTGACTTTTTTCCTTCCCCCAATTTGTTCTTAGCATTTTGGTTGACAGCACAGGACCAGAGAAATCTCTGTAAAATTAAGATACAGATGGTTTGCCTGCTCTGTTGCGGCAGCTGGTGCTCTCAGTGCTTTTTCTGGACATTGGGAGATGAAGACAACCTCTGCACCACCAAGCTCATGAGCACTGTATGATAAACTGCTGCACAGGCAATGCTGAGAAACACCGGAATAAACTTGAGCTCAGTGGATAATGCCAAAGGGATTATAATATATTAGGTCAGAAGCAGGTAGTCATGCACTGAACACGAGGGGTATCATGCTGCAGGGCTGTGTCTAGCCTCTGCAAAATATTTAGCCATTTTTCACCTGGTTATAAAAAAAGCCATGTACAATATTAATGAATGGAGCAGGGGTAACTCCTTGTGTTTATCTGCACCTACCAACTGCAGAATTTTGGACTGAGCAGAGTTGGATTTGTTCAGTGCCACTGTGTGACCCCATGACCTGACTTTGTTGATTTGGTGGTATTTTCTCTGAATCATTATTGATAGACCTTACTGCAAATATTAAGAGCAAGGATATTCAACTGGGAGCTTAAACTGAGCTCAGATAAGAGCACTGAGTTTGCCTGAAGTTCCTTGAGCTGTTTCAGCTCTATGAATATTTTTCACTGCCCAATCTGCAGCATTGTGTTGCTACCCACTGCTGAATTACACCCATCTTCTACTCACAGCTGGTTACAGTACAATGGTGGGATTAAACATCCCTCAACAACAGAATAATCACTGCAGAAAAAACCCTCATCTAATAATCGATGCCATGGATGTAAATCGGGGGAAAGAAGGACAAAATGCAACTTAGCTTGCTTTGGTAAGAAAAATTTTCTGCTCAGCTACTCTGGGAAAATTATCCAGCATAACTGGCACACAAGACAGGGATAAAGTTCATCTTACAACACATTTGAAGCCATTTGCTACACAGCTCAGTGAAATCAGAAGTTTACAAACAAAAGATGAAAGTTTTGTAATGAACAGGGTACAGTCCTAGAAGGATCAGACAGACAATGAAATGGAAGGGGTCAGTCTGAGTTTGGCAGGGGTCACTACTGAAAGTGAGGGAGACTCCATCCTACTTAACTTCTCACTTCATGACAGAGTAAGTGGGAGAAAGCTGAGGGAATACTGAACCATCAGAGAACATGGGGATATACAATAAAAATGGGATTAGTAAAATGGCTGGAATACGATGAGAGATGACAGCAGAAAACAAAAGTCAGATGGACACCTGGAGATCAAAATCCCAGTTTCTCACCCCCACCACAGGACAGGAGGAACCTGAGGAGGAGGTTAATTGCAGCACCTACCTGGTAAGGGTTTTATTTCTAGGTGAGGTGTCAAAGCATGAGAAGCACGGGACAGACCTCTGAGCCTTGCAGCTCTGCTCATCCACAGGGAAGTCAGAGATTAAGAAGCCCAGCTCACAACTGAGAGGGATCAGCAGAAGCTGGAGCCTGCTTCATGAAAGCAGACAGCAAGTTCTAGCCTGTTTGGCATTGCACAGTAAAGAGAAAAGCACGCAACTCCGATTTCTACACTGATAGGAGAGAAAAGCATCAGACTGGGAGAACTAAGCAGTCATAGTGCAAATACAAAGTAAGAGAAAGCCATATGTTGGAGAAAAAATGATAATATTAGTTCAGTACAGTTCTGAAATTTTCCCTCCCCAGAAGACTGGAAACAAATGAATTACAGTGGTGTGCAATAAGGCATAATATCATTCTGTGTTTAGATTTGCTGACCCACCAGGTCTCTTCCTGTCCTACATTTAGATTATCTTTTATACAATGGGTCTTGTACACTGCTTGCATTTTTTCAGCAATATTTTTGGATGACAGCCTAGAACGGGATTATTAACTTATAATAGGACCCCCCATAAAAAAAATCTCATATCCCCATAGATTCCTGAGATCCCCTCCCCCCAGCTCTCTAGTTTTGGCAGCCTCTGTTTAGTGGAAAAATAAGATTAAGTGGATGGAAGAGAAATGAGATTAGTGGCCAGACAGCCCAAATTCTGAGCAAGTTCAGTAGGACAATGGCAACCTTACCGTAGCTCTGCTGACTCCAAGTTTTCTTTTCAACTAACTTAAGCCAGAAGTTTCCTTGCAGTCTACCAGAGAGCCTGAGGTATTTAGCATTGTGTTTACCCAGAGAAATTCTTCAGTCTTAGGAATCCAAGAAAAAGAATATACAGCTCACAGTGCTGATCTGGTATGGGGAGGGATGACCACGAACACTGTTTTAGGGTATTTCTCCTAAGATCAGTGTGTCTGAGCACTCCATCCCCGCCCACGAGCTCTGGAATTCAGCTCTGTATGCTGATGTTGCAAGAAGCCATTTAATCACTGCAGAGTTATTGAGCCAAAGGGAGGACAAGGCTGGAGAGAACTATGTGGGAAAACCGGGCAGGACTTGGGAGAGAATGTCTGAAAACCACTGGATAACAAATCTTTCAAAATAAAAGCCTGAAAAGTGGCCCAGCACCAACGCAGGCACACCAGCCGTCCATTCCGTACTGGGAGATGCTCCGCCAGCCCCAGGCACAGCAGGACCACATCCCGCCGGCACATCACACCTGCAACCTGCACCACGTTGCACCTACACGTGCAACCTGGATCACGTCACACCGGCACACGGTATGGCTGCACCTGCGATCCAAACCATATCCAGCCCTCACACGCTGTGTCTGTGGCTGCAGTCCGGACCAGCTCCCACCTGTGGGCTCCACCGCCGCACCTGCAGTCCAGAGTTCATGCCACGTACGCCCCGCGCTGTTGCATCTGCAATCCGGACCGGCTCCCACCTCTCCCGTGTACCTTCAAACTGGCAGCGGGAGCCCCGTCCCAGCGATGCTGCCACACCGGCAGCCCAAACCGGGTCTCACCTACACCTCGCTGCTGCTGTGGCACCTCCATCCCCCCTGCGCTCAGCCATCCCTCCCTGCAGCTTCGAGCCGCCCGCCGAGCACCGGCCCGGCGAGCTCCTTCCCCCGCGTTCAGCTGCCCCGTCTCACCGGCAGGGACCGGGGCTCAGCCGGGCGCGGGGAAGCCCAGCCGGGCTGCAGCCCCGGCAGGGGGCTTTAGCGCAACTTCTCCCGACAGAGAGGACCCGGCTCCCGCGATCGCCCCCGGCGGAGCTGGGCCTTACCGCGGCGGATTCCTGCGGCGGGGACGGCGGCGACCCTCCGCTGCCAGCGACCCTCCGGCAGCACCGACCCTCCGCCGGCGCCCGCAGCCGCCGNGAAGTTTGTCCCCTCCCGAGCGGGGGTTTGCCCGCGCCGCCCCAGCCCCGCGTCCTGCCGCGGGTATTCCTTTGGCAGCACCGCTGCCGTGTCCCGGTCTCGCCCTGTCAGATCATCCCTGGGGAAAGAAGAGCTCTCCGCGGAGCCGGTGCTGCGTCCCCCTCGCCGCAGAGGCGTCCTGCCCACCCCGGAGGGGTCCGCAGTGTGCCCCTTCCTCCTGTGTCCCGTGGGCATCCTGGAGGGAGCGCTGCCCCCGGCCCGGCCGGAGCCGTGTGACAGCCCGAGCTGTCCCGGTGTGAGTGGGTGCAGCTGTGCCCGGCGCGGGGACACCCTCGCTCCAGCCACGGGGGCTCGTATCCGCGGCCCGGGGCTGGGAGCTGAGGGGGGAATCACGAAAGCTGGGGACAGGCTGTCCAGGCGGTCAGAGACCCAAGGGACCCTGTGCCCTCCTCTAGGGACCCGGCAACCTGGTCTCTGCAATTTAAGTGGTTCACTTTCAGCATAGAATCATGGCACCGATTAGGTTGGAAAATACCTTTAAGATCATCGAGTCCAGCTGTTAACCCAGCATTGCCAAGCCCACCACTAAGCCATATCCCTCAGTGCCACATCTACATGTCTTTTAAATACTGCCATAAGTGGTGACTCAACCTCTTCCCGGGGTAGCCTGTTCCAATGTTTGAATCTTGTACTTTGCTCCAGGTTAGTAAAGCTAATATTTGAGCATTTTTCACAGATTTTGAGTGTATCACCATGTAAACATCTAGTCAGCCCTAAACTGAAATCAGTGCAAGTTTAGTACCTCATAGTACTTCAGATCAATGGGCACAGTGGGCCACCCAACCCAGCAGAGGGGAAGGATGCCTTTTCCATTAGAAAAACACATCAGCTCTAGAGATGTGCAATGAAACAGTACAGTTAAGCTAAATTTTAACAGCCAAGTGGAGAGAATTTGGTGGAAAAGTTTGTTTCCCTTCGTGGGTCAGAAGTGCCATCTCCTATAGGCACTAGGGGTATGAGTCAGTTGTGATTTCAGACAGAGCCACTTAGCTTTGCCATCCAGAGAAAACCTGGCAGGGAAAATCATGGAGCGCGGAGATAACTGATAAAGTGTTTTGCAAAGGGCTGCTGCAAGCGACTGAGAGCCAAGCTTAGACTGAGTGTGATTACAGGCAACTGGAGGATAGTAACAGGGTAAGAACACAGGGCTGAGTACTTCTGAGACTTCAAATTGGAAAATGAGACCTGAGCTTTTACTGTTTGCACATAAAACACTCTGTTTTTAGTGGAAGAGAAGACAAATGGAAAAAGACTGCCTCTCTCAGAGATGGCAGTTAACCAGAGTGGCTCATCATTTCTTCTTTTACCCAAAATAAATGTTTCTAATTGGTATCTTATGCAATACTCAGGCGGGTACATACTTAGCTGTACAAATCTACACAGTGGGAAAAATGGATGTGTCCTCTGCAATCTTTCTCTGAAGGGTATAAACCTGTTTCTGAAAGAGCTATTTGTTGTTTAGGAAATAGTAATTGTCTTCAGTTGCTGTTCTCACTTTAGATTTTTCCATTCTCTGCAAGTTTTTGCTGCTCTGGTGTATGAAGAACAGGGAACCCAAATCTTTCCTGCTTGAGAGCATTTTTCTTCTTTGCCTTTTTCTGCTCCCTTTGCATTCTGGAGCAGCCCTGCCAGGGTTGGCCATATGGAATTCAGGCAGGCAGGACACGTTGATGTGGCCCATGGGGCTTCCCCACATGCTGCCTCATTCATAAGCTCATTTCAGGCATTTTCAGCATCAGGTTTGTGGCCTCTGTCCCACATGGGGGACTCTGTGTGCTGGGGCAGTTGGACAGTAGATCCCTTAATCCACTGATCAGCTGTGTCTGTAGGGGCGTGGGGTAGCAGGGAGTGACCATGGGGGATCTGGGTTACACACAGGAAACCTGCAGCTCACAGTGACCTTGTACTTGGGGCAGATAAGAGACAGCAAGGGAGCTCTTCTTGCTCCGTGTTTCACTGCTTTATTCATTCTTACCCTAATGCCTGATACTTGTCAGCCCTACTTTCTGACCTGGACATGAGAAGGACAGTATCCATGGCCCTGCAAGGTGTTTATGGAAGACAAATTGTAACTGCTGAGCTATAAAGTCTCTCGTCATCATGTAGGAGTGAGGGGCAAAGCACAGAAAAGACAAGGCAAGGAGAAAAAATGAAACTGTTTAAATGCCCCTCATTTTCACGCAAATCCCTTTTGACCAAAGCAGATATGACTGTGGGGGCGAACAGCGAACACACAAGTGCCCCTTTGTTGGGATAAAGCCACGCTGTGCATGTATGTCCAGAGCTGGATGCACACGTGGTATGGCTGAGGGGATGTAGTTGCTGGTTTGTTTCCCCAGACCTGTATCCGCAGTGTGCTTTGCACTCTGAAACCTTGCACCCACAGAATTCAGGCTGAACTCTCCCTGGGCTCTCCATCTGCCTGCCTGGAGGGGCTGTGATCACCGAATTTGTTGTTGGATGTATGAATTGCCATTTCTGTTTGGTACTATTACTGCCAATTATGTCAGATATATGTGAATAGAACTCCACCACATGGACCAAATTCTTCTTTGGTTACACCATGAACCATTATTTTATCTTCTAACCTTCAGCTGGCCATTTCTTTTTCTTTGGTTTGGGCAAAAGAGCTGATAGTAAATTCGTTTTTGTTCAACAGCATCCCTGTGCTCGGTGGCTCAGTCACACAGTGAAAGGGCTGGAAAGAAACACCACTGCAGCTGGAAGATGGGGCCTTAAAGCTCAGGAAGATTGTTGTGTGGCTGGATTGAGGTCCTAAAAAGCAACTATTTCAGTGGAAGAAGCTACTTCCAAATAATTCTTAGCTTGTATTGCTCTTTGTTCTATTCTATTCTATTCTATTCTATTCTAGAATAGAATAGAATAGAATAGAATAGAATAATTTCAGTTGGAAGTGACCTACAATGACCATCTAGTCTAAATGCCAAAAATATGAATCGAAGGTTTTTTTCTTCTTATCTCTTTCTTTCTCTTGCTGTCCCCAGACCTGTATCAGGTTCCTTGTATTTTACCTGCAGTTGTGCCCTGCCCTTCAGGAGGGATGAAACATTTATTTTGGGCTTTTGACATGAAGGCAGGGCTGCAGTAGACTTCAGGAATGTAGAAATGTGAGTGTTTGTGCAGACATTCCTTTTCCTACTAAGCGGCAGAGTTTTGGAGAGAGATCTGCCCTGCCGAGAATGTCATTACTGCACAGCTGCAGGAATTGTTGTCCCAAGGTCTGATGATGAGAGTTGGTTTTGTGTTTGTTCCTGCTCAGATTAAAGCAGGACTCATTTCCAGCAGTGGTGAAGGTTAAGAGCATGTACTGCACAGAAAGATTCCTGATCTTTTGTTTTGTCACTTAAGCGCTTTGCAATGCTTACAGCGAAGGTCAGAGCATAGAAGAAAAGTGCTTTTTGGTTTTGAGTCGCAAAGCAGTTGACAAGAGTTGAATTTTCCTGAGGGAGAGGCCCCAAGAGAGTTGAGAACCTTAAAGAAAAAGATATTATCTGTAATATCAAGCACACAATAATCGTGTTTTAGCGTTCCCTGAACCACAGGAGATTAAGTAAGAGCACAATGTGGTATTTGTCAGTCAATAATGGTACATACATACACAAGGATTTAGACACACATTTGCAGTAGTAATAGGAGGAAGATAAACCCTACCCCCATAATTTAAGAAGCCTAGAGACCCTGAATGGTTGAAATGCCTCAGATAGTGTAATTTAGATAAAGACTCACTGAGGTCCTACTATATAACACAGCTAAGCACAGTCAATTTTTCGAAGATGTTTTCAGTCACTCTGCCTCAGGTTTTGTTTTGTTAGAGGCTACACTTGAAGAGCGACAGTCCTTTGTTTCATCAGGACTCATCTGCTTCTCTTGCCTCCTCCCCACTTGAGAGCGTTTTTTTCTTTATGTGCCATCATGTTCATTTCCCCAGCAACAGTGACTGCATCTCAAACATGATTTTGTAGAGATTAAGGGCTTTCAGAATGAGCATCCACAGCAGAGACCAAAGTCTCCTTCCCTTCATTGCAATTTAGGATTAATGGCTGTGCTTCCCGTGTAATGGATTTTTAAAGCACTGTGGTTCTGGCACTGATTATTCAGGCACACTCAAAGCACAGACTAACGGGACATAATTTTGTACTGATTCAGTGCTCTAGTTTTCTTATAAATCACTTACTCCTTGGTTTTCCTGGTATTCTTCCAGGTACATAGCAAAGCCACACTTGCTGTCACTTGCTATGGATAAGGGAACTGGTCACAAACTCAGGAGATAGTATTTATCCAGGTATCCCATTCACAGGTGGGATACACATCTGCCAGTCAGACTGGGGGGACAGGAGGTATGTGGTTCCCTGCCTCTGTCTGTTATCCAGATGATGTAAAGTGTTCTAAGTCTTACAGAGCTTGGAAATGTTTCCAATTCTGTCAGGAAAGCCTTCTGCTTTTATACCTGGGCTGCTGGAGTTCAGGTTCCTATTGCTAATAACTCACCCAGGAGCATCCTTTGAAATCCTGTGTGTAATTCTTGATAATTCCCAGAATGGTAAATTTAAAGTGGGACAGATGCTGAGAAGAGGGATGCTAGTGGTGTTTTACAGCATGAAATTAAAAGACTTTTGGCTGATAAAGCATAACAAAATGAGGGTTGAGAGGGGATGTGATCATCTCTGAATATTTTGGGAAAGGTGTCAGTGTCATGCAGGAGCAAAATACCCCCTGGCTGTTCAAGTGTGTGAACGGCACTGGCACAAGAACAAATGGGTATTAATGAGAAATAAACCCATTTACACCGGGGAAAAGAAAAAGGGTTTTAATGGTCCAAAAAGTGTTACCTCTGTCAGGAGATGAAAGGCCAAAATTCTAGGCTGAGTTAAAAGGGAGCTTCATTGCTTTCTAAAAAGTGATTGAAGAGGGGTTTGTCTGCAATAGCAGATGCCAATTTCAGTGACCACAAAGGGGTTTGATCCAAAATTCTCCTTTCCTTTTACTTAAACATCTGTTTATAGCTTGAAGGAATGAAGAAAGGCTGTGATACACAGTTTGCTCTCCCATTTTGGGTAGTCAGCATGGGGATGCTTTTGGATAGGTCACCCCTCCTTTGGCTCCCTGCTTGAGTATTCCTCAAATACTCATGCCAAGCTCAGCCTATATCTCCTGCCTTGCGTGTGGTTCACTGCTGTCTTCCTTTCTCCTTTTGCATCCTGAATGCCTGGAGTGTTTGGGGCAGAAGGTGAAGGGTAATGGGCTCTGTAGTTTTGTGCATCTCCTGTAATGGAAATTCCCTCCATCAGTTTTTGGATGACTCCACAGCCACAGGAAGAAGGACCAACGGCTTAAGATGTGTGTTGGAGGTTATAGCAAAATTACTTCATTAGTGGCACAATTCCTATCTCTTTGCTCTTCCCAGAGTATTGGATGTGCAGATATGGCAAACATAATTTTACGTTTCTCAGAAAAGATTTTTGCAAACACGTGGGCCCTGTGATTTGATACAGCAAAGCAGAATGCAACTCTCTAGTGCCTTCTCCAATAAAGATTTAGAACCTCAGAAAAAAACACCAACCAACTAGCAGAAGAAAAGTTCAAGGCAAACAACAAGAGATGATTCTTCACACTAAGTGACATAAATTGTGGAACTCCCTGCTGCAGGATGTTATGGACAGTAAAAATCAGTGGAGACCAATTCATGGGAGAAAAATAGACTGAGTGCTATGGAGATAATACTTCTGGCTCTGGAAGTTCCTAAGGTGCAAACTGTTGGAGACTGAGGAGGGGTTATGGGTGGATATGACTATATGCTGTTAATTATAGCACAATTATTTATTATTAGCTTGGTATTATTAATTGTTAGACAGGACTAGCAACTATGAGGCATGTGGTTTGGCCACTTACAGAGAATAAATGTGGATCTAGTTGGATGAAGACTTTGGTGTGGCCCAGTACAGCTTCTCTTATATTGTGGGCTTTCTTCCAGGCTGCTCCTCATAGGTTGAGGTAGCCCTCCACCACTTGGAGAGCCCAGTTCACTGCCCACTCTTTGAAACAATACCTGAGAAAGTTTTAGCTGAGTGACTTAGAAACAGGCTGATTAAAACATATGATAGCTGCAAAAAGCTGTCATATCTTCCCCAGGAGGTCTTTGTTCTGGTTTTGAGCAAAGCATGGGTTTTGTTTCCAGAGACAGCTTGGTGCTAAGCTAGCACTGACTTAGCCTGAGCTGGTGAAAGGATGGAATTACCGTGGCAGGACAAGGCATGGTTCCTTCTCCTCTAGGATCACTATTTGCACTGCCCTTGCTTGCAGAGAAGCAGCATGTTCTGCATGGTAAGTATCAACATGGCACAAAATTTCACGCGCAGTTTTGATAAATAAAATCTGTGTTCTAAGACAAGGCATCCAGACAAAACCCCTTTGTGAGGGCAAGACTTAGGCCTAGTGTATGACTTTGGGAGAAATGCAGAATTCATTTTGGGGAGGGAAACTGATATGAACAGCAGGCCATTTTCCTCTACAAAGGCTCTCTTTCAAGGCTGGTGCATGCAGCAGAACAAAGGCTGACCCCATCTGTACTCAACAATAGCCTGGAATATTTAATTTGATTGTACATGCATACATCATGCCTGGCTGTAAATAAATAGGGCCATGGTTTGATCCACTGTGAGGATAAAGTCAGTCTGTTCCCCATTCTGATTTTAAGGAAATGCTTATTTTGTGTCTCTGCCTTCTCTTGGCTGAAGGATGTCCATCTTGCCACCAAGGCCAAAGGGTCTCAGTTTAAAGCCTGCTGACAAAGACACAAAAGGTTTTGCCACCATTTTATTGGTGCCAAACTGGTTCATCACTTCTTTCTCTAATCCCTGTATCTTCTGGTGTTTTAAGGACCTTTTCTTGGCTGAATTCATGGCCAACAAACAAGTAGGCCAAGAAGAACTTGGGTCTTACAGGTAACTTGAGGCCTGTGCTGTGGTAAATTATATTATATTTAGCCTAACTCTCCACTGCTGCTCCTCGTATGTAAAAAGGAGGAAGATACAACTTCCAAAGCCTATCCTTGGATGCCTGAGATACTCCTTCAATAGGAAAATGTCTCTTGCTCAAGCACGAAAAGCAGTGGTAAGTATGCAGATTAGGGACAGTTTTTGTAAATGGTCCACAAAGTTTTGTGGGGATAAAACATATTTGCTCGGCACATTTCGTGGCTATAATGCAAGGAAAATTTGGGTTGCTGCACTGGAAACATAGCAAACCACTGGGCTAAGACACAGTGTGTTTGCAATGTAAACATTTGGGCCTTTGTTTGTATAATTGTCTGTAACTGGAGAACAAAGCACCAGAGTGAGAATCTTGCCTAATCATCAGTTGTTTTACTGGATGAAAGTTTTTGCAGCAACAGTTGTCAAAGCCTGGCATGAATAGTCTCCTATGGCATAACGTCACATGGCATAAAAACACACAAATATTTTCTAATAACATCAAAGACTTTGCGTATGTTTTAATATTTAGGCCAAGAACACAGAGATCAGTTTCAGCAGAAGAGCTGATGAAATGTATGACTCAGTACATGAAATTGCCTCTAAATACATAAGCACTTGATTATCATCAGCAATTACTCTGAGAATTTGTGACATTCCTGTAAATTGACTTTTTTTTTTAGCAGTTAGTATTTGCATTCCCCAAATATTGTAAGACACGTAGTGATGAAAGAGCAGATTTTCTGGAGATCTTAATGTTAAAAAAAGTACAGGAAAACTATATGAGGAAACTTCAGATTGTCCTTGGAAAACTGGTAGAAAAGAAAAACAGAGGATTAAACTAGTGGTCAAAAGGTAAAATATGAAGCCACTTCCATGGCAGGTGAAATGTTCAATGACTGGTTTAATGACTGGTTAAAGTATATGTGGCAAAAAAAAATTCACAGCTGAGGAGGAATGGACTTACAGCTGGTTAAGCCTGGAGAAGTGGAGACTGAGGGGAGACCTCAAGATGAATTTGGACAATGCTCACAAGTATATGGTGTGATTCTTGGGGTGTCCTGTGTGGGGTCAGGAGCTGGACTTGATGATCTTTATGGGTCCCTTCCAGCTCAGGATATTCTCTGTTTCTAGCAGACTGCTATAGTGATTTATCTTTGGTTGTTTTTCTTGTGTATTCATAAGTGATCTGGAAGAGGACTGAATAAAGAAGTGACAGCAGTTCCAGATGATCCAGGGTTGACTAAGAATAATAAAAATTAAAACTGACTGTAAAAATTAACAGAAGGATCTCACAAAGGTTGTTGGATGAATGGGAGAATAGCAGATGCAACTAAGGTACTTAAGGAAAACAAAACAATCCTAAGTATGCACAGTGGTAAGGTCTAAAATTAGCTATTGCCAGTCAGGAAGAAGAACTTCAACTCATCATGTATAACCCCATGAAAATGTCAATTCAATGCTCAGCAGTTAGAAAATGGCAAACCAGATGTTAGGTATTGTACAAACAGGAAAAGTGCACAAAAAAAGAGAAACATAACAAGCTGCTCCAGAAATGTTTTGCGCTCACAGCTGGGAGGCTGCACACCCAGAGCAGATCTTAACTCCCTTGCTGAAAAAAACTCCCAAGCTGAAGTAGAGAAAATGTGGAGAAAGTGACAGGAATGGTAACAGGAATAGGACCTCTCCTCATGAGAAGGCTTTTTACTGAGTAGGAAGAGGGGTGATTTAAAAGGTCTGTGGTTGAAGTGGCAATGTCATAAGTGCAATAGAGAAGGTACAATAATGAACAAAATTATCCAGCCTTTCAATCATCAAATGAGAACTTGGGGTCCTAAAATTAACTCCTTTTTCTTCACTAACAGTTTTTAAACAAAACCACAGTTCTTTACACAGTCAGGCTTTAAACTGTAGAGTTCACTGTAGATGCTCAAGAATAAAGGTCTTCAAAAAGTGGTTAGAGAAATTCAAGGGAGAAAAGTCCATTGAGGCTATTAATCACAAAGGTCTAGTGTGGACCATCAAGTCCAAAAGATGCACATGGATTAGAAAAATATTGGAACTGAATGCCATGTCCTTATTGACCAAGTGTTCACTGCTATCAAACACAGGATATGGTCCCACACATGGGACATGGAGCGTGTGTGGTCCCACAGCAAGTGTTCTCACCTTCTTCCCCAGAGCTGTAAAGAACTCAGCAAATTTGGTGCTAAACTTCTCTTAAAAACTGACCTTCAGATCGGTGCTTGACTTTGAAACTCTGACTTTTCCAAGGTTGCAGAGGAAGATGGCAACAGAGTCTGCAAGAGCACTCAAATCTCCTGTGTTCCCATGGGATCATGTACCACGGGATGAGGCAACCTGCCTCTCCATGTGAAGTTCTGCTTCTGTTCTTTGCAATTAAGGCACCATTTAATCATTTGCTAACATTTTCAAAACATTTATCCCCTGCCACTGACAGGTTTTGAGCTAACTGTGGTACAGAGAAGCTGCTTTTTTGGAAACATCTGAAGGCAGTCACAAAGCTGATGTGACAGGGGGTTTCCATAGCTTGCTCTTGCTGCACAGAGGTTTGCTTCCTATGACTCAGCCACTGCTGTGAGTTGGTTACTCATCAGAAAACTGCTTGAAGAAAAGACTAATTTTGCACTGAATTTGATTAATATCTGAACAGTGGAGCTGGGGCAGAGACTCAGAGCTGGAGTTAGCACTAGGATGGGGTAAGCTTTCCACACTTTACTGGTGCAAGCTTCTGCTTTCATAATAAACCCTTCCTCCTTCCAGCCACACAAGAGCTGCACTGAGCCCCAGGGGTTTAGGTTAACCTCAGGAAGCAGTGTATTTAGTCCTGTAGCCTGCTCAAGGGACCTGCCTGCTTGTGTTCTCGGATGTGCACAGGCTGACGTGACCCCTCCTGCAGCAGGTGAGGGAATGTGCCACATCTCCACCCTGTGCCTCTGGGGCCAGGCAGCCCAGCCAGCATGGGAAGGGCTGTTATTTAACACTGCCATGGGCCAGCAGAATATGCTTCTTTCAGTTGCAGGAGGAAACCAGAAAGGGAGTGGTGATTCACGGTGAACCTCTGAGTCATGAGACTTGAGAGGGTGGTATTAGGGTAGGGCAGGATATACCCCTTATTTGATGGAAACCTTCAAATCACTGTCTGGTTCTTGTTGCCTCGCTATTAGCAGCCCGTGCTGCCTGGTGCTTGTTTCTTATGCACTGTATTGCCTTGCCCTTGGCCTGACTGTTTTGATAAAGAATGGAAATCATGTTCCTGCCCTTGGTGTTGTGAAGTGAATTGCTTCAGGCTGGAGAAATCTGTTCTCTTCCCCAAGACCAGGCTCGGAATGAAGGATGGGGCATTGCAGGGGGCTTTTGTCAGCAGCTGCAAAGCCAAAGCAGCACAGGTGCTTGTGTGCCCTGAGAAATTCATCTGTGTCTGGTCCTCTCTATCTCTTCTTTGGAAAATTTTAACTGTTCCCTGCATGTCTGGCAGAGGGGGACCAGAGGGGGACCAGAGGGGAGCTGAAGCTGGCAAATGCAGGGGGAAGAAGCATGGCTGTAGATGTTGGCCCTTGACTCGCAGAGCAGCAGAAACTGGCCTGAGAGGGAAAGCTGGAAGTGCATTTCCAGTGTAATCTTTTTCACTTGGGTCTCACACAGGTTTCAGAGGAATCACTGAGGGATTGCAGGTGGCTTCACAGCACCGAAGCCTGCTTTCCCAACTTCTTGTGGCTGGAGCAAGCAGTAAAGGTGGCTCATTCAGGCTGCCAAATCTGAAGGGTGAGCAGTCCGTGTCGTGTCTCTCAGATGCACAGGGCAGACCCTGCAAAGCACAGCACTGCTGGTTGTACTTGGCTGCAGACCTGTAACTCTTTTCCAGAACAGAGAAAGACCTGAATTCCAAAAGCCATCCTGTAGGAAGTCAGACCAGATCCTGTCAGTGCTGCTGAAAGTTGTTGAGAACCCTTGAATATTCAAGAATTGCCTGTAGCTGTGATGCTCTGAGGATGTAATCCATGTGAGACATGCAGGGGGACAGATCTTTTGTTATATTGACTTCAGTTTTCTTTTATTTATTAAGAAATCTGTGCAGGGCTTAGGAAAACTGGTCTTTAAATCTGTCATCAGCTTTTAAAAGACAAGCACAAAGGCTTCAGCTTACAATTATCTGACGAACTTGTAAAATAAAAGCTGGGGAGGTGTGTGGGTGCTGAGCTCTGTTTTCCAACTCCATGAATGGAACTGTAAATGAATGGGAAATGGATAGCTCATGTCTCTTACCTGCATCACCACCTCTAACAGGAAAGGGCTGTTTCTCCGCTGAGCTCACCTTACCAGAGGTAATCAAGCTGGTATAGGACAATGCCAAGTCAGAACAGCAGATTTGTTCCATCTCACATGCTGGGCATGGGATTTACTCATTTGACTTCTTCTTTCTGTCCCCTCCCTGTGGAGGCAGTGTGTTCATGGGCACTATTGTACTGCGGTAGCTTCCCTGCTTTGGGATCCCATGTGTCTGGTGCAGCTGCTTTGCTTGGTCTGTGAATTCCTCATCAAACACATAAAAGCAATTCCAGACAGGAGGATGTAGGCAGGGTCCCTACAAGCACCTTGCACTCATTTGCCCTCCAGAAATTCCAGATGAGTTAACATCAACCACAAAGTGGTTTCTTATAGAAACAACATGATGTTTGCCCTGCAAATGAAGAGCCTTTTCTCATTTACAGAAGCAGCATGATAAATATTTTCATTTCAGTATGTTTTTTGTTGGGAATCATTTCCATTTAGTTTCTTACCACAGTGACTTAGGGGCTAAGAATAACTAGAGTCTAGCAGTTCCTAGCTGGTGAGACATGTATTTTGAGAGCTAGGTTCAAACTTGCATTACTCATAAGATGTAGAATCTGCTGCTGCACTGTGTTCAGCAATGGGCAACTACTCCAGTCTCTCTGCACTGAAGGAGCTTGATAACAAGCAGGACAGTGAGAGTTGCCTCCAGCCATCTGGCTGGGAAGAGATGATATTTCCCAGATAGCCACTGCTGGACATACCCATGCAGAGCTCATTAGTGCAGCCCTGGCTTCTGTTCTGCAGGGTTGTGAAGATTCTCCATGCACAGCTCTGTGCAGCTCAGGGCAGAGCAGCCTCTGGCAGCCAGCAGGTTTGAAGTTTGCTGGAGACATGGCCTGATCCCTGCTCCGTGAGGCAGCTGGAGCCTTCCCCCATCAAGGGGGCTGCCTTGGACCCATGGGGAGCCCCCGGAGCAGTGCAGCAGTGTGCAAATGTGCCTGTCTGCACTGGCCACCTCGGACCACCCAGCAGGGTGATGAGGTCTAAGGAGCTGTGAAGACACAGCGGGGTACTGTCCACAGAGCACAAGGCAGATGAAAGGTGTGATCTGGTGGGTGGGCTGCTCCCTCAAACAGCTGGATTAAAACTGTCACAGGTCTCTGGGTTGGTGTCTCACCTCTGTTTGACAATGATTAACTCCAGTTAGGTACCCTTGATTGATCTTGGAGGTTTTTTTTCAATCTTTTCATGGTCAGAGAAAGGAGAAGGGAGATAAGGCAAGTGCTTTTCAGTTAGAGATGCTCAGCGGGGCTGTGTGCTCTGGATGGTCCGAGTGCCCAGCGCAGGGACAAGAGGCTTTCAACCAGGCAGTGTTATGTGTGCCCTGGAGCTCCACAGCTTGGGCATTTGCAGTCCCTTGGGACTGAAGAGAGCAAATGAGGACAGCATGGAAAGGTCTGGGTCGCCTGTAATGTGGGAAGTGAGCAGAAATGCCAGAGGAGTCAGGCACTTGGAATGGGAGGGGGCAGATAAAGCCCACGGGACTGCCTGGGAAGGGCAGGAGGGAGTGTAGGAGGCTTCACTGCCATGTCAGGGACAGGGGAGCTGCAGAGGGTTCCAATTTCCAGCGAGAACCTTAATCCTTCTTGCCTTCTTCAGGCCAAAAAAAGTTTCTTTTAATTATTTTTTAAAAATTTGTTTTAGTTGAAATGCAGATTTTACATGAACAGGACATAGAAAGGAGAAATAATTTGCCTTGAAAAAAAAAAAGAAGCAGAAGCAAAGATGTGTGCTGAAGTGTCTGAAATGTGGTTTGAAATGAGTGGCCAGTTGTGGTTTAGAGTTGCAGCTGGCTGAAGGCAGTGTCATTGCACTGAGGTGAATGAAGTTTATTAGTTTTCTCTGCTGTGGATGAGATTACACCCCCGAGAAGTCAGAAAGGAAGCTGTGAATCTTGGCCACTTTTAGAATCACAAATCAGTATAGCAGAGAGGAAATTTGGGATCTGATTAAAAACTGAGAATCACAGAGTATCTGTGAGCAGGGACTCATGCAAAGGAAGGTTCAGCTCCACAATGCAGCTGGACCACTGGCAGCAAGCTGTGGTGCTCTCTGAGAGGGTGCAGGAAGATGCTGATATTGATCAAAAGCAGAGAAATCAAAGAAAGTTTTCAAGGTTTTCACCTTGCATCAAAGAAGCTCTGTCACACTCCCCTCCTGTAGTAGGTATTGGTGGTGCAGCCACTGGGAAATTGATGAGGGCAACCAGGAGGGCCAGCATCTGGCCATACCTCTGGACAGTGGTGTGACTCTGGTTTCAGAACCCATTAAGCGTACAGAGGCCTTTGGAAATGTTTCTCTTTGTCCCTATGTCCTTCCATTGAACAGATACATCCTATTTGCCTGTGTTAAGTGCTTTCAGATCTGCTGGGCTGATAAGTTTAGGGTTATGATCCTGGTCAGTGTCTCTGTGGGACTTCAAGGAGCCTGTTCACAGACTGGTCACTCTGCTCCAGCCATCACTGGCCCTGGGAGGACCTGACATCCATACCTGCCAAACCAGGCACTGATGTAAAGATCAGAGAGGGTGATTAACTTTGTTTGGACAAACGATTGACTCTTGTTTGAAAGAAGATGTAAAAGGGCTGCTGGCAGTTACAAAATAAACAGCTATGAGTTGTGGTATCAGGAGGCCTGAGAGGATGCCAGCACAAGTTATTTATCTTTTCTTGGTTTTGCTCACATTTAGTATGGAGTTGGTGGAATCAGCAGAGATTCCACTAAATTCCTCTCTGAGGATCAACCTAAAACTGGCTGTAGCTCCAGCCAAGCTGTCACAGGCCAGCTGTGGGAATTTCTTGTCACAAATGGAAAAAGTGAACTTGGGAAGAGCTGGGCCATCATTTCTAGCCCAGACACAGCACGTGCCCTTATTGTGCCTGTAACAGGATGTGAACTCCCTTTTTGAATTCACACAATTTAGAGGAAAACAGCCCCTTTCTAGCTGTCCTCGATGGACATAATAAAAACACTGATTTAATTATTTCATGGTACATTCATGTGTACATCGGTACATTCTCTTTTGGGGCTGGATCCAAATGGGGCTAAGCTGGAGGTGAGGTCTCTCCATTGTTTGTGTAGGCTGGCATGGCACACTCAGGGCTCTTGTTCAGCACAGCAAACCTGGTTCCAGGTTCAGACATCTCCAGGCAGAGAGCTGCAGGTGCTCATTCCCCACTCTCATCCCCATCTGCTCTGCAGTGACCACAGACTGAGCGCTTTCTTTCTACTTCCCCTTTTTGCAGCTCTGGTGTGATTTCTCACGCAGGGCTGACCTTGCTGGGGGCTATGGCTGCTCTAACAAGCTCCAGCTGCTGCTTAGGAAAGGCACCTGGAGCCAGAGCTGCAGAAGGAGGCTGTATTTACACAATCAGTGAGAAGGGGTTTGAGCCCTGGCTCTCATTTTTGGGTGAAAGCTCTTCCTCCTGGAGGATGAGGATGAGGTATCTCAGGCCTGAATGGGAATGGCTGAACATCTACTTGTGATGCTGGCAGCATGGCAGCCCCTACTTTGTGGCCTGAGTAGAAATAAGTGTTGGTTTTCTCATCAAAATTATGTTGCATGGGATAACATAAGCACAGAGGAGGTCCATGAAAATGATGAGGGGGCTGGAGCACCTAACAAGACAGGCTGAGAGAGCTGGGGGTGTTCAGCCTAGAGAGGAGAAGGTTCTAGGGAGAGTTTATAGCACTTTCTATTATCTAAAGGTTCTTCAAAAGATCTGGAGAGGGACTTGCAATGAGGGCATATAGTGATGGAACAAGGCTTAATTGATTTATATTGAAAGAGGAGAGATTTAAATTAGATATTAGGAGGAAATTCTTGACTGTGAGGGTGGTGAGACACTGGAACAGGTTGCCCAGAGAAGTTGTGGTTGCCCCATCCCTGGAAGTGTTCAAGGCCCGTTTGGACGGGGCTTTGTGGTGATGGGTCTGTGGAAGGTGTCCCTGCTCATGGCTGAGGGGTTGAAATGAGACAATATTTAAGGTTCCTTCCAACCCGAACCAATCTATGATTCTGTGAAATTATTCTTAGCAGCAAGAAAACAATGGTCAAGTTTGAGTGTCAGATTTCAATCTACATGGAGAGGGAGAAGCTCAGACATTCAGCTGGGTAAGAAGAAAACCTGGGCCTTTGGGGCTTTATTCCTGTTTTGTGCTCTGAGTCATCACTGTCACCCTGGGGCAAAACATGACAAACCAGTCACAGCCCTATTTAATGTCTCAATTTTCTGAGAACAGACCAAGTGAGGTCCCTGACCCTTGCAGTAACAGTTGAAAAAGCCCTTTTTTTCTTTGCCTCTGGTCTGCTGGGGAAGCTTTCTGCAGGGCAGGCTGGGTTTTGGTTTGACTTTCTTCCCTAATACCTGTAATGTTGTGGCTGTGCAGGAGTGAGGAGAGCCCAGGGGGATGAGAGCCCCAACTCCCCTCACCACTGAGCTGCCTGCATCAAAGAAAAGAATGACTCTTGCAGTAGTGCTCAATTTGAACACTGAACTAGAGAGGTCATGAAATCACAGTCTAAATCCCCCCACTTGCTATCCAAACACACAGAGGCTCTATGAGGAAGATGGGGGACAAACTGTGACCTCTCATAAACGTCCCTTCCAGGGACTTTTCCTAGGTAAAGCTGCCAGATGAGGATCTGCCCAAATGAAATGTACCTCAACTTGTCCATCCTTTCTTGGGGTCAACAAGTGGGTACCTGCATCATTTTCCACGCTGCCTTTGTCCCTGTTGAGGTAGTGCAGCTGTGGGGCTCACACTGGAGTACATCTCCCTCTCTCATTTGCAAAGCAGTTATTTATTGCCAGAGACTGCAAGATGGTGAAGTGGCTCGTGGCAGCCATGTAAAATGCCTAAACAGCTCATTGATTGTTACAGATGAGAAGACAGCAATTACACTATTACACCACAGTTGTTTTGTTTTACAGCCTAATTCGCATCCATTCCCCTGTAACAAACTTGGAAGAAAAAGCACCCGTTCATTGGTGTTACTCATCTGTATAATTAAACAGCAAGTGCCTGATCTGTCAAACAGATAGAAGCTCATTCAGGTCTTGCTTGTTGTGTTTGCTCAGTGGAAGGGTGGAGTTCCTCAGGATTGGCACAAACCATCACTGTTCAAGTGATGAATGGAGGTTTAGATGATTACCCAGGCTGTTCTTACAATTGGCATGGTGCTGATTTCAGACCACACACACTTGCTTAGTTTTTGGGGCTGTATTAGCATCCCAAAGTTTCCTAGGTTGAGTGGGCTGAGCATTCAAACCACTCCAGATAAAAACAGAACCAAGTATGTCCCCCATCTCCAAGCCCTCTCCCTTTCTCAGGGTACTGGAGAGAATGTGAGGATGACCTCTTCTCTTCTTAAAATCTGAACATGACAGTTTCCAAACGGGATTATCTTGTAATAGCTCTTTACCGTCTCTATCTTTTGCACTGGGATTGCAAATGGGGAGTGATTGACACTGATCATACCAGATGGCAGTGCTATTTGATTTTCTGGTTTATAATTGGCTCGCATTTCCTTCTTGCCATGTGCTCTTTGCATTTTACAGGGAAATGAGGCAGTGGAGCTATGTGGGCACAGCTCTGTCCCAGATCACCCTGTCTGTGGAGCAACCCTGTGGGAAGCTGCATCATTCTGTTCTGACCCCCTCTTTGTGGTTTCTTTTGAATTCCAGGGAGGTGCAGCTATGAGGTTCTAACCGTTGCTAGCCTGGCTTGCAGGGCTCATTTATTAGTGTTGGACAAGCTTTGCCTGCCTATGCTGCTTTCCTTTACCTGGTCTGCATCCCCCACTGTGTGATATTTGCTTTGAGCAAGGCTTGGAACCCTAATTCTGCCTTTTTTCAGGTAATTTGGTTGCCAGTGAATTCACCACAACCATGAAAGACATTTTAAACTCCTTCTAATGACCAGAGCAGTGCTCCATTACACTGCTTTGTCTGACCACTGCTGTCTGTGTCTATCTTTTCTGCACTTCATCCTGTTGCTGGATTTCACCAGACCAAGTTCCCAGAAGGGACACAAAAAGGCTGATGAATGTTTGTACTGGCACAAGACCAAGCTTTCAGGGGAGGATGCTTCATGCAAGGCTTTTAAGGGAGGCTATGAGCAATGTTTATCAGATGCAAAGGATGGGCTTTTTGTGGACAACCAGAGCAGGATCTGTGAGTACAGCATTTGAAATTTTACATTTATCCAGAAATGCTAAATGAATATACACTGAATATGTGGGCCTTTGGAAAATAAGGTTTCCCTCCTAGAATATGAGGACAGGTGTATGAGATGTATTAGGACAGGTTTTTCCAAAGAGTCCTCACTTCTTGTGGCTCAAGCTTTAGCCTATTTCATGATTAGGCATTGATAGTCCTTGACAGGGGGGAAGGAGGAGGAGATGTGCTGGATTCTCCTCTGGGACTTTTGTGAGTGAGTCTAATGATCAGCCCTTGCTGTGGGTCAGCCTGGTGACAGCATGGCACTTCCATATTGGATAGTTCTGGTTTCACAGGTTGAGATTTTTAAGGGTTATTTTGTTTGTTTGTTTCGTTTGGTTGGTTGTGGTTTTTTTTTTGGTTGCTCTGTTTTTGGGTTTTTTTGGGGGGAGGTTCTTTTTTTCCCTGTTTCTTGTTTGGTTTAGTTTGTTTGGGGATTTTGTTTTTTTGTGGGGTTTTTTTTGTTG
>VZTX01014552.1:387761-443809 GCA_013400915.1 Pardalotus punctatus
TTTTTTTTTTTTTTTTTTTTTTTTTTTGAGAATAGTGTATTCAGTTCTTTTATGAGACGCAGGATTTTAGAGAAGTGATACCTGCTGTTCCTGTGCAGGCAACACCGGGGGCAATGGGTAGTGACTCAAAACAGATAAGGATTGGATCGCTCTGCACTGCTGTGACCTCAGAAAGAGGAAGTAAAACCATCAGAGATGGATCAGACCTCCCGGTGTTACCCACACACATCCTCCAAACTTCTGGCACCTTGGCATATGCTGCTTGCCATGGGTGCTTCTGGTGAGTCAGGCAGACAAATGCAGAGCTCTCCCCCATTTAGGTGCCTGTACCCCTACTGCTACAAGTATTTGTGCTTCAGGATTTTACATGTGTAGATTTCTTTGCATTTCTATCCTTTCTACCCGGGCTTGTTTGACAGAAGCAAGGCGTGTGTTCAGCTTTTAGTTTAGATTCTTAATGAAATATTGGCTTGGGAACCCAGCTTGAGAAAACTAAGCTTTCAGTTGCTTGGGGAGCTACTTTTTTACTCAGAAATGTGGATTATTTGGGTAAATAAACTCCATTTTGCTGAAGAAAGACAAGAAAAATTCTGGTCACTCTGTTCTGACTAATGACCCCCACGTAGTAGATTTTCCTGTCTCTTTGCTTCTTGGGCACCCCAAACCTCCCAGAGCTGCTTTAGGTGAGGGTGGCAGCTCACCATGAGTGCTTGAGCAATTTGTTCAGATTCTCCTCTCTGCCCACAGTAAAAACATTTCCCCATCTCTCTGCCATGTCTCACCTTTGAACACAAACAGCTCCTAAATAGAAGTTTCAGGTCTTTAATCTCCTTTTTTATTATTCCCCCAGGAACTTAGGTTTTGTCCAATCAGAAGTGTCAGCAGCTTCAATTAGGGTTTAAGCAGCTCTGAGGGTAAGAAAAGAGCAGTGCTGGGAAAAGGCCCATGACCTCGAGGTTTTCCCCAGGGAAGAAATCCACTGAGAAGCAGGACAAGACCTCACAGGCATTACACTGTGTCAGCCTAGGGATCCTATTCTTGCTGATTTTCCCTTAATAACCCTGGCCACTCTGTGGTCAACTTGTGAATCTGAGAGCTTAATTTAGGCTGAAATTCCCTCTTCCCCTGCAGTCTCTATGTCCCTCTTCAAGTAGCAGCAAATTCAGGAAGTAATTTGTGAACTGGCTGCTGTGGACTCGTTTTCATGGCCCTGGGAAAACCCATATTCATGACTCAGAATTTACTTCACTGCTTGGTTCCATATCTTGTCCCTAAATTACATGGGAAAGGGAAATTTGGGTTCTGCATGGCCAAAACAAGGTGTCTTCCCCTTTAACCTTGTTGTTGGAAAGAGATTAATTAATTTCTGCAAGGTTTTGGATATCCAGACCAACTCCCCAGATATTCAGCCTAAAACATCTACACAGTAGATAAAACTTCAGCCAAAACAACAGATATTTGAAAAGATAGAGGGTAGAAAACCAAGGTAAACCAAACCTTTTTCAAACCAGTCCTACCAAACTGATCAGTCCATAGCAAAATGTTGCCTGCTCTTCTGTCTGGTGTTCCTGTGGGTTGACAGCACTCCATTTATATAATTAGATAATCTATATCTGCAAATCCTGCTAAGCACACAGTGAACCAGAGGAGGAGGTTTATCTCAGTGCTCAGGCAATCTTGTTCGTTGTGTTCGTTGTGTCCCTTTTGATTTAAGACATGAGAACAGGAAACTAAGCCACCAGAGTTGTTAAATTCAATGTATTATTACTCTGCTGCGATTCTTAAGTAGAGGAAGCATGAAAAGATGTGCATGTTCCTATGAAAGCACCTCCTCAAAAACTAAGGAAGTAGAAATTAGAATCTCCATAAAATACATCATCTCTCTGATTATCTCTGTATTTCTATTGTTGACAAATTTTTTTGAAGTTGACTCAGCCTCCCACTGAAATCTCTAAAACTATTTCTGTGCTTCCGAGGGGTATTTGATCCAGGCCCTACACAGAAAATCAAGGAAAATAGTCCAAGAGTCAGCTTGTCACCCACAGAATTTTGTGTTCCACCCTCTGAGAGGTGTTTGAGTTTGCACATGCTCTGAGTGTTTCATTGCTCCAGGGTCTTGTGCCACTTGTCCACAACTTGCCCCCTCTTGCAGATTTTGTCACACACAATGGTGTACTTTTTTTTGTGGAAGCAGAGTGTGTTGGCAAAGGGAGGGAAGGGCTGGCATGTATAGCAAACTGGGATGTGTGTGCCATCTGGGAGGTCCCAGATAACTCAGGTTGGGTTTATCCTAAAAGTACATATGCGAGCCAGTTTACTGCTCCTGCTCTGGAATTAAACCAGCACAGCCATGTTGACTGTGAACCTTACGAACACAACCAGGAAGAGAACATTTCTACAGCTCACACAGCAGTGACAGATATTTCAGGGTGGTATTTCCTGTAACTGTCCAGGAGTTTATAAGATTAACTAAGTCATCCTCCTGGAGGAACTGCAGACAGGTGTGATTTTGCTCAGACTATCCCCAAAGTGCATTTTGGAGGCACACCTGAGCAAAAGGGCTTTTTGGTGTCCACAACCTCCTGTCCCTTGAGCTGCTCATGCCTCTTCCAAGTCCCAGGCCTGGCTGTGTCACCTTCCAGGATCCCCCATCCCACCCTCACCCAAGGGCGACAGAGACTGTCAGAGGAGCACGGCAGGGGATGCCCTGCAAGAAGCAGCAGAGCAGTGCCCTGATTTTGTGCCTCCACCAGCTGTGCCCTGATGAGTGGGCACCCTCCTGGCTTCTGCAGCAGAGAAACATCTCAGGGCAGGGGGCTGGAGTGGGCCAGCACAGCTGCAGGGTCATGCTGGTACTAAGATGTGAGGAGGAGGTTCCTTTTCCTTCCTTGCCTGCACACCGTGAGTGCTAGGTTGCTGTAAGTGCCCAAATTCCTCTTTGGCAGCTCTCAGGCAGCTGTGCCCGCAGCCTAGAAAGGCAAGTGCTCTCCTGGCTGGGCACACAAGCCCAGGGCTCTGCAGCTGAGCCTGAGCTGGTGAGCAGAGGGAGGTGCTGGGTTCAATCCTGGCACATCCAGGCACCGAATGCTGGTGCCTTGAAGTGCCAAAGAGGAAAGTCTGGGTGTTACTGTGGTCAAGGAAAAGCTAAAAGAAGGCTTTTTTGAGCTCTGTCCTTGGCTTTGCACCAAAATTTGGCTTAAATTCTTTGTTGCATCAGTTCCTCATTCTTGGTCACAGTGCAGCTCCCTGCCCTTGCTTCACATTGGTGTTTACATGCTTCTTAGAAGTGCATTTTTTCTTCATTATTTATCTGGTCTCACTGATTGCCTGGGCATGATTTTGTTCCTTGTTTGGGACCTCCCCCTTTGTCCTCTCCTGTTCCAATGTGATGACAGGATGAATTCTTCTGGTGTGAACGTTTCTGTGAATATAAATTCTCACCAGCTTTTGCAACGTTTCATGTGTGCCAACATCCACAGAAAGTGTAGAGCTGGGGTAGCAAATGCTGCCACACAGTCTTCATTTGAACACAGTCCTCATTTGAAAATCATGAAGAAGATTGTGGGAGATGTCTATATCTGGCTCTAGTTTATCTGAACATCTGCTAGGAGAATAGGACTCTACAAAAGCAGACATCTTTATTAATGAAACTCAGGATTTATATGTGTTACCTGAATTTCACAACTCCTTCCAAGCAATGAGGAAAAATATTTAGGCCTGATAATAAATTATGAATCCAGATGTTTTTTAAGATGATGAATGCATAGCCACTGGTTGGAGATAATTATTTTTTAACAAAACATTTTAAAGAAATAAGAAATAATTTCACTATATTTGGACTACTGGTCCTAAGATGCTGTACGAAATTCCAGTTCACGTCTGCTCCAGCCAGGCTTTTGCTTAGAGGATGTAAGACGCAGAATCCAATGTTTGTTTTTTCTCTGTCCTACTGCTGAGTAATTGAATCATCCCAAGCACCAAGCTAATGTTTTTCCTCCCTAGGAGAACATAATGTTACCAGGAAAAGGAGACAAGGGAAAAAAATCAAAAAAGCAGCTGCATGTATTTATTCCAAATGCCATACAATGTGTATCTGAGATCAGGAAAGAGCTTTTTTATAGCTGAAGAAAATGTTCAGGTAGCCAAATGAGCATGGCTGAGCCCCTGACACCTGTGGGGTCCAGGATGGTGCAGCAGACCTGGCTGATGGCACGTAAATGCAGACAGGTAAACCCCAAAATGTAGGAGCTGACCTCTGGCATATTTTTCAACACTCCAAAGGTAGATATCTGAATCATCAAAAAGCTTTTCTTTGCCATTCTGTGTTTTGGTCTACCTCAGGAGAATATGGGCACTTACTGAAAGGAAATAATTCTTTTTCCTGGTAGTGTTGTCTCACAAGAGGGGTATATTTGGGGAGAGGGATGGAGAGGAGGCTACCAAACCATGGTGGGCTGCACTAGGAAGAGCAAAGGCAGCAGAGTTCCCCTTCTGCACGAGATCCAGAGAGGTTGTTGTTACCCACAGAGACTTGAGTTGTACAGCAGACCCCACATCGCCAAGAGACAACACCACCAGGCAGGAAGCCTGGAGGCTTCAATTTCAGAGATAGGACATTCCTGTGGCTTTTGGAGCCTATCACATGCACATTCTCCCTTGGAGAATATAGGAGGAAAATGAAAGAAATGCAATTAGTTAAATAAAGCAAGAGTTTCCTGCATGTCTGGTGTTGTCTGCTACTCTGGACAAGGTGCTGGGGCTCTGGCAAGAATTTTTGATTTTACAAGGGGAAATTATGTTTTGCACAAAATAGGTGTCTTTTGAATGTCTGATTTCTGAAAAAAATATTAAATTTTGGCTTTTTTTGGTTGATGAAATATGTCCGTGGGTTTTCATTGAAGTGCTGCTTTTAGTTTTCCCTTTTTTTTTTTTTTTAAGGTCCACAAAAGCTTCCTTTTCCAGAGTAAAGAGAAATTACATCTGTATTCAACTAGAGCACTGAGTCAGGCAGATCAATCGTTGCATTTCAGCTGTCTGTTACAATCTGCATCTCTATTACCAGTGGTCACATCAGTGTCCCTGTTCAAAGCCCCTTCCAGGAAGAGCCACCCTGGTGGGGGCTGGCTGGCAGTGATGCCATTCCAGGAGGTCCCATGTCACTGAGCTCCTCCACCGCTCCCAGTGTTCAGAGGTGATCCAGGTGGCCGTGTGTTTGCTGTACCAGCTCAGCTAAAAATATTAGTGTCACCTCAGAAGCTGCACTGCTGTGGGCACTGTGATTTCAGCTGAGCTGCAGCACCCCCAGAAAGCAGATTTGTCTGGGTTTCCAGTCATGTCAGAGCCCCAGCACAGAGTGCACACGGCAGCTGCGGTGGGGGATGAAAATCACTGTCTCCACAACGTGGGTGAGGAGCAGAAGCAGCTCTGATGAGGCTGGTGCAGTTACACGTGCACAGCTTGGATCCGAGTCCAGCCCCTGACATTAAACAGCCCCGAACTCTGAGATTTATTTTAGGATAATGCAATCAGTGCTTTAAATAAAGAGTTTTAATGGTAAAACATTGCCAAGGTGCAATTTCCTGCTGCCAGTTTTGCAGTGCAAACACAGTTCAGGAGCATCTCTACTTTAGCAGGTGTTTGGCTGTAATTTGTTCACTGGGTTGAAAACATACCTGCCTTCCCAGCAGGGCATGGGAACTTCCTAGTTCTTCAGACCTCTTGTGTACTGTGATTTGATGATACAGTAAATCCAGCCTCAGGGTTCCCAGAACCAGAACAAAAGTACCAAATCCTATGGCCCAAAGTGCTGATGCTGCTGCACAAAATCCCTCTGCTTTTCCAAGCGTGCACTGAAGGCACTGCTGGTGTAGCACTGTGCCGACGAGTTTTATGGCACATCTGCTGTCACCTGCCTTCCTTCAGATGGAGAAACAGCCAGCCCAGAGTCTGACCTGTGCTTTTTGGCCAGCTGGAGAGATCAGATGCCTCTGGCTGCTGCAGATCCCATTCACACTGCTGAGAGCTGGGGTACAGCTCTGGGGAGCTGCACCCGGAGCTGCAAAGCTGCCTAAAAACAGGCAGTGCAGCTCCACGCTGTGGGGAAGGAGGGGAAGCAGATGGGTTTCTCCACTCACCAGCACTCAGTGGCTTCCCCTTCTGCTGCGATGCTGAGGGAGCTTTGTCGACTCCTGCTACCCCCAGCTCTCCCCTTGTCCCTTCTGTGAGGTGCCCGCTGGAGCCCTCCCTCTCCCTCAGGCTGCTTTTGCAATCTCCTCTGAGCTGTGCTATGACTCCTGCCACTTGACACTTTTTTTCCACTTAGAGGCTTGGAAAAAAACAGCAGGCGACTTTGGGAGGATATTGGACAGGGGACCAGCAAAGCCTCGTGGAAGACTTTGCTTTCTGCCTTCAAAGGGCTGTTTCTGCCCACAAGGGGAGTCTCTGGCAAAAATTCCCTGTACTTCCATGGGGAGCATCAGGAGTTAATCTTCAACCGTTTTGCTGCTGCTGCTAAGCCTACCTCTTCCAGGTGACTGTCCCAGCCTTTAAGACGGGGTGTCCCACAGCTCATGTGGCATGCAGAAATCTCTAGTCCTGTGCTGCCAGGAGCTGGCTCTCCACCAATTAACACTCACTGAGGTGCTGGTAAGGTCCTGAGCATCGATGGCCCTGGCAGAGGGTCAGCTGAGCGTGGGGTACATCCTTTCCTCAGGGGCCAGCTGCTGGTGGCCAGGCATCCATGGTGCAGCAGGTAACGCTGGTGATGAAACCAGGCCGCCTGTCCCAGGGCTGCCAGCTTGGGGAGAGAGCTGAGAGCTGCCAAAAGACATGTCTGATGTAATATTCCTGGGAAGTGTGGCAAAGGCACACTTGTGGGATCAGTCAGGCTTGGCTTCAGCAGGGATAACTCACACGACTGATCCAAACAAATTGCTGCTTCGTGTGACCCCTTGAGTGGCAAGTGCTGAGGGTGTTTTGGGGCATCCAGCAATGGTTAGCAGCTGGTTTCATCTTGGATGGTTCTGCCCCGGTTTGAACTTCTCCCAGGCTGCCCTTGGAAGATCACCAAGCGAACAGTGCAGCAACACAGTTTCAGCTTGGAATTGTCAAATGGGTCTAATTGCTTTCCTATTATTTTGGTTGACAAAGCCAGTTGTACCCTGTGACTGTCACAGTTTCCAGCAAGCTGTCTGTTCATCTCTACCCCTAAATGTCATCAGCAGTGACATGGATCCCTGAGAGTCTTGTTAGTGTGTCTTGCTGGCGGCATCTCTGCTTTTGATCCCAAATGACAGTCTCAGCCATCTGTACTTGGATCCTGGTACTCCTAACAAGGCAAGGAGTCCACATTCCTTGCCTAGTGCCTTATGCCAATCTGCAGCATTGCCATCCAACACTGGGGACATCCTTTTTTCCCTTTTGCCAAGTCAGGTAAGGTTTCTTTGGTGGTAGACACTTGGATGGAGGTGTGTCCAGTGCATGATTTAGCTTGCTTGGATCTGTTCAAGTGCAGCTTGTCTACTGCCCAGATAACTCTGCAATGGCTGGAGGCTGCCTTGAACTGCCTTTGGCATTTGTTGTGTTGCTTTTATTATATTTTCTCTTAACATGCTGCGTACTCAGGGAGGTGCCTGCTGACTGCTCATGTGCTTGAAAACTGGAGTCTTTTAGCAGCTTGGGTGGGAGGAGATTGGGGATGTAGTCTGCGCTGGTCGCATGCTTTTATTCTGCTCATGTTTTCACCATATGAATATTTCATCCCAGGCCTGGTCTCACTTGGATTGCAAAGTTACATAATTTTACTGAAGCTGCTGTATCCAATACCAATGGCAGCTTCTTCCTGTCTCAGGATCATGATGTCCCAGATCTGGGACTCAACTGTGCAGAGTCCACTTGTGGCACCTGTCTCTCAGGCAGCTCTGCAGCATCGTGACACATTTCCAGGCCCTTCTCACCCATGGGGACATATCCTGTTGTCTCACGTGATGCCAAAGAAGGCACTTTTAGAAGGCCTGAACATCTTGTGTGTAATTTAGAATCTCCTCAGGGGTATTTGATCCTGCCAAGCTTTAATTTTGCTTTGTTTAGTTGCAGGTTTGGTTTGTTTTCTGTGTGATGCTGTGATATGTCTGTGAACACACCCTGCTTACCATCAGTCCCTGTGCCTGTTTACTTTCTGCTTTCTTCTGAATCCATATCACTTCAAATCAGTATTACCTTCTCCCGCTCTTTCTTGGAGCTTTAACATGATGATTTCTCTTGCAGTACTTACTCTTGGTGATCTGTGTGTCATTTGCTGAAAAACCCTGCCCTTCACCATTCAGAAGTAAAGCACTTGCAGTGCATTTTTTTGCACCAGATTTTCCTCCTCTGCTTTGTCCTTTGTCATCCCCTGCATTTCCTTGTAAATAACTTCTGGTGCTGTTTTTCCATGTTTCTCTGGGCTTTTCCAGGCCTATTTAGTGAATCAGCTCTGTGTCCGTTTCCTGCAGGCTGGCTTTGGAGAGGGTCTTAATGATATCTGTGCACATTTCTAGCTCTTGTGTGGCAAATGAGCATTTCTGGACCCTGTCCTGGCATCTTGGTGTCGTCTCTGCTGCCTGGTAAGGACAGGCTCTTTCCCCTGTGCTGTGAGCCCACAGATCCTACAGATTCTCTGAAACAAGTGACTGAATTTGTCCTGGCTGTGTCCTGAGGTCCCAGGAGCCCATTTTCATGGTGCTCCCATGGGTGTGCTGGCTGTGTGTGTGCGGCAGAGGAGCTGCAGAGTGTCCCTCTGCACGTAGGCACACACAGCTGGCAGCTGCTGCCCCTCCTCCTCACTGTGACCCCAGGCAGCAGATTTGGGCACTGGCCTCAGGAGAGAGCAGGGATGGCTGGGAAGGGGCATGGAGCTCTCCAGGGCACCAGGATGCTGTTGGGAACAGGGTCACAGTGCTGGAAGGTGGCTGTGAACGTGGTGGTGGTTGCAGAGGGCCTGGGATGTACAGTTAGAGCCATGAGTGAGCTCTGCACCACCTTGCTGAGTGCCCTCAGTCTTGTCACTGAAATGTCTCTCTGCCCATTACACAGGGATTTTGTGGCTTTTTGGAAGTATATTTTAAGATTGGCAGATTGACAGCTGCACAAAAGATAAATCTTATTCTTTCATCAACGTTTCCTTCAGGAGGGCTAACCCTAAGCTAACCACTGATCCAGGTTAGTCTTGGAATTGACAGGGAGTTTATACATGAGATCCTTGCTGACATGCTATCACATCCAAATTGTGATTTATGATTCTAATGCTCTCTCAACACCTTTCTAAGTTTTTAATAAAGATACTTTAGTGAAATATTCCACTTCAAGCCCAGCATTATTCATGTGTTTAAGATATAAACAGAGTAATTGGTAAAGCAACAACTTAATTCAGTTTAACAATTTAACAGGCCAGCATGGCTGAGGAAGAAAACCTGCCACCTCTGGAGCTATCCCCAGGTGGGGAGTCAGGAAGGCAGAACAGCAGATTAGTAACTGCTCCACTGATGTCTTCTTACTACACCAACATTATATTGGCAAGGAAATTGCAGGCTTCCCTCTTTGACATAGTTATGGTGATAAATTAGGTACACAGAAGAACTAATGATGGAATTAAATGGAGTTATGAATATATATAAGATCTCTTTCCCAAGGTCATCTCTGGATGACACAGCCAAGACATCATAATAACAGGTAAGTGTCAGTCAGTTGTGGGCAGCACGTTGCTGGAGCCTGAGTGCAAACCTTTGTCCAGGGAGTAAAAAGAGACGCAGGAAGATAGGAGCTTTGAAGTTCATGCTATCTCCCTCTGCTTTCAGAGGAGTCCTGTTTTTAATAGGGAATTTGGCCTCTTGCCACCCTGGTGCTGAATGAACCCCTGCACGCCTCACACAATGTGCTTTGTTAGGAAGCCGTGCAGGATCGAGAGCTGAGCTCTGGGTGCCGCAGACACAATTCCTGTGGGGACATCGTTGTCCCAAAGCATGGAATTTGGGCTTTTTGAATGCTGCTCATCAATTCAGGAGGCAGTTCAGTCTACTTGGCCCCATCCCAGTCTCCCCTGTATATCCTGGGGCAAGTAATTTGGGTCAACATTTCAGCAGTGTCTGGTGATATTTTCATTCTTTTTTAAAGCACCTTCATGTTTGATTGTTTAGCTTTGGGCAACTAAATTGGATTCAAGCCAAAGCTGCTAACATCAGCTCTGAAAGTTGGGCTCTCTAAAGCAGTATATCCTAAGTACAGGACTCAAAATTGCCAGTCACTTCTGAAAAGCCTGGTCTTATATCCTCTGTCTCCCAGCTCTCTGTGGTGCACAAAGAGATAACAGTGCTCCCTCTGCCTCCAGGAATGCTGAGGGCATGGACACAGTAAAAGTAGAAGGGCACTCTCAGACTCAATGGATCAAAAAAAGTCTTAAGTAGATTTTTATTTTTTTTTAGATTTGATTCCATTTCCAAAGTCTTTGTAATTACTACCATACAGAAGTCATACAGCTCTGCAGGCTTTGCCCCACAAGTGTCTCCTATGTCATTTCAGAGGAGCTGCACACCCTGCAGGGAAATGCTTTGTGAAGTGGTTCTTGAGAGACGTCCCTGTGCTTTCTAAGTGATATGAGAAGTTTTATCCACTTTTCACCAAATGACCTTGCCCAGAGCTGCAGCTCTGAAGTAAAGTCTCTGCAACTCTGCAAGTTGTGTGTATGCAGCAGATTTTTGTCTGTGCTATTTTTTCCAGTGAGGATGTCCTTTTCTAAGGTGAGGGTATTAAGCTGATCAGTTTTCATTCCACTTTTGTTGGCAGTTCGTAGAATAAAAAGAAAGGAGCTGTATTTCCTTTTTAGTCGGTGAGCGAGTGGGTCTGGTTTCTACCCCACAGCAAAGAGAGGGAGAGTTCTGCTCTCACAGAAGTGTCTGGGCTGTCCCAGCTCTGCAGGAACTGGCAGCTGCTGCTTCTCAGGAAGGAAACATATCACAAACAATGTCCTCTGTGTCAGGGCACCGACGTCCAGCCTGGTGGGAGACAGGGATGGGGAGAGCTGGCAGTGGGGCGGGACTGGGCTCTGAACATGCCCTTGCAGACGAGCTCTGTTTCTCCGGGCTGAGACCGTGCTGTCCCAACAGTGTGGGCAGGTGGCGTGGGTGCTGCAGCCACTCCCGGGGACATCGCAGCTCCATGCGCCGGACCAGACACTGACCCTGCTTCCCTTCTCATCCTCCAGAGAAACTTCTGGGAAATGGTCTAAGATATGGGGATTTTAATTCCCCCTAGTTTCCAGCCCCTGGAAAGCACTTCCCGGCGGGGATGCGGCTCTCTGCGGCCCCTCTGTCCCCGCGTCCCCGCGGTGCTGTCCCGGCTCACGGCAGCAGAGGGAGACGGCAGCCCACGGGCTGGAGCTGCGCTCTCCGCGCTCCTCCCGCCCCCTCCGCTCGCTCCCCACCCACACACCAGCAGCAGAATGAGCTATGAAGATGTACCTAATTTTTCAGGCATGAGCTGCCTTTGTCTCTAGTGCCAAGCATCATGTACGTGGAACTTTACCAGATAGGGAAACACACTGTTAACAATGTTGTGTGCAGTTTTGGAATTCCCATCTCAGTGGGAGGCAGATTCTGGGCTGGAAGAGATTTCCAGCATGTTGTTTTCAGGAGGCAGCACTCTCTCAAGAGAGAGAGAGAGAGAGAGAGAGAAAAGAAGGGGAAAAGAGAAAAAAAAAGAATAAAAAGAAGGGGGGGGGGGGNAAGAAAAAAATAGAAAAAAATAGTAGCAAGAAGCCTGTAGTTGCTAATTAAGGACCACAGCACCACAGCACAACTGAGAAAGCACAGCCTTGTAGGGCTGGCTGTGGACTCAAGCAGGAATGAGGTGCCTTGGTGCTTTCTGCCTACGCTCCTATCCCCTAGAAAGACTTTTGCAGCCACTCCAAAATTCCAGCCTGATGCAGGCTGGGGAGACCCTTGTCCTCAGAGCATGCAACTGGTGTGAGATAGAGCAAAGCTGGAACCGTCGTCAGCCCACATGAACTCCCAGATGAATACGGGCTCTCTGCAGTAATGGGGAATATTACTTTAAATGGCTCAATAACACTGCAGCTTTGATATCTCCTGCACCGTAATATATAAACTCTTTTAAGGATCTAGATGGATTTTCTTCGACATTTCCTCAAATTGCATTGTTTTAAGGTACCTTTGCATTTTTATTGGCAACCCAGTTGTAATAGATGGAATCCATATAGCATCGATGCTGCTTTTTAGGAGGTGCCTGGTAGCTGTGAAATATAAACCAATAAGGTCTTGGACTATAGCTTAATTTTATCAGCAGAATTCAGGTAGTGTAGGGCTGAAACTGAGCTACTAACAAGTGTTTCCGGCCACCACTGCCGTGATGGAATGGGATGGAAAAATCAGGAAATAGAGCTGTGTCTGGATCCACACAGCTCCTGAATGCAGCAGCAAAGAGAAAGGAGCTGGCTGTGCCTGGCAGCAGCCTTGTGATTAAAATAAACAGTTCTGTGCTCCTCATATGCTGCAACCCTGACACTACCTTGGTGAGTCCCAAGCCAGGGGATATAAATCCTCTTCAACTACAGACACAAACTGCAAGTGATCGCAAGAAAATGTGGATAGCTTGCTGATATTTTTAGGAACTCCTCTCCTTCTAGGTTAAGAATGAAGTGAGGGCTATCAGTGCTTTGGGATTGCTGTGGGTATAAGCCAGCACCTCAATTTATTTCAATTCCTCTAGGAGCAAAAATACATCATTTTAGCAGCTGGGATCTTGATCTGGATGTGCAAAATCCACCCTAAAGCCTTGCCAATATAATCTCTTAATGCCCCCATCTCTCCTGTCTAATGTTCTACCCCGTGGTGCTGAGTGATTATTAGGCAGCTTATACAGTGCAGTTTAAGCTGGAAGAACCTCTGTTTCTTAGCAATTTACAGTCCCCAATTATTGGGGTCCTAAGGTCACACAAGCCTATGTACATAAGGTAGCTCTTTGGAGAGCAGGAGCTGACTACTTGGAAATTACTGCCTTCAGCTCAGAAATTTAGCTCAGAAAGAACAGCAGAGATATGCTTAAAAGAGCCAATCCTTGAAGCAGGACAGCTGGAAAAATTTAAGATGCATGTAACCTCTCTGCTTCCTCTGATCTTTAAAGGGCTCAGTTATGTTCACTTCTCTGGCTCTAAACATCTGCCTCAATGGTCACAGCCACAGAAGGGAAGCCAAATCTGATGGTTTTCAGTACCTAAAAGATTTTGCCTTCTTGTCTGACATTGGTGCATCTTCAACCCTAAGATTTCCTTGCCTCCCAGTCCCACAGAGCCAGGCTGCAGCAGTTCTTTAATCCCAAATCCAGCAAAGAGGGAGGCAGTGCACACACGTGCAAAAATGATCTCTTAGATATTGTCTCCGGACCTCTTGTCCAAGCCTTTTCATGCTGCATTGCTGTTAAGCAAACATCCCCGCTGTCCAGATGTAAGTGCTGTAGTGCTATTCCTCTCCTCTGCTCCTCACATGGTCCTGGAGCTGTGACATGAGGTCAACAGTGTCACTGGGGCACTTGTACATCCCTTGCATCATTATTTCTTCCCAAGGACTGTTGTCTGTCTGTTTAATTAGTCCCTTCAGTAATGAACCATGTACTGTTTGTTGTTCTCTTTCGGTGGCTATTTACCCTGTGGGAATTGGGGGCTCCTGAAAACTATCACACATCAGAGTGTTATGGGGATCCTGGGGAGAGGACTCACGTGTGGGCTTTGGTAATGGCCCAGACAAGCAGGGCAATAAAGCAGTCCCAAAGCCTTGCTTTTAAACACTGAGACTTTTAAACACTGAGAGACTGGAGCTTGTCTGTGTGCTTTTTAGCTGGCACTCCTCTCCCTCTCTCCGGCGATGCCGGGACCTACCTGTGCGTGCACCGCCCTGCAGCCATGATGGTTGCAGGCTGCCAGGCAAAGCATAGCAAGAGTTGTTTGCCAAAATGTGTCCAGCCAGAGACAGCGGGATGGTAGAGAGGTGGCAATCAGGGCCCCACAACCAGCAGCAATGCCTGCCTGTGCAGTGGCTGAGGCTGGACTGCAGCACGTGTGTGGCACTTGGGGTGACAGGCTGCTCCCAAGAGCCTGAATTTCCCAGTCAGGTATTTCTGGGATGAGAAGGCCTCAAATTTTTGATGGCTTGCCAGAAACTAATAGCCGACTAACCTCCCTGAAGGTGCTCCTTTGATATTTTTATTGCTTGAAATTCAGAAGCTTGCGGCGGCCTCAGTCCTTGAATTTTCCTCTAACCCATACATTGGAACAAGCGAAGCACTCACTGACCTCAGTGAGACTGTGGATGCTGGGACTCCTTCACTGGCCAAAAGAAGGATATATCCTTTTATAAAAGCTGGATTCTGCTCAGGTGCTGCATATTGCTCTCAACTTGTACCATTACATACCTAAAGAAATACCAGTTCTTGCAGACTGATGAATTTGAACATGCTAGAGTTGTTAAACACTCTGTTTAGGTTTTTTAAACGTTTAATTTGTAGCACTGGAGACTAAATTGAGAATTAAAACCATGCACATCAGTCCCAAGGGAGTTCCCCTCTTCCCTCCCACTCCATCTGGAATGAAGAGGAGTTGGAATTATACATGAATTAATGAATAAGTAATAGAGAGTCACACAAATAAATTTCAGATGCAAGGATTTTTTTTTTAAATCATCCACAAGTTAATATTTATTTATGTAACTTACAGAATTCCAGCCAATGGCTGCATAAATATTAATTACTAATTAAACTTTAATAGCAAAGCAAAACCCCTGTATTTGCTAAATGTATGTATTAAAGCCACCATTATTTGTTTGGACAATTAGGTTTGTTTGGGACTTTGGTCAAGCAGTGACAAAAATACCATTTTAGACCAGGGGACATCCCGGCTTAATCATGCTTTTTGCCTTGGTTGCAATTGTTCCAAGAGAGGATGAATTAATTATTTTTTTCCATCCCATGAGGAGATTATAACAAATTTAAAAGGAGCCCTCAGCAAAACAGGGGCATTGCTGTACTCCCAGTTGTGCATCCCCACTACATATTTGACAGATTTCCAATACAAAGAGGAGGAGGATGGCATCTCAGCCATCAGTCTGCAGTAGCTGTTCCCATTTAGAGCAGCTGATTATCTGGCCTGTGGTGGCACTTTCCCATTTATGTGCCTCCTGGCAGCCCAAAGGCTCCCCTGGAATCACTGTTTTTGCAGGATACCATGAGTAATTTTGCATTAACTTCTGTAATCCATAACATCCCTGTGCATTGCTTTTTGGTGCACATTGCTAAACCCACCTGGGAAGGAGGTTTTCAGGGATGAGCTTTCCTATTCTGCAAAGAAAGGGAGGATGGAAAGCTGGTGAGGCCTCTTAGCGCTGTGGCTCAGATCTGAGGCTTCCCTGTGGAGCTTCATTGGTCACTCCGGTCCTGCTGCTTTCTCTGTGTGTTGTTCTACTGCTCTGGAGAGCTTGTGAGGGTTTCTCAATGCCATGGTTAAACCAGGCACTGTCCCCTATGATGCAGGCTGTCACCTTCCTGGTTCCCAAGTGGCTCTTGTTGGTGCCTTGCCATGATTTGGGGCCCCTGGGCTGTGACTCCCTTAGGCTCAGGAGAGGGAAGCAGGTGAAGCAGCTCTGACTGCTAAAAACCTGAGACTGAAGAGCACGGCTGGTGGTACAGCTGGAAAAGGAGTGGTTTTGCTGAGATGTGGCTTCAGCAGCACTTGAGCTCGAGTGATGTAACATGAGGTGAAATTTCCCAGTGGTGTCACAAATATCTAAGGGGTAAATCATCCTAACATGCTCTGAGAACTGAATGCAGCTATGGGTAAAAGGTGGTTAATAGATATCTGTGAATATTTAATGGAGGGAAAAAAATATTCCAGCCAAAAAGGGAGCACTGAAATTCTGTGTAATCTCAAGCAAAGTGCTGGTGGTAGTGCCTGTGATGCATCCCTGCCCTGGGGGAGTCAGGGAGGTGCAGCTGCCCTGTGGTTGGGGTTTGGATTTGTGCTTTGCAGCTTTCTTCTTTTAAGGCAGTAATTATGGACTTAAGCTGGTGAGACAAACCCTGAGCAAAGCACATTAGTCTTTTTCATCCTGGCAGGGAGTCAGGGTCTGCCTCCCAGTACTGTCCCACTGTGATTCCCCAGGCCCTTGGCCTGTTGTAGGTAAGGTCTTGGAATTCAAAGAGGTGAGACCCAGTGCTCCCTGGATACACCTGGAAAAGCTTTTGAAGGCTCAGGGCTTTAATAAGGATGGAGAGCAGATAAAACATTTATTGCAGTGCTTTTTAATTTGCCCTCATTTAATTACGGGGACACTACTGGTTAAAGAATTTATTAAGCAATTTTCTTATCCACTTTGAGATTGATGGAGCATACAAAGACATGAGTTGATTAAACCCAGCCAGGTTTCACACAACTTTCTGAAATTAGTAACCTCTGAGGTCTGAAAAGATAAGTACATGATGCAGGGTTCTACGCAATAGCCCCAGGTACCTCCCCAATGAACTCTCCTGGATTCTGTGTGTTCTTTGGTCCAGTCATAGTGGATGGCCATTGAGCATGTCCATTTTAAGCAGAAGGAAGAAACAGAGACAGGAAATAAATTAAGCTGGTTACAAGCACAGTAAAACAAAGTGCATGCATTTAAATGTAAAACACTGAAAATGTACCAGAAGTAATAAAGATAAACCAGTGATAGGAGTCCAAGCTGAAGCCCTGGCTAATTCTGTACTGCAAAGATATAAAAGAAAATCGATATTAAAAAAATTGGGACCTTTATCACAGAAAGGTTTAACGCTCTGTTAAATGGTGTATGCAACAATTTAAAAGAAATAACTTGGAAGCTAGAAGTGCAGCAAAGAAACATCTGAATAATTGACATTTAAACAATTAACATAAAATTATTCCAAGATAGTGAGGGAAGTAGTCAAGCACTCTTCTAATGCACATGTGAAACCAGGCAGCTTTTACAGTGCACCCTCAATCTTGAATGCATCTGCTTAACCATTAGCCCCATGTCCCAGCTCTCTATTGGCAATATAAGCATTCACTAATGCATGGATCAGTCTGTTTAGATCTGGGTTTTTTTGTCTTGTCCTTGACCTCACTGTTAGGTGATGAAATGACAGGCAAACATGGGGCTTGCTCCATCTCTGTGCCTCCTGATACCATGGGCAAAATTCCTGATGGACTGAGAATTAAATCAGCCTTCCCCGAGTAAGCCATTGCTGCTTTGGAAAATGGATTTCTCTGTCAGTGGTTGACATCAACAAATACAAGATGTGGTGTTGCTGTGCATCCTTCATTGATCAAGTGTTCATTTCAGTATGGTGCTCCCCTTTTAATGGGATGTCGCAGATGTTCATTAAACAAATACTCATTTATTTAAGCAAGACAAAGTTAAAGTCTGTCCTTAATTTTTTCTCAGTTAATTCTTCCTTCGGCAGCTACTGCAGGTAAAATTCAGGAGACAATACCAATGCTGGATGCAGTAATCTTGAGTTGGTATTTGGACTGCCCAGGCAGTTTTGGACTGGCACAGCCCAACAAAGACCTTTGACAAAACAATAAGTGAAGGTGTTCTAGTGCAATGAAATGCTGATAACCAAGCTGGTGCTGCTTTGATCAGTGTGAAAGAGGTTTTGTCCTTTACTCAGATGAAGATTCCCAAGTGGCTGAGGCTTAATATCCATGAGATCTTCTCTCTCTTTAATGAAATATACAGCATACACCTAGATCCTGTCCCACAGCCGCTGAGCTGGCATTTTGTTGTGTAATGATGCAGGCAGCGCAACATCTGAACGCAGAGCATACCCAAGAGCCTGCTCCTGACATTTGGGATTCAGGCTGTTTGCAAACTCTGGCATGCCTCAAGGACTCTTTTACACAGGCTTCACATTCCCAGAGTTATCTTCAGGATCAGTGGGGTGTCACTAGCCAGGAGATGGAGGTTTATTACAGATCTGTGGAACAAGGCTGAAAGCTGCTCTACTTGGTATGAGCCCAGCAGTCATGCCTGAACCAGAGTCCCTCTCTCACATGGATTATGTGGCTTCTCCATGAGCTCACACTTCAGCCTTTGCATTTGGGACACATGACCTCTCTTGCCTTTGCTTGTGCTCATATTTTCCATGATACTTGCAGGATCTTGCATGTTTTTGAGATCTTACTGCTCTGTGAAATGTAAACTTGGCTCCTGGTTTAGAGGCTACTGGGAGAAGGCCTCTATGCAGTAGTAGGATTTCAGATGCACATTCCAGCCTAAAATGGAAATCAGGAGCACAGGGATCCCTCGAGGAGTGAGGAAAAGTCCCAAGGTTTTGCTTATGTGGGGAAGAGTGTTAAAGCCTGGAAAGGGCCAAGTGCCTGGAGCCTGGATGTGTGCCCTGCTGTAAGCTGGGGCTGCGCTGAAAAAATGCCCAGGTACAGCCCTGATGTGAGGGATGGGGCTGGAAAATCCCAAACCACGAGCACTGTACTCTGTTTTCCATTTCTTAAGAACTCAGATAATATTCAAAGAGGTTCATATCAATATTTTTGTCTCCTTCCATTTCCCTTTTTTTTTTCCATTTAAGATTATGATACATATTCAGGGCTATATTTTCCCAGGCATGAGATTTTTCACCCCCTTTTTTTTCTTTTTGTAAGTACAATTTCTCTAACGATATTTTAAAACAAGATGGATTCATCCATGTTTTCAGTTTTACTCCATTTTACTTGAATGTTTGTGAGTGCTAGTTCTCTGTTTCACAGGATGGCTAACTTGGGGGCTGGGATGTGTTAATTATTCAATGATTTAAATGAAATATCAAAGGAGTTTTTATTGATTTGCATATAAAAGTTATGAAACGAAATATATGGCACAACAGACAAATTAGTAGGCCATAAAAAGCATGAGTGAATTACTGTTTTATTAAAGCTTTAAGATAACATGCTGTAGTATCTGAAAAGAAAGGTCAAAAGGAAAAAAAAAAAGGGAAATTTAAATGTGTGCACATTAATGGACTGGGGAATGTGGCTTTACTAATAACTTCTGTGCATAAAAATTTATATTTTTCAACACAGCAATCATTTCTTTCACCCTGTTGGGTATTTTAAATGTGCTCCTGTGTATATAATATTAATTTAGTCATAAAATAAAAGGCAGTAATTCAGACAGTAGCCCGTGTGAGCTATTAAATTCAAAGTACCGTGTGAAGTATTTGTGGTTATGGTTCCTTGCAATTCTGTATGAGACACAAACAAACCACTCCTGACAAGATGAAAGTGTTTGCTTTCAACGTACTGTCTGTGCTCAGTTTGAGTTCCTGCATTTCCTTATTGAGACCTGACACCATCTCTGATTAGATAGTTTGGATATAAACTATAAGAATGTTCCTTGGGGAAAAAAAGGCACAACATGAGGATTTGTGCAGCAGACAAGATTTTAAAGGGGGATTATACATTCTATAAGTCTGTCTAAACTAGCTAATGTTAGAGTTCACTTCTCTTTATGCCAGACTGTCGAGCTTTGCTGCCTTAGGAAGTGAAAAGGTGTTTTCACTTGTCCTGCTCATTTGCTAATGTGGGGCTGAAAGTTAACCAACAGCAAATGGGCTTGACTGTGAGGCTAGTGAGCTGTGTAAAACATTTCCATGCTGTCTCTCTCAGAAAAGCTTGAAGCAAATATTCCATCCACTGCAGAAGCAAATTAATACGCAGCAATTAATCAAAATTCTTCTCACTTGCTTTCCCTGTGCATGTACTCTTGCATTAAGCCTTGGAGTGCCTGGTTGCTCTCCTGTTAAATGTGTCTGTGCTAAGACCCGACACAAGCACTTCTCAGCAAGAAGGAATTAAGCCCAGACTGGGGATGAATCCTTCAGGGACTTGGCTCAGTGCCTGTAGCTCAGCTCACGTGTCACTGTCCAGCCCTTAGTGGTGCTGGCAAACACTCAGAGGCTCCTGGTAAAACCATCCCTACGGATTCTCTCTGTGTTAGGAAATATCACCACTCAGCATTTCAAAGCCATCTCTCACCTTTTAATAGAGTGTCTTGGAGAGAGATCTCATCCTGGCCTCCCTTCCACCCTGCCCTCCCTTCTCTCTTTACAGAGAATCCAAAGCTGCTGCTGGGAATAGCCCCTGATATAGAAGAGTCTGCAAGGAAAAAAGGATTTCCATGGATTCTGCTTCCTGCAACACATGCAGCTCAGAGGCCACACAGCAGTGTCCTATAAAGCCATGTCCAGACAAAGTGCAGTTGTGGGGGGCAGAGGGTGAGAATTTGCCAGAGCTGAGACACAGCAGCAGATGCTAACGCAGCATCTCGCATGCACAGTTCCCCAAAATAACCGTGTGATGTAAATCAAAGGCAGCCAGTAAAGCAGTAAGAATTACTTCCTTCCTCCAGCACTTCACCTTGCTATCTCAGGGCAGTTTAAATGCAGTTGGTGAGTTTAGTGCAGGCTTTGCATGTTTGATCCTTGGTCAAGGCACAGCTGCATCTGGAGGTTGATGGCTCCTGTTTGCTTCCTGCCCCTCCATCTGCTGGCTGTAGAGGATGAGGGAGCTCCTGCAGGTGCCACAACAGGATGGATAATGGGCGACCTTTCTGGTAGCTTCAGGAAAGCCCCAGCCATGTGTCTCAGTCTTTCATAGCCATAGGCTGGGCTGGTGGCTTGGCCCAGGCTCCTTGTGGTGATTCCTGCCTGGCTCAAGCTCCTCTGCAATGCCCCAGGCTTACCCTAGGAACCTCCACTCTGTGCTGCCTGAGCTTCTTGGGCCTCTTGGACCAGCCTGCATCTAACATTAGAGCTGTCTTCAGTGTCCCCTGCACCTCATTGTCACCCTCCAGAATACCAAACAGTCTTTCAGGGTGTGAGAGATACTTCCATCCTAATTAATCTCTCCTGTCAATCAGACAGTGGAAGGATGGATGGATATCCATGACAGAACACTGGGATTCCTCAGCCAGCAGTCTTCCCAGATGATGGATCCTGTTTGTCCTGAGAATACCATCCTGCAGAGAAGCATGGGAGAGCCATTACCAGCATGCTGTATGTGGTCTGAGGGCAGCTGTTTTGGGTATTTGTTGGCTTCAGTGAGGAAGTGCTCACAGCTTGGCAGGGGAAATTGCTGCAGGCTGCCCCTGTACCTCAAATGAAGGGTTAATTTGCTGCCAGGAGAGCAGAGTGTGTGTGGGCAGGCACAGCATCCCCACATCTGTGGTGAGTCAGACACCCCAGAGATTCAGCGGGCAGATGATGAAAGTGAGAAGTAGGTCAGAGCAGACAAAGGCACAGAGGGATCCATCTGCCGGATCAGAGGAACCGGGAAGGGCAGAGGAGAGGGGATCTGACCTCCTGCGTGTTGATATGCAGAGCAGTGGGAGAGCATTCATCATCCCCCAGCCTGGCAGAGGGGAGATGTTGGTGACTGGCAGCTGGAAAGGCAGGTAGCTGGTGAGAGGCAGGCACGTGGCTGGGCTCCACCTGGACAAACCACCGGAAAAAATTGCAAAGCCGTGGGGAGTCCTTTAATTATGGGCTTGCTGCATCAATTAGTAAAGACAATGGCATTGGGCTGTCTAATTTAATTGGCAGAGCCAGAGGGGAGGGCATCTGACATGGGCACCCTCAGCCTCTCTGGGAACAAGGCAAACCCAAATGACCCTGAAGTCCCAGGAGGGGAGCTGCAGCAGAGCCTCTGCCTTCCCCCTGCTGAGTTACTGTGCTGAGCAGCAGCTTCCTTACAGGCCTTGGCCATGAGCTCTGGAAAGGCTCACCTGAGGCTGTGAATACGCACAGAGTGAAAGATGGCATTTAGAAACCAAGGCTTCAGAAGGGAAAGGTCTGTCTTTTAAATAAAAGGCATTTTCCCTTTCCCCAGCAATGTTAATGCAAGTGTAGGTTGTTGTATCACTAATTTATTTATTCTCTTTGCGGTTTTGGCAGACTTGGGGTATTCTAAGCCTTGAAGATATAATGGTGTGCTTTCTCCTACCTCCCAACCTGACCTTTTTTCCCAACCTGTTCAAGTGCTAACCACCAGTGCTGGTCCTAAAGGATGTGTCTGGTTGGGATGGCTGCATCTGGCTCCAAGTGGACTTGGGCAAGACAGATAAGAACGCAACAGCCAAGGACTACTTTGAGCAATGCGTCCACCTAACTACAGTGCCGGTCTATGTCCAACTCAAGCCAAGCTTGGAAGAAACTAACATCTGTGTTCTGTATGCACATATGACCATGACTCTGTTACCTTACTCCCCTCCACTATTTAGTGGACAGCCCAGGGCCTGTTGACCTCTCCTGCACAGGAGTAGATTTTGTGCCAGGGTTTTCCCTTGAGTAGGGTCATCTTTCAAGGTGCCTTCCTGAGGCTGAGAGATTCCTTATCACATCAGATACTCAGTAAGTGAATTGGGAATATGTGCACTGAAAGTTTGAAATCTCAGCTAAGTGATACAAAGGATTGATTGTGCTTATATAACCCTTTAGACATAAACTGTTGACAAAGTCTGGATCCAGCTGCACACATTTGTAACATGAGGAGGTCCTTTCTGAAATTCAGGATGTGATGGGAGGGTCTACATGACAGCTTTGTCTGACCCTGTCCTCTATGCAGTAAATACTCAAGTGTACCTTGTCATTGAATCTTGTTAGATGCCTGTTGAATTTACTATTGAGCTTTCTTGACTCACTATTTTCTATCAATAAAATATGTTCTTGTGTCTCTCCTGAGAGCAAAGTGCATGATTCCACCCACAACAGAAAGGAAGCAGATACTTCTCCGTGGAGGATGCAGCCCCTGGGGTTTGTCAGTGCTCAGCAAAGTGAAGATGAGTCAGGTCTGAAAGAGCTGCACATCATTTCAGGCCAGTTGAGATCCTGTGGGGATGTTCTCAGTCAGGCTCCAAGTGACATAGTTTCTTGACATGTCATTTTCTTCACAGGGTTAAAGTCATTCCTGCTGTGGATCTGTCGTGATTCTTCTGGCTTCCCCCAGAGCCATTGCCTTAAGTGGCAGGAAGAAGGTCTGGTGGCTTTAGGCATGTCTGAGTCTTTACCTCCAGCAAGCTCCCAGACAGCATGGAAGTGATATATAATTATATCCTCCTCTCTGGGGTATGCAGAAACCAGCAGGGGCATTGGAAGCTGGTCCCAACGGCAGGACAGGTGGGAGCTTGGTGCAGGAGTAAGGATGGCTGGAAGAGCCAGGAGGAAAGCGGGAGTTATTTGAGGGACTGCCCCTCCAACAGAGCTGCCCAGACACAGAAGTGGGGTCAAGCAGCAAGCTTGGCATTGAGGTGTAAGTAACTGTCAGGACATCATACCAGAAAAGTGATAAATAAGGGAATGTGTCTTTCAGGAGCCCTGCCTACATGGAAAGGGAATTAAATCAGAGAGCAAGGAGTTGCTAGCCAGGTCTTGTGTCCAGTGGGGAAGGGAAGAAGAGCCTAGGAGATTAGGAAGGAGACTAAGATTTTTTCATTCATCTCTAGTTCATGAAGTTTAACTAGAAATCCTTTTAAAACATTTTGCAGAGTTTAAGTCCACTGGTGATTTCTACCTCCTCTGTGAAGCTCTCACTCTGTCACTTTGGATAAATTACCATAAAAAGAGCATGTTGGTGGAAAATTTCAGCCTGTGTAGAAATGCTCACTGGTAAAGAGGAATGAGAAAACTGATTGCGAGTATTGATCAGTGTGCATCTAAAATTTTGCAGATCCCTAAAGGATCTGTTCATCCGTGATCTCATCTGACAGCATGCTTTTGGCAACAATAACAGTTTGTCTCTATTCTGTGACTTCATTTTGTGTACATTATGTTTGATAGTACCAGAGCAAAAAGAGTGTAAAATGCAGCTTTTCCCACCTGAGGAACTCTAGTTTTCCATTTCATGTACATTTAAAATGATGGCATGCAATCAGCACAGTGAAGAACACTCTGAAAACCCATCACCCCAATAAGTGGAATTCCTTGTGTAAGATGGTGAAAACAAAAGCATATTTTGTAAGTGCTGAGACTTCTCAGGAGAGCAAACAGTAAGAGTGGTGGATGGAAGGAAGCTCACTTCAACAGGAGTGGAGCAAGCTTGGTGTCTGCTGCTCTGAAAAATCCTGACCAAAGAAGAGGGCAATAGCAACATGCTCCCTTGTGGCAGCAGGAACCAGGGTTTCTCCAGTATAGACACCCCTGCAGAATAGAGAAAACAGCAGGTTTGCTGAGGAATGCTGGATTTTTGGCTTCAGAAAGGTTTGTTGATGCTCATGGGGCTGGGTTGTTACGATGTTCTGTTTGTGTTCACTTGGTGTGCCAGTGCAGGATGAGCCAGCACAGTCACACCTGGCTGAGGCTGGTGGCAGCTGTGGGGATTTCTCAACATCTCCATGCACAAAAAAGAGTGACACTGCTCTGCAGGGTGCTAGAGGAACCACAGATGCAATGTCCATTTCCTATCCCTCTCCCAGGTACTGAGCTTGCTGTTTTGTGTAAAAAAAAAATTAAAAGTGCCAAAATTTGCCAATGTTAGTGCTTGCATGAACTTCCCAGCTCTGCTTGGAGAAAACTCGATCCATTCCATTGTGTTGTTTGGCTTTTTCTGAGGGTGTTCAGCTGCTGGGGCGACAAGTGTCCTCTTTGGGGATGGCTGGAGATGGTGGGGAGGGCTGTGGTGGGCTGGGAGCAGCACAGGTGCCTGTCACACCACTTGCAGCTCTGGGGTAACCACATCCCACAGCCCCACCTCGCATCTGTATAATCCATCACTTTTAAAGACATTTCCTTATACGGGTTAATATAAAATGTTGCTCATTGTGTCAGCCAGCAGGAGGTTTCATAGGTCCTTTAGGCAACTAAAACAGTGATTAATCAAAAAAAAGCCTCCACCTTCTTCGTGCTGTTAATGCTGTTGTTAGGTTGCAGGCAGCATAATTTATGGCATTTTCTGATCCTGTTAGCTAGGATGTCTGATTAATTTTGGCTCTGGGATTAAGTCAGCAAAAGAAATTTGACTTTCACAAGCAAGTGATATATATCATCCCCCTGAGTGCGGGAGGGACACAACACTATCTTTCCAATGCTTTTATAGTGTCCTCCACTATAGCCAGGAGGTGGCATTACGTACTCATTTTATTACTGCTGCTGGCTAGGGACTGAATTGATTTTGAAGCCCAGGACATGGTCAGCTTCTTGATCTTGACACAGAATGGAGAGCACCATCATATGATGATGGACACCCTGCCCCTGCTCCCCAACATGGACCACAGTGTGCAAACAGGCACATTTCTCATCCTTTTTCCTCCTGGATAATTCAGAAAATGGCATATGACTTAATTATTATCCAAGATTTTGCTTTTTACACGTTTTTCATTCTTGGTACTCAGGTGGCTTTTTGATGTTCATTTCATCTTGCTGCTTCTATCTTGTCTGTGCTTCTTGCAGCTAGAGAGCAAAGTTGGGGATAACACAAAATATTCAGTTTATCCCTGCTTTTCCTTCATATAGAGGCCTTTTCTTTCATTTTGCTTATTTTCTTATAATGAGCCCTTTATCAAGAAGGCATAAGATCCTTTAGTAACTCAGGAAATTTGTCAGCTGATCAAACAATCTTGCCTAGGTGGCTTCCCATGAAGTTATTTAAGCCACTCTCAAATACAGATATAAGAGGAGTGCCTTCCTCTAGGAGCATTTGGTCTTGTTAGGTGGGATCCTTGCTCTGAGAGGCCTGGCAGTAGCCATGCTTCTCTCCATGGGTGCAAACAAGGCATGGCCATGCAAAACACCACCCTCCTTTCCCTTTCTGTGCCAGTTGCCTCCATTCCTTCATTTTGGGTAACAGTGTGCAGTTTGTAGACTAAAGAACTCTTCTGGGTGAAACAAAGGGGGGAAAGTCAAACAGAGCTCAGGTTGCTGCAAATAATTCAGCCTTTTGATGGAAAGTTCAAGAAGAAATCTCTGCCCCACCCTGGCCCTGCAGTCCATTAGGAAAGGCAATTCCATGCTGCAGCTGGGGCTGTGACTACAACGTGGGAAAAAAGCAGCAGAGATCTGGATCTGAAACTGTCAAGGGGTCCCTGTCAAGAGGTGACTGTAACCCTAAGATGCTGCAGTTTATATTCTTGCTCCATTAACTCTGACAACAGACTTCAGAGACCAGAGTTTTCTCAACCTGGTTTATAAATCATGCTGATAAAATGCCCTGGGATTTACTTGTGAATAGCAGCTAGCCCTGCAAGTAAAATTAACCCTTTTTATGAGAGCTGAGGTGAGTGTGAAGCAGATGCTGCTTACTTATGTGAGGCCGCTCAGGTTTCGGGCTGGGTTTGTGGAAGCTCGGGAGTGGATACTGCACACTTTGAGCTTCAGATATTCCTCTTCTCCCCAGCCAGACACAGACAGCTGAGAGGTCAGAGCTGGTGGGATGAGACCAGTCCCAGTCTGGAAGCTGTTGCAGGCATATCAGTGCTCGACCATCCACTTTTCTTCCCAGAAACCAATGACGTGCAACAGCTTCCACGCCTCAGGCTGGGCTTACACCAACCTGCTCAGAATGGTGGAGCTTAGTAGTGTTTGTACCTGATGATTTCCTCTGCCCTTGGAAAGATCTGCTTTCCAGAAGCTACCAGAACCTCTTCAATTCTTTGTGAAAATACGAGCCTTTAAAAATAGCTCAACTAGTCATCCAAGAAGAGACTTGAAATAATGTACTGTTTTTCAAAACCTTGACCCTAATCTCTGAAAGGATGCTGCCTTCTGCATAACCCAGGCAATCCTACCAGGCGTGTGGGGCTCGAAGCTCTGCCTGTGCAAGTCTCTGTTGCACACAAGCTTTGTGTGGCACTGTGTGACAGGGTCACAGTGGCTGTGCAGGAATGAAATGGGTCACCTCCCCACTCATGCACCAGCAGCAAAATTGGGAGCTCAGTGCTGGTGGCAGGACCTTTATCAGCAGTGATGAATGGCAGGGGGGATTTTCATCTCTTTGATTAATTTTGCAGGGCTGACGGTTAGAAAGATCACATCTGGGCTCGTGTGCCTGGAGGTTTGAGTAAGGGAGTCCTTGGGAGGTCTGGATGAACTAACTTTACTTCTGCAATCCCAAAACCTCGACCCCTCATAGCTCCTGCATGCCTGAGGGTGGGAAGTACTGGTGAGCTTGGGGAAACAGCACTTGTGCTGTCAGGCTGAGAATAGAAACAATGATGGGTCTGAAGTCATTGCTTTTGTAAAGGAAACACAGAGGCAGGAGCAAACCATTTTGCTTTCTTTCTGTGGATGTTTGGAAAATAAAGACAGGAAGAATCTGACCCTTGTTTTGCTTGATATTTGCTGATTTGAGAGAGGGACGTTTGCAATCCAGGGGCTGCTGGGGCTGTGCCACGGCTGGGGAGGAGGGAGTCGGACTGCAGCAGCTGGAGAGTCACAAGTGCCACAGGGGGCATGAACCTTCCTGGACAAAGGCTGAGGGTGAGAGTTTTAAGCAGCTGGAGCTTTTCCTTTGCTCATCACCTCTTCCTTGCTGCCGTGGTTCACTCATTCTCCTCCCCTCTCCCCCAACACTGCTTCTGAGCATCTCTGTCCTCAGTGACCTGGGTCACCTATAGAGGGCAATTCCTTGTTTTCCTTCTGCCAAAACCAGTTATTCCTCACTCAGCTGATTCCTCGCTCACCTTCATGCCCTCCTCTACAGCCACAATAAGGAGCCTGAGTCTGAACATTTTTTTATTAGGGCAATGCAAATCTAATGTTGTTTCACTGCTCAAGAGAAACTAGTTCCTGCCTCCCCTTACAGCACTGTGATCTACTTCCTTGTGCTTCAAGGGCATAATACGTGATATTTCAGCTTGGACCATGGACTCAAAAATGAACTCCAGCAGTTTCACAAACACAGAATATTTTTCTCCCCTTTACCGTTACAAACAGGGTAGCATAATAAGCCAAAGGATGGAATATGCTGGTTTTTTCCCCAGTCCCATGGGGTGCTGTAGTCTCCCTACAGGTCTTCAGATACTGAGTGATCTTGCACTTTATTATCAGACTGTGGAGTCCCAGGCACGAATCCTAAAGAGGGCAGCAGAATCAAACCCAGACCTTTGCCTATGGCCAGCTGAAACAGGGCTGGGGCTGCTAATTGAATGTGCTTTATGTACAGGAGCAGTTCAGCATACATCCCCAGAAAATGCTGCACATCATTTGGTGATATACAAACCGACTGGGACAATTTACAGTGGTGATTTTTCCACTGACGGGTAAATTAATGCTCTCTATTATAGGCATTTAATCAATGCCAGCTCCCTAAGTCTCTAAACAGGCCACCAAGATAGAAGATTGATTGGTCTGAATGCATCATATATAAAACAGGGATACTTCATAAAAGCGTAAATGACTTGTTTGTTTCCCAAAGCCACAAAGACAGCTCTGTGGTGAGCAGTGTTGACAGCCACTTGCTGAGACACAGTGAAGGGACAAGACCTGGGTTTCTGCTTGGGTTTTCTTCAAGGCAAGACTGAAATGACCTAGAGATGGGGAGGAAGATCCTTCCAGCTCTGCACATGGGCGAAGTTTTTTGCCTGGAAGGGATCCTGGTGATCCCTGCACTGCCTGTGTGGCTTATGGAGATGCTGCCCCCAGACTGGCCTTTGCAGTAAAAATTCCAGTTAATCACAAAACTCTGAAATCTGTCTTCACACTTACACAAGTGGCCAAAGCTTCAAAGATGTTGGTCCCTCACCCCACCCCCTTTTAAATTTTATTCTTCATTTTATTTGGAGCAATATAATGACTTGCTTCTTAGCTCAGCCGGGAGGCTAAATCTCATTTCCAAGATGTGATTTGAACACCCAGGGGCTGTTGGTGAAAAGAATGTTGCTGGGACCATGGGAATCCAGGTTCTGCCTGAGTGTGCCTGTGCTCTTAACTGGGACAAATCTAAAGTAAAATGTATGCACACAGGTACCCCTGAAAGATGTATAAAGTGTTTTTTTGTATCTCACATGAGAAATGGGTTAAAGCACACAGAGGGTCAGTTTGCATTGTTTCTGATCTTTGCGAAGTCATCAAGCTGAAGTACTGAGCACTGATTTGATTTGAAAACTGAGGCCCATCATCCTAAATCAATGGGACAAAGTAAATCTTTTATTAATATGGCTAACACACCTCTAGTTACACTAGTCAAAGGGGAACACATAAAATGATGGTCACTGTCAGGATCCTGAACCCCAACTGCCTGTGAAAGACAGTGAGGCCAGGGAGGCTCAGGCACTTAAACCTTAATCATGCTTAAAATGGAATTTAAGTGTCCGTGTGCCTTAGAATTACATTTCCTTTGGCTTCTGTCAGGTCTGTGAGATTGTGATTAGAAAATCAGTCTGACTTCACAGGTGGAAAGACTGTCACCATATTCCTCTCAAGTGGATGGCCAGGGCCATTCTCAGTTTTTGATGGAAAGACAGAGAACTCAATAAATAAAATCTGGCATATTGAAACTTCATCACTTTACATCCACAGAGTGTTTTGCGTACACCATCAAAAAAAAAGCATAAAATAGGAGTTTGTAGTAATGTTTCTGGGGTAGCAGAGAAGCAGTAATATCCTTTTAATATATTCTGACTATTTGTGCCGTGGTCCAGAGTTCAGTCCAGGGATTAGTGTAGGTTTTTATCCTTAATACTGAAAGGTTCTGCATTGTGAGCTGGTTTATCTTCTTGATAAGACACACAAGAGTATCATTTACAGCCCAGTAAATTCATACTTCCCTCATTCTGTGGCACACAGCCTTTGGGCTCTGGCTAAGAACACAAATTTGTGAGGTGTTGTGCTGTAACTCATTCTCTTTCACAACTCCTGGCTTAATTACAAAACAGTGAAAAAGTGAAATAATGAAAATAATTACTGCAATAAACTAATGAAATTCAGTATGTTTTGCTGAAATTAAAAAAGTTACTGTCCAGGCTGAGAAGTCCAAACATTAACCTGTTGGGACTAATTACAGTGTGAGATACATGATGGTAACAATTACTTCTGCTGTACTGCTCTGCTTCTGAGGTCAGATCTTCATTGTATGAAGAATACATCCTTATGTTTGCATAACACTTCCACAGATTTATTTGTCCCTGTGAAAAACTGAAATTCCACATGGCTGTGGGATATTGGCCGAGTTGTATTGCACTTCAGAGGTCTCTGTGGATTCCTTCCATCTCAGGATATTCTAAAATTCTAGGATTTTATTACTCAGTTTACAGTGAGCCAGACCTGGGAAACAGCAGAGACTACTTACAAACTCTCCTGTTGTGTGGGGAGAGGATGCAGTGGAAGGCAACAAAGATGATGAAGGGTCTGGAGCATTTATCTCACGAGGAAAAGCTGAGAGAATTGGGCCTGTCCAGCCTCGAGAAGAGACGGCTGAGAGGGAACTTCATCAATGTTTATCAGTACCAGAAGGGAGGTATCAGACGATGGACCAGGCTCTTCTGGGTGGTGCCCAGCAATAGGACAAGAGGCAATGGGCAGAAACTGATGCCCAGGAACTTCCACCTGAATATGAACAAGAACTTCCCTATGCAGGTGACAGTGGCAGCCACATGGAGCTTGTGAGTTGGTCAGTGCTGCCATTCTATGGCATGAACATGAATGGGAAATATTCAGGTACATTGGGGATGGTGATAATTTCTAGACACAAATCATGAAATGCAGTTTCCTTCTGTCTTTTAGTTCTTTGTTTTTGGAAGAAGATACCTCTGTGAGTTGCTTTGTTCCACACCTCACACCCCTGCAAAGGCTGGAGGGGTGGCAAAAGGAGGGAATGGGAAATATGCCTGTGTATGCAAAGATAACATGGACACCAGGCACCTGAATTGCTTTCATTTGGTTGGGTTTTTTTTTTTTGGGTTTTTTTTTGTTTTTTTTGTGTTTTGTTTTATTTTGTTTTTTATTTTATTTGTTTATTTTTTTTCATCTGTGAAAAACAGGCTTTAATGCATCAGTCACACGTGCTTGGCTTCTAAAATCAGTTTTTAGACCTCTGAAATTGGCACCTGTTGGAGCAACAAAACAGGAGGCTTGGTGTCTCTTCTGCATCAATTGGATGTATTATAAATGTCACAAGGACAGCAGTTTTCATTGTTCACACTCAGGCAGTGTCAGATTTGCCTTGTTGACAGGAGCTAACGCATTTGGGGAAACAAAGTCACCAGCTGACAGGGCGCTGGCAGTCTCCATCCAAGACTGTGTCCCGAAGAAGCATAAATTGGATCTGTAACACGCAAATTGTGCCTCTGAAACCACACTTAGATGCCACTCCTGTGGCATCAATTTGTTTGTTAAAATTGCATTTGGAGCATTATCTCCATGACTCCCCAACAGCAAATTAAAAATCTCCAGCACTGTGGAAATGGGCAGCTCTACAGAACTGTGGCCTTAACTGGCAAAACACCAAGAACAGAAATATTCCCATTGTCTGCCCATCTGACAGACCCACTACAGCTGCGGTTGGTAATTTTTGATACCGCTCTTTGCAGAGATTAAACCTTTTTCCTTAGGATTTTTGTGCTCTGAAGGGTTACACATGATCTCAGTTGTCAGGGCCCAGTTCACCCACCACAGAAGGAGCTTGTGCTTTTCCCTTGGTGTTACCTGGCTATAAAATGGCATCTGGGCATGGCAGCCACTCACTAATCTGTGAAAGCAAGAATGAGAATTGTGTTTAATGGCCCTCTTCAGTAATGCCTGTAGTTAGGATTTCACAGAGCCTGGGGTTGCTGCTGATTGTGCGCTGCCATGCAGAGAACTGTGATTTGCAAAGGTGCCCAATTGTTATTAGGATTGACTCTCACTATTATTCATGTTTGTAAGAATACATTTACAGTAAAAGCAGGTTTTAAAATGCCAATTAAGGGAAAAGCTTCAGAGTTTTGCCCTGCTCTCATTCTTCACCATTGAAGTTAAAATAAGTTATAGCCACCAATTGCTATACCCAGGTGCCAGCATAGAACTGGGTTCATGAGAAAGCAAGTGTTTGACAGCACTAATGCCCTGGTGAACTCCATGAGCACATCTCTGCTAAACCTGGGCTGGGGGCAGCAGAATTAAATTTTCTTCACACAGCCCTGTGTCTGATTTCTATCCCTGCTCACATGCACCCTCTGAGTGCCTGCAACTGTGGGCCTTCACTGCAAAATAAACCCAGCTGTAGGCTGGGGCTTAATTCCACTGTCCCTTACAGTCTGAATGGACATGGGTTCATTAAGGAGAGAGTACAGAAATGCTGTGGCTCATTCTCACCCATGCTGACCAGAACTCAGTGAAAGGGAAGTTTTTGTAAATATTCCAGAGGCCTCAGAATTTTTATGGAGTCTCCACATCAATCACGTGTCTTTCCTGGGTTCACTTTGGCAGAAGTCTTCAACCTAGATCCATTCTGAAGCTTCCAAAAGAATAAAACCATGGAGTATGAAAAACACCCCTTGGGGACCAAAAGTGCCTCTCCATATATCCAAGAGTCTCAGAATGGTGTGATGTGGAAGGGACCTTTTAGTTCCAATCCGCTCTGCCATGTCCAGGGACACCTGCTACTTGGCCAGGTTCCTCAAAGCCCCATCCAGCCTGACCTTGAATATTTCCAGGGATGGGGCGTCCACAGATTCTCTGGGAAAAATCTGCCAGTTTCTCACCACATTTACAGCAAAGATTTTTTCCTAATATCTAGTCTAAGCCTACTCTTTTTCAGTTTAAAGCCATTACCTCTTGTCCTATCACTCCATGTCCTCGTCAAAAGTCTGTCTCCTGTTCTTTTTTAGCCCCTTTAGGCGCTGGAAGTCTGTCAGAAGTGTGACCTTGTAGGAGCTGTGACCTGGTGCAGCTGTGTCCAGTTGTGCATTCTCAGAGAGGTGCTGAAGGAGATGTCCAGGTGTAGCTGGCAGCGTTTGCTCAAAATTGCAGATTGTCCTTTGGGGTCATATTAGAGGCTGGCACTTGCCCTTGCACAGATAACAAGAAATTTCATGTTTAGGATTATCAGATTTCCAGCTACTCTGCAGAAACAGCTGTCACCAAATCTGTGACAGCAGATGTTGGGATGTTATTCAGTGTGCTGTGCGCTAATCTGCTGCTTTGCCCTCCCCAATTATAGTTATTCTTTGCTATCACAGGAGGAAGCTTGGACAAATGCTGTTAATAAGAATGTGCATCAAAGTAGTCTGGGTCCTTCCAGAGCGAGGACCCTTAGGCAGATACTCACTTTTCCAGTCAATTGACTTTATTTAAAGAGTTCTGTCAAGACAATCCGTGCTTTGCTTTCTCACTACTCCGTGGGCATTGTCAGGGTGGATTGCCTCAAAAGAGCAGGAAAGAAACCTGTGGGGACAGGGAGTATTCAGAGGTGACAGCAAAAGGAATACTCAGCCTGAACTTCACTCAATGAAACTCCAGCTACCTGGATCTCCAGCTTGTGGGGAGATTGGTTTAAATTGTGGCATAACTCGCAAATACCATCTTTTTGAATGCAAAATGTGCGTTATGCCTTTGGATATGCATGAAAGGATGCACCAGCCAATCCACAGGGCTATCTGCTAATGGAATCCTTTGACATCCCAGCTGTAATTTTACATACAGCAATTGTGAATGCTCAGCCCCTAAAACTCAGAAGAACCTAATGTAGTCCAGTTTTATGTGCCTTTCTTGGTAGCAGTGCTGGTTTGAGCAGATTTCCCATTTCAGGCTTTGAAAGTGAAAAAGCCACCATTTGTAACAGCATCTTCTCTCTTTCTTATCTGGAAACATTTAAAACTTGTCTTGCTAAGAGGAACCCACTGGTGGTCTTTGGGACTAATGCCCCTTGGACATGATGACACTTTGTTTCTCTGTTAGATGCATGTAACTCCTGAGCAAAATCACACATGGACAAATCCAACACATAATTTCTGCTTGCTGATCTCTAACCACATCATTGGACAGTCTGAACTTGAGAACGAACCTCTTCAGAAACCTCAATTTATTTTTTATGTCTGCATTTTTTTAATAAAAGCCAAAATGAGCAGAAAGAAAAGTAATTATGGATTTTTACTCAAATTAATGTCCTGTATTGTGGGAAACCCAGCCATTAGAGAACTGACGTGATAGATGTGAAATCAGAAGCAAAAATGTAGCTGGTTCCTGGATTTTCTCTGTCCAGGAAAGACTCTTAGAAAAAGTTGCCTGACACCTGGCCTCTTATGTCTGGGTCTCTCTCAGAGCTGGTCATGCAAGGTCTCTGCTACAGTGAATGGAAATAAGGTATTTAAGACCAATGTTCATATAATGTATTTTAGAATGAAATGAGTCATCTCTTGGGAATGTTTCTGTGTCTGTTGACAGAGTCAAGGTGACTTGCTTAGATACAAAATTCACATTGCTGACTTTTTTTGGTAATAAAAATCCTGTTTGTGGTGATGATGCAATGGGGTTTAGAAAAATGCTGTAGCAAAACAGAGAACAGAGAAGGGAAGGCTGTGTTTATATTGCACTGCATTTTGCGGTCAGTTATTATTGAAGGCAAATGAACATTTTGAAAAGCAACTCAGGTCTCTCAAAAGAATCATTGGTGTGAGCTGACAGGAAGGGTCTACAAAGCAGCAGTTCACCATGTTTTCATTGTGTCTGGTGAGGATGCTGTGCAAACTCATTGTTTGCCTTGATCTAGAAAGACCTGTCCCTGGAGAGGAAGAAGAGGAAGAATGATACAATAACTGTGGTTTCTGAGAAACTTTGCAAGGAAATTAAACAATAACAGAGTAGAGGATGGACAGTTCCAGGTAAACAAGGTGTCAATAGGTTGATTTTACATGTATGGGAATTTTAATCTGTATGTTATTAAATTCCCATGGCTAATGCTGTGATTTGTGTTTTCCTTTCAAAACAAGTTAAAAATTAGCTGCAGTGTCTGTGGAAGAGATTGATCAGAATTCCCATGTTAAATACAAAAAAATGTGATTCCCATGGTGACATTCTGGATAGAAAATTCATTTATTTTCAATTTCCATGTGCAAATATGCTGACATATCTTTTTTTGTTTTAGCCACACCTGGGAAAAGTCTATACCACAGAGCAAAGCTATTGCTATCCCAAAATTTACTACTTTGCACATGCTTGTTGGAGTAACTACTGCACTTCACTTCTGCTGACTCTTACAGTTTTTTCCCACGTTCACATTCTCCTTGATTCAAAAAGTTTTCAGCTCCAGTTGAAAACAAAAATCTGTAGTTTCACCTTCTACCCCCTTCCTGCCTTGTGATCATTGTAGCCAAAATGGTGATTTCCTGCTTGGTGTCTACCCTGGTAGAATTTAGGTCCATAAAAATAGTTTTGCTGAGGCCATAAACAGATGTTGCAGATGGTCCTGACCACCTCCTGTTTGAGAGATGGGCATTGAGTTGCAATCCCATCTCTCTGAGATAATTGGTGAGCCTACAACAAATGACCATCACAGCCCATGACTGCACAGAGCGCTCATAAATTCAGAGATGGAATTCGTAAATTGACCAGAGGTGGTCCCCAAACTGTTGCAATGTGCTGGTCTGTCTGACATCATGGATACAACTCCTGAAACCTCTCTCTCTCCCTTGGCCAGACATTCACTTCTTCCAGGATCCACAGTGCAGCACTTACACTGAAACTTGCTCTTTTTCATTCTCCTGAGCTCACTCAATGCTCTCTCTTGCACAGAATACAAGATTACCCCGAAGAATAAAATAAAGGAATTAATTGACATTTTAATTAATTGCAAGTTTTAATTAATATTCACAAGGGTGACAAGTGTTCTGGAATGCAAAACAGCAGTAATTTCTGAGGAAAAGGGGGAAAGGCCCTGCAGTTTTTGTTCAGGTTAAATGAAGACCTTGTAGCTGAATATATCCCAGGTATCTGCTGATTCCATTCAACACCTGAAATTTCCCTCATTTTGAAACAGCACAGGCAGAGCTTTATTGACAATATCAGGGGCTGTGAGCAGGTCTCAGGAACAGCAGATACTGAGTAGAAAGCACAGTCTGTAACTTAACCAACTCCGTGTTTAAAAACCTTGTCTGAGCTCAGGCACCAGAGAGAGAGAGGTCAAGGGATGGGCATGGCAGGTGCCATTGCTCTCTCCCAGTTTGCAGCCTGCCTTCTCCCATGGGCTGAAATTGTTCCATGCAGGAACACACAGGAGACATGGGGTCTGTTGATGGCTCTGCAGGAGCTGAGGCTGTTGTAAAGTGTTGCATGGATGTGCTGTGTTTTATTTACATAGTGGGCATCCTTGTCCTGAACTGCTATAAAAAGTGCTCTGTAATTTTCTCCCCATAGCTCTTTGACAAGCCTGTGAAAAATGGGCTTCTTTTACTCGCTGGTGGTAAAGAGGGGGGAGTGGAAATTATTCCTGCATATAACTTAATATTCATTTTCAAATGCAGTTTTTATGTTAGCAATACTCCCCTGATTGCAAGGGATTTTGTGCCTACAGGATCAGGTGTTTGACAAAAGAAAGAAACTTTTTTTTTTCCTCCAGAGTTTAAGCAGATGTAGATCTTCCTGGAAAGAGATGAACTAAGAGCAGTGAAGAGTTCCCTGTTCTGCCCTTGCAGCATAAAAATCCATGTCTTTTGCAGAGATAATGGAGTATGCCCCAAAATAATCTTACTGCCAAGAAATAGTTCTTAGCTCATTTGACTTCACAGTGGATTTGAAAGCATGAAGGTGGAAAAGACTTTGCATCCTTTGGCTGTTCTCTGAAACAGAAATTTCCCTTCCCCTATGGAAGGCATGATCACACAACACAGTCAAGCTGACCCAATTGTTAATTTTCACTGAAAAAAAGAGCTGATCTTTTGGTCAGTCCAGCACTCCAGAAATCAGGAAAATCAGTCGACTTCAGGATGAAAATACAATTCCTTCTGTGCATTAGCTATGCAAAATCAGACCTTGAATAGCAAAACAATTTACTGTGATCCCATCTTTGCCAAATATGTGTCTTCTGTTTCTAAATGGAAAGAAACTTCAATATTAATAAGAAAATATTGTTGGTATTTATCATAGTAATTACTTTAGCCATGTGAAACTCCAGACACCATAAATACTGTTGATACTATAGATTAAATGCTCCCAAAGGTACGTGTTACTGATGCTACTAAACACAAGGATATTCTCCAAGCTCAGCATTTGTTGGGCTTGTGCAAAGCCATTTGAGCACACAGTTGCCTCTTCAGATTTCTGAAAATGACTGATGTTCCTTGTCAAAAGCCATCTATCTTTATCAGTGGCTGTATTTTGGAGGAGCACACCTGGGCAAACACACTCACAAGCTCTGATATGAACACATGCTTCACTGCAATTATGTTTTCCAATCAGTAACTTTTAAAGATGGGAAAAGTTTATTTCAGGGACACTGAATTGCCATGATCTTCACTTTCCAAATTCCCAGACTCTGAAAATCAGACCTCTTTGATCTCTTGCAGATATTGTGGGTATATAACCCATAAATTAATCATTCTGAATTACAAATCAGCTTAGAAAATGTCCATCTTAATCTACTGCTGTGGATCTCTGTACCCAAAAGCAGGGAATGATGTCTGTGTAGGTAGGAAAACCAGAGTTTTTATCAGACACACTTCTCTAGTACAGACAGGCTTGTGCAGACAGATATGGAAAGGTGGATAGGGCAAGAATTTAGGGATATCAGCAATCAGCTGGAATCTGGTACCATACCAAACTGTGATGTACTTCAACCCAAAAACTGGCCAAGTTTACACAGGTAAAGTGTGACCATTTTTGTAATAATCTGATGTCAATATTATCTATAATACTACTAATTATAGGCACACCTGACAGGGAAAGATATTCTACCTTTCTGTGAACGTTACTGAAGGGTAATGTCTCCGAAGAAGTGAAAGAAGAGAACCTGCCCCTTCACCTGGTGATGGCACTGACAGAAGGGTTTTGGGGTTATTCTTTCAGCAGGTTTTCCTGCTGACAGGAGGAGGCTGAGTGGAGCCTGCATGCAGCAGGAGCTGGCTGAGCCCTTAGAAGCAGCAAGATACATGCACTGTGATGTGTATTGAGTAAAACACACATTTATCACTCCATTGCTTTTTATTAATAGGAGGAAAGATACTAAAAAATAACTCAACCCCAAGACACAGAATGGAGATAAAGCTGTTTTATAGCATCTGAAAGCATGTGGAAAAATTGTTGCGTAGCTGGAACTTATTTGGCACTAGGGAAACTATTTGTTGAGCTGCCAGTAAAACTGTAGAAGAGGAAATGCATATAAGACATCCAAACAAGCACTGAGCTTCCTTCCCATGAAAATCAAGGCCAAATAGAGCTTTTGAAATCATTAGAAATACGTGAAAAATGACCTCATATTGTCACTGGGAATGACTCAGACAACGGTTGGAAATATAACATCTTTGTAAGGACCCAAAAGTTTCCTACCACCCATGAAACTGCCCAGGGTGTATTTCTGAGCATTCTGACTGGCATAGCTTGGGCAGAGTTCCCAAAATTCAGCTTGTGTGGCCTGAAGGGTGAGCTCTGTCTGCAATTCTGTTGCTCTTGCTCATGTTTAACCCAAGGGGAGATTTCCTTGCCTGTCACCTTCCATCCAGGAGATGTGGCAGCATGCTCTGGCACAAACTTGGGCAGCTGCTGCAATGCAGGGCACTGAAGGACTGTGTGGCTAATCTGACTGCTTTGAAGGATACATCTTCTGCTGCACAAAACTGCATCCAGCTTGCTTTCATATGGAGGCATTGGCTGAATGTTAGTATTTTGTGTCCTCCGGACACAGTGGCTTTGTCCTAAATAGAACATGCAAGTAGAGCTGCTTGTAGAGAGCTGATATAGAAAATACTCAGTGGCAGTAAGAAATCCCAGGCAGTCAGCACACCAGAAGGGTTAGTGTTGTAGGCTTCTTTTGATTTTCTCTGGAGTTACTTTGTTGGGATTTTTTCAGATTACAAACTGACTTCAGGAACAGAAAAAAAAAAGAAAAAGCCCTGTATATTTTGGCATTATTTACAACCTTCGTTTACTTTGCACTGCATTTCACATAAGAGAAATAAGGGGTTTTTTGATTGGTGTTTCCAAAGTGAAATATGCATTTTCCTCTGTTTCCTGTAACTCAGAGTGTTCTGTGATCATCTTTTTCAGCCAGTGTGTTGCTGGTTTTTTAAGAACTTGTGGTCATTATGGAAGATAAATGACAGTCCTTGGAGCCCATGGCTGAAGCACACATTAGTCACTAGTAAATGATGTATAAAAAATATTCAGCTTGCAAAAAGATAATGGTGGTTCCTGTTTGAAAATGCAGAAAAATGCACATATCTGGAGCTCAAAAGCATCTCATCAATATCTCTGTGGGTAGAAAACTAACCTGTCAAGAAGAAAATGTTGAAGAGATGGGGATATTTATGCACTTGCAGCACTGATCATAATGATCTAAAGGACTATTAAAGCAAACTTAAAACATTAGATACTGTAGGTAGACCACTTAATTGTTTTTTCCATGCAACCTAGGAATGCTCTAAAAAAATTCAGCAAGGAATTGCTCATTCCACATCTTTGACCTCCAGTGATCCTGCCTTTCTCCATTTCATTGTTGTCCATAAATTTAATAGCCATTCCAGATCTGACCTTTTACTAATAGCAAAGTCCTTCACCCCCTCCAGTCCTGGAGCTGAGGACTGGGACTGGCAGGGAGGGAAGCCCAGATGTCAGAAGCCTGTCCTGGTGACTCAGGGTTGTAGCTGTCTTGGTGACAAGGCGGGGCTGTGGTGACCTCATGGCTGCACTCTTCCCTGTCCCTCTTCCCCAAGACGGCAGCTCCCAGAGGAGACATCCGCCCTGCACTGCACAGAAAACCTCATTCCTTTCCAGAAGAGGGCAATTCTGCCGTTTTCCCTGGTAATGGGGGAAATTGGGGGCAGTTTTCCCCCTGCAGGGCTCCAGCCCCAGGCAGGGCTTGGCACCAGACTTGGCTGAGAGAGCCACATGGCAGGGCCAGGCTGTTGGTGCTTTTTCATCAGTAACCGCAAAATCTGCAGAAAAGGAGAAAAGTGGTGATACAAACTCCTTCACAGGAGGCCTTTGAGTGTGCAATGCTCTCTTGTCACTCTGTGCCTCTACTGAATGATCCCAGAGATAAATATTCCCCTTTAGCTCCTTCCTGGCAGTCTGCTGTGAAGGGGCTGATATGACACCACAACCTGAAGTGTGATATATTCCTTCTTTTACAGGAAAAACCTGTAAGGTGCATAAGAAAAATTGTTCTGGGGCTCTGGACATCTGTAAAAGACGTGTGTCAGTCAGTCAGATGCTGCCCAACTGCTCAAAACAAGACCTGGGGTCTTCAGCTGCTCTCAGCTCCACTTGGACAGTCTGTCACAGTCTGTCACAGAGATAACACTGACTCTGAGCGCTTCTCTTCATCCTTTAAGGTTGTAAAGGCTCTTAGAGCTTTGAAATTTTGATCTTGAGTCCTTTCTCTAACTTTTATAACCCATGAAAATGAGGAGACATTTTGCATGAAGGCAAGCCTGTAGAATTCGCCTGCCACCTGCCAAACTTGGCCCGTGTGGTCTGCTCTTGAAGGTTTAACTCTCTCTGCAGAACAGAAAGAAGCTCTTTGGCACTTGCACACCGAAACAACAAATTGAACCTGACCACCCTCTGACCTGCTCGGCTCTGCTGTAATGAGAAGCAGTCAAATTCAGCACGCCGCAACTTTATTATCGAAAAAGAGAAAGAAATCTCTTTAGCAAGATGTTATTTACTTCAGAAATAACCTTGAGTTGTCAGCTGGAGAGAAATATGTTCCCTTTCTGTATCCACTTCACATTTCCCTGGCTTCCAAGGTTCAAATCTGAGGCAGTTTCTGCTGCTGTGGGAGGAACAATAGCATGTGCTGAGTGCCTGGTAAAGGTATTTATAGGTGTACATTTAGAGTCAAATAAAATGCTGGAGCATTATGTTTTCTAGGCACAAAGAACAGCTCTGTCTAGGCACAAAGAACAGCTCTGTGTTTTCAGCTAAAATGTTTTTTATTTGAAATGAAGACACTTAACACCATAAAAAATACAAAATCCAACTCACACTGAGGAAGCTTTCTGAGCAATTTTCATACGAATTTTGCTGCAAGAGCAATGACAGCAAAAGTGCCTCTTTGCCAGGAGTACAAGAAGGTACATTAGGAGCTCAGTCCCTGACTAGCAAAGGTAGTTACTTCATAGCTACTTATTAGGGCAGGTTGGTACTTGCTTTTATTCATGACATTTCTATTCTGAAACAGTGGGTGACCAAAGACCCTGAAGTTGTCTTTTAAAATGGGGAAGGTGGGAGGGATTCTGGAAATGTCAGCCTCCTGTTCATATTTCTTCCCTTCCTCTGTCTCCCAAACAAGGGTTTTACTGCCACACTGCTGGGGAATCTGGGGTGGAAACAAGCTTCGAGGCTGTCTTACTTTGCATGAAAGGTTTTATATTTGTACCCTGCATCCTATCAAGCAAGAACAATTTATACAAAAAAAAAAAAAAAAGGTGAGTAGAAAAACAACTAAATAGAGTGGAACCTGCCAGGATTACCTTATGTAAAACAAACAAAATCCCCAGATGGGTAAATTTTGAATATTTTAAATTTAATTAATCGTTGTGGTTTGAGTAACATGGTCTCTTCCACAAGCAGTTGACTACAGAGACTAAAAGACTTGTAAAACACAAATCTCAGCCAACAGAAATCATCACTGAATTTTTTTTGAATGTTCCGTGTCTGGGGGTGAAGTGTAGCTATGTACTATTGTGGGGAAAATAAAAACACAGTTAGGCAGGATGCTAAGGGAAGTCTAGTAAGGCTTTATGTTTTTGTCTATGGCCAATATGATTTTATGAGGGAAATTTTCTATTGCACATCTCAATGAGTTGGTCCTTAGGCACTAACAGTACTTGTACCTTATGTATTTTTCTCTCTTTCCACTTTCTTGCCCCCAAGGAAGAGAAAAAGTGGCCTCTGAACAGTCCTGTCGAGAAGACAACATTTGGGATGCTGGAAGGCCAGTGGTGGAATTGGTTTGATGGCCAAGGAAATACTCTGGGAAGAGATGTTTTACTGAGGCTTGTGGCCCTTACCAGTCGTGAATTTCTCCTGGAAATTCTTGGAAGAGAAGAACAAACTGTCCTCTAAAGGAGCAATATGAGACCCTACCCAACCTTCACTAGATACACTGGGGAAAAGTCAAAGTTTCTGAGCTTAGGCAGATGATTTATAGCCTATGATCATTGCCTGGAAATTTAAAGGTTGCAAGACAGACAGTGGCTTTTGGAAAATAATGTCCTGTAAAATACTAAAAATTGAGACTAATTAAAGCTACACCATCCTTTGGGAATGGGTCATTCGTACATTTGTTCCAAGACTAAAATGGAGGCTAAATTTGGATTTTGGTGGATGTTTGCCAGCAGTGATGTGTAGGTTATATATTTGTTTTAAAACATCTCCAGGATTACAGCTATGAAGTGGAACCAGAGAAAAGAGGCAGACTTTACTGGAATAAATAAAACCCTGCAGTCTAATGTGTCATTTGAATAAATTATATTAATTACATAATGTCTTTGAATTTTTCTGTGCTGGGTTTTGACAGGGTTGGCCTCCAAATTATAACCTACACTGGCGAAGTTATCACTAGATTGAAGACCCTGAGTCACATTAGCAAAGCAGCACCACCGGCATCACATTTTTGTGAATTTCTGTTGCAGTCAAACAAAGCAATAAAATTGTAGTGTGGCAGGGCAAATAAAGGCAGTGGGAACAGCCTCTGCAGTACTCACACTGTCCTTTTAGAAAAATACCATCAGGGATATGGGAGGTGTTTGCCAAGCCAGGTATTTCTTCTCCCAGTGGTCAGAAATTAACACAACAGCAATGAAATGCAGGGTGATTACATTGATTCTAAAAGCTTCTCACTCAATGCTCTCAGCTTTCAGGCATCCCATTCCTCGCTCCTCAGGGGCAGAATAGACTCTCTTATGGCGTGGGTAATTCCTCTGCTGGCTGGATATCCAACACCTCCCTCACAATGCCTGGATCACTGAAACACTGCTTCTTTAGGCTCTTCTCTTGATTTCTTTAAAAAAAAAACATATTGACAACCTGAAATCCTGAATAATTTTAGCAAAAGAAGAAGGAAGGTGAGGTTGCTTTGGTTTGAAGCTGCTTTCCTGATGCACTGTGGGGAGCAGATGGCAATCCATGCATGGATAGCATCCTTACCCAGGTAACTCTCTGAGGCAGAGACTGAATTAGAGAGTCCTAATTGTGAAGCACCATCAAATATCCACTGTGGTGGACCTGTTTTATGCTTGCCATCTCTTCAGACTTCCCTGTCTCCACTCTGGCAGCAGAGGGGTGATGCTGCTGAGAGCTGGCATGGGCTGGGGGACTGACAGCCAGCTCTGGGCATGGAGCTGGCAGCATCCCCCGTGCTCCAGGGTGATGAGAGGGGAGGCCTTGTCATGGGATAATAAAATATTCACGTGTTTGAGAGATGTGTATTTCCTTCACACTTGGGCACTCTGGGTCAGAGCTTGTTCTCAGTGGCTGAGGCACAAATCCCAAATAGCTGCTTTGCCTGTGAATGTGAGTATGAGATTTTTTTTGCACCAGTGTGAGAGGTATCAGGGAATATGATGCCTTCTACAAACTATTTAGAAGCTGTTGGTTCAGGTGGATACTCGCATTGCCAGGCTTTAGAGATTGCTATTTATACATGTATTTTAAACAGCAGTTGCTCTTGGAAAATCTGATTTAAAAATAGCATTATGCTTTGTATTCCTCTGATTGCCAGATGAGATGCCGTGTGTTCCCAAGGATTTGTTTGGGTTTGTTCCTCTCCAAGTGCCAACACCAGAAATTCAATCTCAGTTCTGAGAACAAACAACATCCTTGTCTTCTCACATATCCTCATCAGTAATAAAAACCTGAAGATAAAAGTGTGCCCTTGGTGACACCTCTACAACCTCTTTATTTGCCAGTGATCAGCCCACAGTTGGAATCCTGTCAGCACTTCTGTCCTGGGTGCTTGAGAAAGGGTTGGACCCAGATTGCTCCTTGTATAGTGTCTTCCTCAACAGCAAAAGAAAACCCAGAGCAAAACAATTCCAAAATTACAGGGATGGCAATGTGATTACATGTGGTATTACCTTGCTGTTACTAGATGTAATATTATATCAGTGTTATTCACCTGCTGAGAAGGTGCTGATTTTGTCTTTAGGGACAAATTTTGCATTTCAGTGCACCTGGACTGACAAATGCCAAAGTCGCTATTCCCAACAATTGTCTTTTAACCCCAGGGAGTAGAGGGAACTAACTCTGAAGCCTCTAATCCACGGCTTTAAACCTGAGGAATTTAAACTCCAGTGACTCTCCCTCAGGCTGCAACCCCTTCTCTCTGCTCACACCCCTTCCTGGCCCCAAAAAGACATCCCCCCACAGAAAACAGGCTAATACACCCCATTACACAGACTGCTTAGGCGGCCAATGAGCATTTGAGACATGACGTGCTCAAATTTAATAACTTATTGAAACAGGTCCTGCGGGCATCCAGGTCGTGCTTTCTGCCCTGGGGGTGGCAGAGAGGGCTCACAGTGCGCTGTGGCTCTGATCCACGCTTGGAGAACCTTCTAGCTCGCAGGGAGGGATCCTCACGCTGTGCTGTCTGCAGGTTCCAGCCCTCATCCTGCTGGCACCAAAGCTGTGCCCAGCCTTGGATGTAAATTTAATCTTGTTGGGAGCTAATGGAGTGAGGAATTTGACACACCTTTTCCCTCTCTGTAGATGGGAGCCATATGGCTCCCAACTCTTACAACGTTCCTCAATCTGAAGATGAATGAGTATTAACATATGTTCCCTGGAGTAATTAAAAATGTGATCATAAACAGAGTCTGACTCACTGAAGGCAGAATGTTGTTATCAGGGGAAAACTGAAGTCAAGCTGATGTTTAAGAGGTGAGCATCTACCTGAGGTCCCCAGGTGCAGGGGACAGTGCAGCAGTTTGCATTCAGCATCGGTGATGAGGGACACTGGGAACAAGGAAGGAGACATGTTTGGTGTAAAACACATCAGCTGAAAGCACTCTCAAGAAAATCTGAATTAAAACATTTCATGGGTATGGACAAAAGTGGCTGCTGCGGCTTAGCTTGGTGAGGTAACTCACTGAGCCAGAGGAAATCAGTTATGTGCCCAAGTCCTAAGAAATTTCAGTAGCTGAACTAAAGCTAAGTTTGGGGGATGTTTGAGAATTTCCCTGGAAAGCACCTGAGGACTGGATAGCTTTGGAGACAGAGAAGCAATATCTAAGGCACACATCTTCTATGTGTCTGTGAAAAGAGCTGTATTCCACAACCTCTCTCTACCAGCAATAGAGAGATACCATTATTTCCTTAGGGAAGTTCAAGTAACCCATGGAAAGCTCTGTGAAAGAGGAAGAAGTTTCCTCTTTCCCGTCTCTCTTGAGAGGAAGAAGTGATTGGGTGTGTGTGAGAATGGTTAACAGCTTAAACATTGTTAAGATGATCAGAGGACTTTAGAGCAGAGGACAAATTTTAGGAAACTAAACAATGAAAGGCTAATCTGAACCCTACGGAGGGGCTCAGCAGTGCTGGGTTAATGGTTGGACTTCATGAATTTAGAGGTCTTTTCCATCTTAAACTGTTCTGTGATTCTATGAAGGTGGTGGGAAAATGAATAATATCAAATGTAGGAGAATTTCACCTCAGGAAATACAATATTAATAAGGGCATAGGGTATTATAAAGGTTTTAACATGAAAATTTCCAGTTGATGTTAATAAATATTACAAAACAGAAGTCCTTCAACTGATTCAAGGTTCTTCTTGCTTATGACTGTGAAACTGTAGATAAGGTGAGTTGACTTCTCCAAATTACTGACATATATTAATAGGAAAAAAAATTAAGAAACAGGCTATTAAAACCAAGTTACTATTAAAAAAAACGACCCATGATGAAACATATCCCTTTGAATTCAATGTTTGGTCTGATGGCATCAGCTACTTTAAGTTATTTTCTGTTTTAGAGAGCAGACTTTTTTATTTAAATGGCTTTTATACAGAATTTCCAAATGTATCATAGGTCAAAAGGCAAGCAGAATAAAAAGAAAATTTTATATAAATCATTTATTGCAAATACTTTTCTTAGTGAATGATGAACTAGAATAACAGAACAGATTTAGATCTTCTGCCCCTCTAGGTCATGATATATTACTGCCTGCAGGTCCTTTCCCATTCTTCACCCATTCATGTCTTCATAAAATGTCTTGAAAAAAAAGTGAGTAATACCCCAAGTCCTGTTGTCCAGGGACTGTCAAATGGATGGAGAAAAAAATGCATCAAATGTAAATGTAAACTCAACACTGCAATGTAATGGTAGGGCATAATTTGCATAAATATTGTTTGCAAAGAGCAATTAGCACTTCATTTACATTCAGTGAAGTAGCAATTTGCACATTTTCAGGAAACAATTTCTTTACCCATATGTGCAAATTTTGTGCACTGCAATTGACACGCTAATAAAAAGATGTTAATAGACCAATTTTTTTTTATTTTATATCACTGTGTTCTGAAATATTGATTCACTCTCCTGAAATATTGATTCAGTGGACTATTTGTAAAAACAGAAAACTGCAGATTTGAATTTTTAAAACTTGCTTTCTAAAAAAAATCAGAATTAATTTCAGATGTCTGCAGTCTTCATGCTCTTTAAGTGGTATTTTAATGGGTATTTTTGTCAGAGAAATATAATAAGCATTATTAAAAAGCATTAACAAATTCAGTCTCCTAATCTGCAATAACAATGAGTATATTTGCATATTGCAGTATAAAAATAATACAGTCCATTTCCTAGTGTCAATATCACACTCAACTCTCCATTAAATGTTAATAAAAATATTTCACATTTATACAGTGTTTTCTCCAGAATGAAGAAACTTCTTAATTAAGAGACAAATCTCATACTTATAGCAAGTACAGAGAATTTTTACAAACAACAAAAATTTACTTGGAAGATGGACAAGAAAAGAGCAGCCGGGTGAGTTCAGCCAGCTGTTGTCAATGGACATTTCTGGCCTTTGCAGCAGGAGAAATTGATATTAAGTGATTTATTTAGACCCCCTGCAGCACCCTCACTAACAGTTGCTGTGTTTGTTTTTTTTCCTTCACTATTTTGTCATATCTCCTGTGACATGCACATTTGGGGAGAGGTAGGGATCGCAGTTCCCACACAAGTTGGGTTGTACTGTGCTTGGAAGCTTTTGAAGAACAGAAATCTTTTGGGTCAAAATTATTGATACTTGGAACGTTGCATGTTTCCATTCTCAACGCGAGTTTCCCAGAAGGGGTTGTTTTTGGAGGCTGTTCAGTTGTCCATTCTGGAAGGGTGAGCATTAGGACACAGCAGCAAAGGATGCAGATGTTCATGAATCTCCCTGCCAGGCAGGCTGGACACAGGGCTGCCTCTGCTCTGCAAGCTGTGTCCTGGTTAGCAGATCCTAGCAGGAGACTCTTAAATGGAAATATTAGTTAAATTGGCCCTAATTAGGGCAAGTTCAGACTCCAGGCAGTCAAATGGTTCTGCCTGTTACGTTGTAGAGGCAGTGCAAGTGAAACCTCCAAACATCACAGGGCACCTCTGAAAACCTTCCTCATCCTGCGCATTTTAATAAAAGGCATTATTTATCAATTTTTTAACAACTACAAGGAAAGTGAATACCAAATATGACAACAAACAGCAAAGCCCCCACTAAATCCTAGTTTTACATGCTAATTAGAGTAATTGTTACAATAATGAGCTTGTATTCCTTGCCTTTTCATCTGTCACAAGAGAAGGTATCATTATGGTTGCACCCAGGAGTGTGACATTCAGATCTATTTTGATGTCTCATTATTGTTGGTGTTGTCTTTTTACTTTGCAAATCACATATTTATATTTCATCTCCTGTGTCAGGTACTCAAAGCTCTGCTTTGATCACTCTAAATTGCATGTGCTCCTCACATAAGGTAGGACCTCTATTTGAACCTGCAAAGTAGTTAATTTTGAGATCTCATGTGAATGTCTGATCTACTCATCATTGTTTTATTCTAGTTTTATTTAACAATTTTTTCTTCTTTTTCTTCTTTTCATTTTTTTTCTTCTTTTCCCTCTCTCTTCTTTTTCCTATTTTTTTTCTAGCATCCTACAGACCCTCTGAGGCCTTTGGCAATAATGACCCCTAATACAGGTGTGTCACAGCCATGCAGTAACTTCTGGGGTGCTCAGGATTTATCCAAGATGTGGGTGTTTTCCTCCCTGTACAGACCTTTAAACTAAATGTCTACCACATCATTTTGCTCATTACAGACAAATAATACCCTGGTGAGAAGGGTAATAAATAGTTGAGCCTTTAATGTTTCTATAGGTTCATTAGGACCACGTTTTGCAAATACCTCATAACATTACAAGAGAGGCTAATGGCAAGAAAGCACTAATGACACAAGATATTTATGAGTCCTCTGACCATCAGAAAACCCATGGGTTTACTGTTTGCAGAACAAATAGATCTATCCAATTTTCTGTTGACTGACAATAACTAAATCCAGTGAAAGCAACTGATCCATGTGCAGCATTCACGAGCAGGAGAAGCTGTGGCCAGCCTGTGTGGGTTAGCTGGCAGCTAGTTTGGGCTTGGGCTACAACATGGAAACTGATCTCTATGGTTCCAGAATCAGTTTAAGTCTAGTTTCCCCCATTACAGCTGCATTGCCCCAGCTACAGGCAGCAGCAAACTCACATCTTAATGTTTTGGGTTTTTTGCTCACTGCCTCATCAGAGGTAAAGAGTCACCATGAAGTTCCTCCTGTCTCCAAGAATTAAGGATGTGCTTCTCTGTCCTGATTTATTCACTTTTGAGACAGAGTTTAATTTTGCAAAGCATCTCTCTCCTCAGTCTTTGCATTTATTTCTGGCAGGAGCAGTTGCCCGCGGCACGAGCACTGAAGACTGGCTCAGTGTTAATAGTTGTCAGGGAAAATGAAGAGGCTATTTCTCACGCCAGACTTTCACCCTGCATGACAAATGCTAGTATGAGCAGATTAAAAATCAGTGCATGGTACAATATGTCACACATAAAGCAACTCCATGTTATTAATTGGCATGTTACCTGTTAGCTGCTTTTAGTGTGTGCTTCTGTGAGTGGAGCAGGCACTGGTGAACACAGGCGGGTCAGAACCTCCTTCAGTATAAAGTTATGAAGCAGAGATGGAACTAATTGAGATATGCTGATTTGTAGCACCCAGTTCTTGGGTAAGGGTTTGAAATGCTTATTTTTTTCCCTAAAATGTGATCCAACATACATTTTATTACAGTCAACAGCAGAGATACTCTGTGATATGTCTTCCCCCGTACCCTAAACCCTTTTTAATCACAATAGATTTTTTAAAACCATGATACAATTTAGAGAGATTTCTTTTCCTCCTTTTCTGCTGTCTTTATGACAGGTCCTTAATTATTGACCTTGAAAATTCCCCTAGGAAATTACTCAGTCTTAAGACACAAATTAGTCATTGCACATAAAAATGGGTTTACAAAGAAAACCAAATCAGCAAGGCTAAAGTTAATTTTCAGAGTCATATTAGGGCTGGGAATTTTTTCAGTAATCTTCAGGGAAAAAAAACAACCAACCCTGAACATAATTTTCAACAGGTTCAGAGTTGGAGCAGCAGGGCTGCAAGTGCTGGGTATTGCCTACACCAGACCCTGGGGCCAGACTCCCTTTTGCAAAGTGTCCGTCACCAGCAAAGGCCTCAGGATAAAACAGCTTCGAGGTCTTCCCCAAAACTCTGCTAGATTTCTGCATGTCTTAAGAGTTACCCTGGTTAAACACACTTTTCTGCAGGTGGCAGAAACAGAGAAGGGGACATGGACAGCACAGGGGACTTTGTTGCTGTGTGGCTGGAGAGGCACAGCCTTGCCTGCCCTTGTGGTCCTTGTGCCTCAGAGCAGGCAGGGACAACGGACAGAGGCACAGCACAGCTGTTTTACCGAGGGAAATTGTGCCTTCCAGTAACTGTACAAACAACCGTTTGTAAAACAGCGGTTCAAACAGAGCAGAACACTGCAACAAACTGTGGTGCAGCATGCGGGGGGCTTTTGGTGTGAATGTCTGTAGGTACAGAAGGCACAAGCTCTGAAGGGTTTTAAGCAGACACAGGGCTGTGTTCAGATACACAAGACGTCAGTGACTACTTGACTTCTGGATGTGGTGATATTGCAGCCTTTGGCAGTCACAGGTTAAGCTGCAGATGTAGGATATTGATGCTGTGTGTAATGACCCCATTTAATCTAAAGTGGGGCAGAGTTACATTTGCCCTCAGGCTGGGTTTTGATTGCTTGGACACTGTGGGTTCCTAACTTGCTGATCTCTCTTCTGTCATCTTTTTTCCCCTCCCTCTCATTCCTTTTATTTTTACAAGCAGTCTCCAACTCTCCCACGCTTTTCTAACATCTCTGTGGTGCCACAAGAAAATATGCATTTACTCCTGAAGCCTGTTTTTCCAATGCACTCTTCACCTGTGCAGAACCCGGGATCAGAACATTGCTAGAGTTTGTCCTACCCTTGTCATTACCTCTATCATCCTCAAGACAGGACAGCAGAGGCAGATGACCAAATAATGTGTCCTTTTGGGACCATATTCCTGCCAGTTTTTACAGCTCTTGCAGGCTGTAAGGTGCTGTGGAGTCTGACATGCACATGTCACTCAGAGATTTTTGTCAATGATGCTCTGAAAAGCTCAAGAACCCTTTCAAAAAAATTATTGTTACCTTTTTCTTTTTCTTAAAAAAAATTTATATCTTGGGCACAGGCTGGGCTTGTTCAGTTCAGGATATGAATATGTTTGAATATATTTGTTTTTTCTTGGACATCAAAATAGAGAGGTTATTCTATCTGGACACATTAATGATATTCAGTTGCCTCTTGATAACTGTTCCATTAATGTCTGTCAGCATGGCACCCTCTCTGCTTATAAACTCCTTGCAGACCAGACAGCTTTCCTAGCAGAAGGGAGATACTTATAAAAAAAAATAAAAGGCAAAATGTCAGCATGTTCCCAGATGAGATGCCTTGAGATATTCATGATGCAGTGGTAGCTGTGAAGAAATGCAGATGTGACAGGTGGCTGTCAGTTTGGTACTTTGTCTATAGTTCTTCTGAACCAGTGGCAGAGACTTTCTTAAATATAGTGATTACCATGAGAAACCTCTCCCAAAAAACGTTATTTACATCAACTATCATAAGATGACATGTGACATGCCTGGATCCTTTCCATTACTTTCAGAGGAAAAATATCATAGGTCAATACTTTTGGAATAATAATAATAGTAATAATAATAGTAATAATAACAACAACAACAACAGATTAATATAATAATAAAACAGAGCAGAGAGTCTGAATAAAGAAGAACAGAGTCTGAATAAAATAGACTCCAAAGCCTGGGGCAAACTGCATTTGCTAAACCATTTGGTGAAATGGGCTGAGACAGCTGTTTGAGCTAAAGTAAATCAGGGAGAAGTTGCCTTTGGGTGACTGAAGGGCTGGCTCAAAAGCAGCCATTTGGACTGGTTTTCTCTGTCCAGAATACCGACATATTGCTCCCTGGGCAGCCTTCTGCAGAGGTACTACTGTGACTCTGTGCCTTCTCTCCAGAAATAAGCAGTGCATTCCTGGTAGCAAGGTGGTAGCCACCTTCTAGACATGCAGCTACTATTTTTCTTGGACCACAGAAATGATATATCCAAGGTAAAATAAATATAAAAACAAATAAAGCTGCTCCCAAAAATGTTTTTTTTTCTGAATAATTAATTCCTCAGCAAATATTCTCATAATAAAACATGTCCTAATGAGCTATCAGGAGTAGAGGAAATTCATCACTTACCTCACAAATATCAACTTGAGAGCACTGCTCATGTCAGGTGGCATAATTAATGACTTGAGAGGGAGCGTGGAGCTGCACAGCCAAAGCCACAGTCCCCATCAGTCATTCCACATCAGCCCGACTCATACGTGTTACTTGATCTGCAGAGGATTAGCCAGGCAGCGAGAAGAAGATATGGGGCTGAAGGGAATACAGGCAAATATGGTATTATCTAATCTTCATTTATCCTCGTTGGTTTTCTGCTTATCACTGAGGTGCAATGGCAGTTGGTCGTGCATTGTGTTTTATTTCTGTGGCTTTTCCTTTTCTTCCCAGAGAAATAGAATTTACAAACCTTGAACTTCACCCTCCATGATGATGACCAAGACATTTTCAGTCCCATGCAAGCACATGGTGCCCTTGGGGGTTCGATTCCTGTGCAGCAAGCCTGGGTGGGTGCCCTGGGGCAGGTGAACCCCTCTGTGATGTGGAGACAAGGGATGCTGTGGTCAAGGTGATGTTGTTCATGGTGGGGCTGCAGCAGGAACACACCTGAAATGTTCTTCTTGTGGCTGCACCACCAGACCTGGGGGAATGTGCAGCCTCTTCTCATCACACATCCACTTCTTCTCCCAGGGCTGGGCAGTTGCAAGAACTGCCCCACGTGTCTGCTTCAGGGGTAATTCCCTCCTAAAGACATTCACAGAAGCCAGGCCATGGGGCCAGCTTTGGAAGGACTGCTCTCCCTACTTGGATAGGAAAGCAGAGACACCAGGCTGGTGCTGCCAGCTGTTGTAATGAAAACCTGAAATGGCCAAAGCAGGTCAGCCCAAAGGGTCATCTCCCTGGGGATCCCATCTCCAAGGTCAGCCAGGAGCAGGTGCTTGGTTTAGGGAAGAATAGAGGATTCTGGCAAATGCAGAGTGATCGTTTTGGGACTTGTCCTAGGTTACAATAGAGATGTATTTAAGTATTCTGTTACCACCAGCTCTGGGGCAGTAGCTGTTATCTCCTGCTATGACTCACCCCTAATAACAGACAATGGGCCATCAAGAACCTACTGCAGGACTCATGGACTTACCTCATCCTATTGTGAGATGCTCCACCCAGGAGGGAAGAGCCAAGCACCTGGATATTCCCACCTGGATATAACCTGGCCTTGGATGTGCCCAAGTTAGCCCTGTCTACTGGGTTCTCAGAGGACAAGAGCTACCACTGGACCTTCAGGAGGAGACCAGATGTCCCACAGGATCACTGCTTCAACTGTACCACTTCATTTAGACTGCTACCCACCCCCAACAGAGTGTCAGGTTGTATCTGACTTTGTCAGTGCTTTTCCTTGTATTATTACACTTATTTTTTAATTTTCCTATTAAATTTTAATCCTGACATGGTCTCCCATGGGTTTGTTTTCAAACTAAGACGGGACTCTACCTTCCCAGCAGTTTGCTGTAAGGGAATTCTTGAGCTGAAGGTTACTTCCCCAGCTCTACATTTTGTAAGTCCTTATAGGCTTCCTTTTCCCATTAATTTACCTGATATCTTTTGGCACCAGCATTTATTTTTGGCCTCTGCAGTATCCCACGATGTGTGCCACAGAACAATTATGTGCTGTGCGCAATATGGGCATCTTTTCTTCTGTTTCAGAGCTTCTGCCTGACCTGTATGTTTGATATCCTTCATTCCCTGTGATATGAGAATGAATGAATCATCATTCACCCTGCCTTTCTCCCCCAGTTTCACATTGTTGAGAAAAGTAAGCCTGTCAAATTTACTCCACCGAAACAGCTGCATGTTTCCAAGTACAAGTTCCAGCCTTGCGTGATTTTATTTTATTTTTTTTTTTTTAGGATTTTCATGAGAGACAAGTATGAGAAATCCAGGCAGCTGCCAAAGTGATGGCTGACAGGTTTTATTTCTATCCTTTTGCTCACTCCAGTGTGTGGTTGCTGCATATGACCAAGTGCTGTGCTTCAGTAGCTGTCAGCCTGCTAAGTGCAGCTGCTTTACATGTCTGCTCACATTGGTAAAGGCCTGCCTGTATTTCCTGAAACTCTCCAATAAATGCTCGCTTGAGTTAGATCATCAGCAAAGACAAATCTATCTGTTCTACAAGTGATCCCACGCTCCACTCTGCAATAACCCTGGTGCAGCAGAGCCCTGTGGTTGCTGCTGGTAAGATCTGAGCACTGGGCTGGCCCCAGGCAAAGCGCCCTTGGCATCTGCTGGCCCCTTCTGTGGGCTACAGTGTAAGCAATAACTGGGCTTTTATGATGACATTGACTTCCCAAGTTAACTTCAGAAAACATTACCTGGAAAATCTGATGTGTCAAGTTTCAAAGAAAAGAGTTTTCCAGCTCAGTCCAGGTCTGATTTCTTCCCAGATAAAGGACAAAACCCTTTGGGAAACAAGCACTTCTAGGAAGCAAGGTTAAGAGCAATAAAATTTCTTCCTTACCAACTGACTGAACTATCAGCGAAATCTTTTCTTTTAGGAGCAAATGTCTATCCCCACAGGGACAGGGCAGTGCTCTATAACTCATCTTGCAAAACTGAAATACAATTTTTGATGATCAGAGCTGGGTAGGGATCAGAAAACTGGCCTGACACATTTAATATATACTGACAAAATTATTCAAGAAATACTTCCCCTGTACGGAGAGAGAAAGGTTTTAAGACAATATGCATTACAAATGACTTGCAATAATTCTGAATTAATGTCTTCTCTGAGAATCCCCCAGTGCCTGCCTCAGGACTGTATCTGTAACCTCTTAACAGCATGGAAAAATAATTGTTTGGTTGCCCAATGGAAATACCAGCCTGAATTCCCATGTGCACTCTGTTTGGGGTCCCTGTCCCTCATCTGCTTCTGTAAACACTGTCTGGGAAGTGGCACAGTGATAAAATGAGCATAAACAGCCCTGGGATTAAGAAAGTGATTTGAGACCTGCAGCTGATCTCAGACTGGATATGGTTAGGAAATTGGATTAGGAAATTACTTTACCTGGAACTGGACATTAATTGTGGTGTCTTGTGCTGGAAAGAGGAGTCACGCTGAGACAGAAAAATGAAATTGAGATTGTGGGAACCTATAATTTGGGGTCAGTTTAATTTGGATTTTTGCACCAGAGTGATCTGAACACAACTCACATTCCTCTCTCTGATGCCTTTTGCTTTCTGGCATCCTGGCCCTGCAGTTTGGGGCCCTACAGCTGAGGGGATGCTCTGATGTCTTCTGGAGCACGGTGTGGGGCAGGGAGCTGCTCGCTGGCAGTGCAGAGCAGGGTGGATGCTCACCCCTGGGATCCAACACCATCTGTTCCCACCATGCACGTACCATTGCTGTGCTGGTCTGTTCTCTGCTGGATATCCAGCAGGAGCTTGCTTAGGGTTATTTTCTTTCAGCCCTGCTCCATCTGCCAGCCAGGGTGATAAGGCAGCTGATCTCAACCCCGGGCAGTCTCTAAGTGACACTAAGGCTCAAGAAAAGTTACTTCATTTCTGGTGAGCCCTTGCTCTCCTTGCAATATCTTGGTAGGGGGTGAAGGTACCTAGGCTAGGAACCTGGGCTAGGACCAAAACCACTGGGTCTGTAGGCCCCGGGGTCGCTGTGCACCCTGTCTATTTCTGAGGTTGGTGGCCAGACTTTTAGAAATTTGGGTCAAAAGTTCCTGGGATCCAGCAACCGGGATGAAGCCAGTTTGTTGGTTTTTGGATTTTGCGTGTGTGTAATGCTCATCACCAGGTGTGACATCAGTGTCCTGTGCCATTAGGGGGATCCCCCACTGGCGGTCCCCAGCCCTGCTGGAGGTGCACAGACTGATTTAACCCCCTGGGCTGAAGGGCGCAGCAGCAGATCTTCCCGAAGAGGGATATCCCACAACAGCTCTTCCTCTCTCCGCTCCCCCCTTCCCCTACAAGCCCTGCAGCCACCCCCAGGCTCAGCTCAGGCTGTGGGAGAGGGAGCAGCCGTGTCCGGAGGAGGCACCGGACTGCACTGCATTGCATTGCATTGCACTGCGCATCCTCCCTGCCTCCCCCCCTCCCTCCCTCCCT
>VZTX01014554.1:0-35807 GCA_013400915.1 Pardalotus punctatus
CATTGGTCTGTGTGTGATTGACTGTGACCCCGCAACAAAAATCAGCATATATTCCCCCAAACCTCAGCTTCCCCACCATTAAGAAAAGAATTAGCATCCCTGTGCTGACTTGACAGAGCTGAACTCAGCAACTACAAGTGCTGCACTGCTACAGACAGGGGCCAGAAACACCACCTAGAGTCTCTGCCTCTACTGCACTAACCACACACCCAAGCAGTGGCATGCTCTTCTGTACATCTACCAGATATGCTGCAGCTGAAGCTGCTTCACCAGAAGCACCCAATACAAATCTCTGAAGACCCACAAAAACTCAAGTGCCCATTCCTTTCCCTTCCCTGGCTCAAGTATTTAATATCCAATGTGTGTATGCATGGGCTTTTGCAGGAATTTTGCTGCTATTATAATTTTCTTCAGGCCTTATTGGAAGCCTTTCAGACTGTCTGTGGTCCTTCACCTGGGCTTGACATGAAGGCTGTGGCACGCAGAAAAGCCAGGTGAACCTGTGTCCTGGGTGGGTACATAAGACTGCTGTTCCTGGAAGTGCTGCTGCAGTCCTGTGTTCTGCTACACTGACAGTCCCATGTACATCCTGTGTCATGTCCAGAACCATGGGCAGGCCTCAGGAAGGGAAATGAATAAGAAATGCCATTTTAAACATTCATTACCTTTACATGAAAACATCAAGATCTCCAACTTTTGAAGCTGTTCTGCTAAATGCCTGCCTGCCCTTGTTCCAGTTAAAGGATGTGGAGGAGAAGACTTTGCTCCTGGAGATGTTCTGGATACACAACACTCACCACACTGAGTCAGCACCAGAGGCAGTTCCAGTAGTATCCAATGACAGATGATCACACAGATCCATTTTTGGAGTGTTCCCATCTTGCTCTGAGACTACAGAATGGATCCATAACACCACCCAAATAATTACATCAGTTTAAAATGAACTTTCAGGACAGTGCCAACATATTTGCAAGTCTGTGGACAGATCAGAGAGAAACCTGGGAGTGCTGGCTACCCAACCCAAGAATTACACCTGTTGTCCTCTTGTCATCTGAGCCCATCATCACAAAGAACCAAGACCCTTCCCAGCTGCTGGCTGTGCAGGCCAGCTGAGCTCTGATGTGTTCCCATGGCCTGACAGTGCCAGGCACACAGGTGACATGGGGTGGTGCTGGGAAAAGGATTCACAGTAGCTCACTTTCCAATTTGTGAGATGTCTTTCTACTCCCCTTTTCCTACTCTATCTGTGAATTTGTGAATGGACAGAGGGGATGTTCATTACTGTGTTTGAACTGGGAAAATCCTTCCTTGGCTGGGAGGTGTTGAATTATTTCAGATGTGTTATCAATCTACCATTTCTGAAAAGCCAAGTATACAGGTGTAAGGGCTGCACACATTCGCTCAGGCAGATCTTCCTTTTCTACAGATGAAGCCCTTAAAGCAATGGCTGAGTCACTCCAGCCAGCACCCCTTCAAAGGCATGGTGTGAGAGATGCTAGTGGAAGTGAGCCTTCCCCTCCTTACAAAGCAACAGGTCTGCCAGAGGGACAGGATCTACCAACTAGCCTGGAAAGAGGTAAGGAGCATAAATAATGCCAATGACTCCCTCTCCCCTCCCACCCCCCACCTGGTTACATGCCACCTTAGAGCTGTCCTTCCCTTCTTACTCAGGCAGGCTGCACCACTTTATCCAAAGGTTGCTTTTCTGGAGGGAGATAGGTGTTACATTTAATTTTTCAAAATCTGATTACAATTCAGGGGTAGACAACTGCTACTCATTTCTACTCATATGCACACACCACCTGCAGACAAGACTGCCTTCTAGAAATAGGATTGCAAAGCTCACCCTGCCCCTGCCCCGGAGGGGTGCATGCGGGGTGCAGCCCTGCCAGCATGGGGCTGGGTGCTCCCTTTGGCCCCATCCTACTCTCCACCAGTGCTGCCACACCAGCCTTACCCTGGTAAGAAAAACAGCCACTGATTTTATTTAAAAATATGAAAGCAAGTCCTCCAGGTAAACCAAACCAGTGCATACAAGCTGGGTAGAGAAATGAATGCAGATGAGTTTATTTTTTACCTCACCTCCTCCCACCAGTGCAGGGAGTTAGTAACATTACATCATCCCACACCCCCACCCCTCGGATAAAATCCTGCAAAGGCACAGCTTCTGCTGAGGCTGCTGGAAGCAATAGCCATTGGAAAATTAACTCTCTGCTGTGCAGGATGCACTTCCCAGTGGCCAGTAGTGACCCAGTGCTGGATTTTGTGGTCAGCTGTTACAGACAGGGATGTCTGAGTCCTCAGAGATGTGCAACCCCAGCAACCTCTCACTTCAATTATTTATTTAGCAGAACAAGTATTTTTATAACTGGACAAAGAGTCTGAGTAGCTCCCAGTCTGTCCCAAATGCAGGACTAAAGATGGGCAAAGAAGCCACCTGATACCTCAAGGACTAGGCTAACAGTTTTGATAGAGGGACAGAATACGACTGAGCAGGATTATCAATTTCCACCCACAGACTTCAGTTACGCAGAATCGGGTACTGTTAGTGTCAATTTTCCTCAAGCCCCACATGGCCTTACAGAGCAGCCACTGGCTGAGGCAGAGGCGCCGGCATCTTGTCAAGAGCAACACAAAAGCTTTTCTTTGCATTAAAAAACAAGGAAACAAACATTAGCACTTGTGCAAGCCCCAGACTGGCTCAGACAGAAAACTACCTTGAGAGTGTTTGTGTTCCAGATCAATGATCAGCTGCAGTGCGGGGCAATTAGCACCTTGAAATTATTCAGCAAGCCGGGGGAGGGGGGGGGGGGGGGGGGGGGTGGAATTTTAAGGGAGATGGTGAGGGAAGGGTGAGAGCAAGTAGGAATAACAATAACTCTTTCTGGATAGAAGAGTCAACGCCTGGCGCTGGCTGAGTCCAAGCTACAGTGTGAATGTGGCTGTTGGATGCTTTTGCAACCAGGCAAATGGGGGACAGAGGGAGCTGGAGGGGCTGAGAGTACATCGTGGGAATGGCTATATGGCGTGGAAACATGGAAAGCAGAGCACATTTTTTCTGTCTAGAAGTAAAGATATCTCTCTAGTTATACTATAAGCCTATTTTCTGCTGTACCCAGCACTCCAAGCAAGACAAAAAGTACTCTGTAAAGAGATCCCCCCTGTGTGAGGTGGCAGGGCACAAGGTGCAAAGTGGCCACAGGGAAAACACTTCGTGCAGGCATCAGCTTGGTTAAGGCTGTGTCCAGGTCTGTGACCAGGCTCAGGACCAGCTCCCTTTAGAGGAGTGAGCATCCTTACAGGGGCTGGGTGGCTGTTTCCAACCATGGTCTTTAGCAGCACACATACCTTTGTCGTTTGGGCTGTTATGAAGATACTGGTCTATTATTCCTGTCACTATTAGGAACAGGAAGATCTCATTATTTCCTATGGGCTGACACAGTGCTCACATACATGCAGCATGCCTTACTGTGGCTCTCGGAGTAGGAGGGAGGGAGGGAAGGAAGCATGACTGTGTCTGGCTCTAGTGTAATCTCTTTCACAGCCCTTCTTTACACAAATCACATCTCCAAATATCCAGAAGAAACGAGACACTGCTCTTTCACAGCCCTTCTTTACACAAATCACATCTCCAAATATCCAGAAGAAACGAGACACTGCTCTTTCACAGCCCTTCTTTACACAAATCACATCTCCAAATATCCAGAAGAAACGAGACACTGCTCAGATGGACCTTGTTCCCCAACCACAGGGACAAACAGGAATCCCTTTCTCTTCCCATGACCTGGGGAAACATATGTGGCCTTTGCTATGTTCCCATGGGGGCTTTCTCCACTGCTCCTGAACACGAACCCACAAAACAGGTATCAGAGACATAGCTAGGATTAAAGCAACTACATTAGAAAACCCTGCTCTTTTCCAACAGGTCTCCATGCTTCTATAATTAATCCAGGAAAAAAAGAAAACCATCTCTATTCAAACAGTTTTCTATTATTCTATATTCTATTTCCTATTTTTATGATGTCTGCATGTAACCTGAGGCCAAGGCAATCTACTGCAAAACTCTTTGAGGCACTGATACTCTTAACACTTTGAAATCATACTAATCTAATGAGGCACTGAGAGAATTATGCAAGTGAACAAAGCTGGAGCCGATAAAGAGCATCAGAGATAGAGCATCAAGTATTTAGTGCTGGGAGGAAGGAAAGGCAGGAGCAATGCCCAGCATAGCTCCCCGCAGCCCAGTGCCAGAGCTGTGGTGAGGCCTGTAGAGTGGCTGGCATGGGGAGGGAAGGGAAGGCAGCCTGCCCCAGCCACCAAGCACTGCAGCCCATGACAAGGAGCATTACACAGCTGGATGTGAGCACTGCTGCTCACAGCTAGAATCTGAGCATCAACGTTTCATCACAGCGCTTCCTTCATCAGTATACAGAAAGATGGAGGTGGAACACAGGCTAGAAACCATGGGTAAAACCAACCAGGATCGAAGGGTTAGCTGAAAATGAAGCAAACAGGACACAGAAGTGTTTCTTCTTGCCTCTGCATAGCTGGATGAGGCTGGGCAAAACCTGAATCCTCTCTGCACTGCCTATGGATAACATTGGTGTTCTTAAGAGCCAGGCTTTTGAGTAATCCAGTGCTAAGTGCCACCGAAACAACAGCATTAATAATAATTAAAAATGAGATGCTTTCAGCACCAGGCAGTGTACTTTGGAGGTAGCCAGTTCACCCAAACAGCATTACGATAGCTCAGGATTTTACATCTTTATTTCCACTCCTTTAACCCTGGGATCAGCGCAAACAGCCTTGGAAGAAACTGGCACAAAATTCACTTATGTCAAGATGGTTCTGAAGTGAAAATGTATTTTTCCCCTGTTTCTCCAGAACAGTCAAGATAAATACAAATATGGAAATGGACTGACATTGGAAAGCAAATAGCATTTAGTCACACACACAGACTTTGAACAAGCACTTTACTGCCTAAGTGAAAATACGCTGCAAAAGCAGTTTTCTTCAGGGGAAGAAGCGGTAAAAGAACTCCCTGACAGCTTATTTGTGGGAAATTAAAGATGAAAACAAAATATAAGAGGGAAACCAGAATGGTTTAGATGGGAAGCCTCCAAATGGAGGAAGCAGCTGGGTTGTGGTGGTCTACTAGCACGCAAACATGTAATGTAGTTGTGTGCATCACTAGACATGCTCCTCTAGAGAACACGTAAGCACACACTATGCTCTCTCCTTCTGATAAGCCCTGTTTTCAGGGAGTAGCAGGCTTATAGGACAGACAGTTTGTCTTCAGACCACATGTGTGAGTTGGCAACAGAAGTGTTTGTGCCCTTTTTGACCCCAGCAGACTGGTTGATTCTATTTATGTATTTTTGATCTGTAACCCACAACAGAGGTTTTTGGCATTGTTGCTGGAAGGTCAAGGAAGGACCACAGAAGAGCAAGTCCCAGGCACAGAGCCCTCACAGAGCATAATCCATCAGCTGCCTCCACCAGGAATTTGCTATGTTTTGAATTCAAAAAGTCTCTTTAAAAGAAAAAAAACCCACTCAGGCATTCATGCCAAGATGGCAAGCTGGCACCCCAGAGCTGGTGGAACAACACAGGGAGGATCCCACGTTCAGACAGGGCAGCCAGCCTTACAGAGATGCTCAGCTACAAGAGCTGTGAGGAGCACTTGTGAGAAGAAATGGAGAGGGATGGGATGGGGTGAGATGGAAAAGGCAGATTCACACATGAAGAGAAACAGCCTCTGAGAAGGGGCTCTGCTCCTGCCTGGCACTAAGTACACTGCTGGGCAGCCTGTTCATCAGCATTCCTGCCTGGGGCAGGAGGAAGTGCCTGTAAAGCTGATGGGGAGCTAAGAACCATTTCCTGGACTTCCTTCTCCCTCCAAGCACTGTAAAAGACATTTCAAAACTTGCACCCTTCTTTCATGAGGTACCAGTGAACTGATGATTTCTGGCACTGTTTTGTTGAAGGATTCAGTAAGGGAGTCCAGGACGTGTACCAGAAGACAGGAAGTTCAGCCAGGAGGACAGCTTTGGTCCTGAGCCACTATGAAACAAGTCAGGTGATGCTGAGGAACAAGAGACAACTACATGAGAAAGAGCCACGAATATCCACAGTATAGGGAAAAGCACACCAGATGATACCACCAAATGCACATGCTCTTCAAGAGCTCCCAGGTAAACTCACGTATACCTGTGGGATGTCCAAGAAAATGCTGTGGGAGGAGGTGGAGGAGAGATATGGGGATGGGTTTTCAAACAATAGAAGAGCATCAAACTGGAAGAGATGGCATGTAAGAGTTTCCAGCAGTGCTATTTCTAAAGACTTAATGCCAAAATGTCTAAAGAAAGTCTAGAAAAGAAGATGAATACAGGGGTGAGGAGCTTCCCCTTGCACAAGGCAGGGAAATATTTAAAGAAACAATAGCAGAGAAGACAAACCACTGGAGACAAACCCACTAGAGACAAACCATGGCATTCTGTTTTTCAGTGCTCAGGTTTAAAAAAAAAATCTCCCAAACATGACCACCCATCTCACTACACAGTACCAGGGGATTTTATCATTACAAACACTTTATCACAGGATCAGCTCTCCTGCAGCTTTACACCCTACGGTGAAGGACTGCCTTTCCTGGAAAGGCATAATCCCCCCAGGATTAGAGAATTTCGGAGAGTAGGCACACACCATCTTCTCAAAGCACACTATTTATTGAACACATACAAGTGACAATACAAGAAATAAGTATGATGGTGTGTGGGAACTGCTGTCCTGTAGTGAGAGCTAACTTGCAGTGGGAACTGTTAGCTTGCCTCGATTCTCAGGCACCAATTCTAACCCAAAACAAGCTCAAAATAAGAAGGAATTTTAAAACAAGATATTGAAGGTATTTCCAGCTGGTGTTGCTGTGAGTTATCATTCTAACTATAGGTAGCCAATGACATTGTGGGGTGGTGATTTGAGACCCAATGGATGTGTGATATGAATGTTAGAAAATAGTATAGAAGAGGTCTTGTAAAATAAAATGGAGTTCCTTCCTTTGAGGAAGCTGTTGTCCTGAGTCTTTACATGTTGTGTCTGTCTCAATAACGACAAGGGTGATTTTCCCTGGATGGATAATAGCATCTTCTTCCTCTGTAGGCCCACCTCCAGGCTGTGCTGGGTATAAACAACCAGATGCTCCTCTAGCCATGTGAGTGCAAAGTCACTGCTCACCCACTCACATTCTGGCACGTGAATAAACTTTCCTGCAGTTTGTGTTTCTCAGTAACACTGCGGCAGTAGTCATGGCGACAAAACTGGGGTCCTTCACAGCACACCAATGATGCTGCAAATCCACGATGACTAATCCTAAAAGCCTAATTTAAAGAAGTCATTTAAATGCTTAAAGATATGCAGGTCACCGCAGGGATCGATTTAATGGCTATGGCATATCTGGTGGTGAAACAGTTGTACAGGAGGAACAGCCAGAGCATCTTCTGGCCATAAAATTAAGCGGATTTTTAATGCAAGATGTAGACTAAAGATGTTTAAAGGAAAGCACAATTTAAACATAGGCACAATAACAAACCCAGCTGATTTCCAGTCAAAGAGCTGGTAAAAGCTTCCAGATGAAACACTGTTATAAACAACAATCCCACACAATATCACTGGATACAGTACTGCCTGGTTTATTTGTGCCTGTTCAGAATGTAACGAATGCTTTCCTCAACACATCTTGCCCATAAGCATATAAAACCATGATGCAGCAGAGCCAATTCCTCAGATTGGCCCCATTAAAAGCTCACTTAGGACCTTCACTGCAATGTTTTCCAGCTTTCCAAGGACAGCCAATGGTCTGGCATCTGCTCCATGCTGGCTGCCCGTACGCATCTCACAGGGGAGCATGTGCAGGATCTTGTTACCTCAGTGGATCTTGTTACCTATTCAATGTTTCAGACTTCCAGCTCTTTCCTGGCACTGAAACATTTATGGTCACATCTTCAGTTAATATGCTGCTGGTGTCACCCAGGGAAGCGCACCAAAGTGAGCATATTGCTCTAACTGTGCTTGGCTGGACCAGCAAGGCAGCAGTAAATCCACTGCCTCTTTTTCCACAGCTTTTACACTTTTTGTCTCCAACTGTCTGCCACCTGTGATCTGACACACAAGGAAATGGAGACTGGTTTCTACTCCTACACACTCCAGCAAAAAGCCTTTGTATAGGCTCTCTCTCTGTCTTTATACAAATAAATGAATAAGCACTGTACACTATATCTTACCCTACAGGAAGCAAATCATGCCGGCCTGAGTCTGTAGAGTCCTAAATCTGTATCCCAGAGTGCTAAACAATTATCCCTCACCTAATTTGCTGTGGTTTTCAGTGAGTATCCACATCATTCAGCAACTACCAGAGACAAGCATCAACACACAACCAGGTTAAAACTCCTAATCACACGATATGATTTCCATGTACGGATCCACTGCTTTAACCCAGCACCCACTGCCTTTCCTACACTGGCATCTTCCAGGAGAAAGGCTTCCTTCACTTGACCAGGAGCTAGGCCATGAAGCACATTTGTGTGGCAGAAAGTAGACTGCTTCAGTTAAAAGCAAGCAGACAAAAATACTTGTTGGGTAAAATCTTAGTTCTACTTATGAGTAGAACTCATAAGTACTTTCCCCCTTATTAAAACTTGACAAACATAACTGCCCTTGTCATTGCAGCTGACATGTTGCCAATGCATGCACAAAGCACTACGGGTTCCCTTCATTAGTTTGTTAACATTTCTGTTCCTGCAGAAGAAACGGAGTTTAACTAGGAGTTACCTGCACTCCCACTTCAGTCTGTGGCTGTAATAAAGCAATAGCAACAACAATAACTACTATAGGTATTAATGACTTCTTCTGCACCTTCAAGAGCAAAATGTGTCACATGATGTACATAATGCTTGCATGGATGCAATCACAAGATGCTTGTTGGGTAAATTCATGCAAAACAAATACTCCGTAAGTCTTGAAGACAGACTAAACCTTTGCTCCTCTGAAAAACAAAATCCTTAGCTGATCCCATTGGGGATTGAAACAGTGATCTTGGAGGGCTTGGACAGGTGTTCTCTCCTTACCTGCTATGCCTGCAATAGAGCTATTAGTTTCCTTGACCATTGCTCATTAACAGGATGCATCTACTATAGTAACAAAACTGAATATAGATTTATGCCATTGATACTAGCATCACAGTCTTAATGCTTAGGTACAGAACAGCACCATGACTCCTCAATAATGAGGAACAGAAATGGCAATGCTTTATATCAATTACAGCATAAGATGGGAGTCTAAACCCTGCTGTCTGAATCCCTCTGTGTGAAGCTGCTTCCAATCACAGCTCAGCGTCACCTCTGGTGATAACATGTCTATTACCCTCCCCCAGTACTACCATGAGGCTTTAATTAAAGCACTCACACAATTCTGTGATACATCATGTTATTTACGATGTTGTAAGGCTCTGTGAAGACTGAAATCCTGCATATAAAGAGTTTTTTTCTCATGGATTTTTCAGCCAGGATTATTTAGGCTTCTCTTGTCAAAATCAAGAAACCTTGCAGGGTCCCCATCAGTGGTGCAGCTCACTGCTGCTGTCAGGGTCACCTCCCTGCTGCTCCTCCTTGGGTCACTTTCAGCAGCCTGTCCATGTCCCCTTGTGTCTAGGGGACCACAGCTGTCACACCCACCCTATGTAGGGCACCACAGCTGATGTCTTCTTCCCTCCCCAGAGAGGCTGTCACTGCCCTCAAGCCCTGGCCTAGGCACTTCCATCACGCAGCACTGCTCAGCCTGGGCTGCCTACTCTGCCTCTGGAAATGGTACTCCAGATTCTGCACAGCCACATCAATGCTGTGCTACAGAGAGGAAGGGCAAACCATGGTCTGCATCACACCTGGGCCAGGTATGGGCACCTTAGAGTGCCCATTTCTGCAATTGTAGCTGGACTGAGCATTTGGGCATGATGGCAGGTCCTGCTGGCAGTTCAAGGAGAGGCTTAAGGACGGAAAAAGCAAGCTACTTTTAGCGGCAGCTCAGCTACAGGAGAACAACTCCTGGTAAAACACTGCCTATGAAGCTGTCAAGTTTCCAAAGGCTGCAGCAAAATCTAATCCCTGCTATGCTTTATGCTCAGCTTCTCCTGAAACCCAGTGTATGCCATGGACATTTAAAACTCAGCTGAACAAAGCATTAGGAGAGAGGCTGTGTGGACCAATGGCATGGTCAGTGGGGTGTGCAGAGAGGTGACTTGAAGAGGGATTTATAATTTCTAAAACTCCAGTTATGAGAAAAAAAACCAAGAGCAGACAAGAAGAGGGATAAAAGCAGAACAGGTTGCTGTGCTACCTAGGGGACTTGTAAGCTCTTCTCAGCATCTGCAGAAGGGGTTGAATCCAGAACCAGAAACCCTGGGATGATGCTAGTTAAATGCTTCAATGAATTGGAAGTTATCTTCCAGTATATTTTTAGTTGGCACCAACAGACATTACATAATGGCTATTATATAACAGCACTACTGCTACAAATTCTGTCTTTTGGGCTTCTTGTTTGTTTTTTTCCTTTCCTTCTCTCACCCTCTTTTTCTTCAAGATCTTCTCCTTAGTGGGGGATTGATCAATAATTGCACTTTCCATCAAATGAGGCAGGCAAATCCTTAAGAGAAAAAACAAATGGAGTAAAAATATTGCTACTAAGCTTGTCAGCGCTTCTCTTTTGCCCAACCTCAAACAGAATTAACTATTCTCAGAATAGAAATTCCACTAAGGCTTCTCTGTAGTTTAAAGGGACAGGCTGTGATTCTGCACAGACACTGAATTTCTCAATACTGTTTTTTCTCTATCTCATTGTGATAGCTCAGAAGACAAAAATAAGAGGGTGGGGAAGAAGCACTACATAAAAGATGCTGAGGAAAAACTGAAGGGTTTTTTTAACTGCTGGTAAGATCATTGCTTGTTGGTGCTCCTTTAAAATCTTCTTTGGCATATTTTTATCTTCTTAACAGCCATACTGGCAGAGCAACAACGACTTTTGCTTCCAAACTATGCTACATGAAAAAGAGAAGAAAGTTTCCAGAAGCCAGATATACTTCCTTTCCTATACTTCCTATCTCTGAACCTAAAGAGAGCCAAAGCAGGCACACTGCCTCTGAATGCAGAAATAAAAATCAGTTCAGTGGCACACCACAAGCTCCCATACAATGTCACCCTACCTGCTCAGGCAAGGGCTTCTGTAATGCCAGCACAGAGCTTCCTGGACAAACACAGCACTCCCAGGATTTCTGCTTTTCTCATGCTGGTCCTCTAAAACAAATGAGGTGATTTCAGGAAGAGCATGAGACATAATCTGACAAATAATATCTTTTTTGCTAGCAAGCTGCTCCCTTCTGTTGTTTCTCTCTTTAACCTCCCTAAACCTAGAAATGCCACTCATGCTCTCCTGATCTATAAACCAACCAAACTCTGGAGTACCTGGATGGGAAGGCAGCATGCTGCGCACTTCACTGGTGTCACACACAGGAACAAAAACAACCCTGTGAGAGTGGAGAAGGAAAAAACACAAACAAATTCAGCTGCTTGGAGAGCGCTATGTCAGCTCAGAGAGAGACTTCTTGGCTTTAAAAGCCATTGCAGCACACAGCAGACTCCACTACTGACAGCGGCGCTCTGAAAGTAGCAATTGCAGCCCAGTGTGGAAGCACAGCCTGGCAGGGCTGCTCCTGTGAACATGAGTAAAAACCCAAGAAAGCATGACAAAGACGAAGCAGAAGAGATAAATTAGTTGGCATGACAGTATCAAGTCTGAACTAAAGCAGTGCAGTTAGGGGAGAAGGGATGGCATACAAAAACTTACTGAATGTACTAAGATATATTATTACATGGGGAATGCTGCCTTGTTTTGTGAACTTCTGCCACTTAACTATTATGATCTTCAACAATTCACTTCAGAAAGAGGAAATTTGCTGGAAAAGCTGGCTTGAATAGTTGCTTTGAGCTGTGAAGACACGAATGCATGAAACTTCCTCTGCACGTGGTCCATGCTAACCACAAAGAATACAGTCTATTTGTCATTCAAAACTGAAGATATTAAGAGAAACAAATGTCCAAAGAAGTAAGTGTACTTGCATTTATCATAGATTTCTCCTCTATACAAACCACTAAGGGATTTTACAGTATCTAATCACTTGCAGCACTGGAAAATAGCAAATGCAAATTTCACTGAGACAAAGGCTCATGGTTCTCAAGAGAAAGACTCCTAGTTCATTTCAAAGCTCCTCCTTGCTGAGCCTCCAGCCCCAGGTGCTTTGGATAAAGGCATTTGATATGGCCATTGCTGTGTTGCTGCTGTTGAGTGCCCTTCTCAAGATCAAAGCTCTGCAGGCAAACATGGCACAACTGCTAAATCCCTTGTTAATGAGCCCTTTGACATGGCTGTATTTAGACAGCAGTAGCTTCCTCACGCATGTATGCAAGGGTGGAGGGGGGGGTGGGAGGCATCCTCAGGAATCCACAGCTGAACAGATGGAGGGGCACTGTTTATTCAACACAGACTGCAGGTGCTGCTGCAGCACTTGTGCTGGAGTCACAGCAAACAGCCTGTCCCCAAACAGTGTCTGGGGGTTTTCCTGCCGGGGGAAAGGAACGGATGTTTAATTTAAAAGGAAGGGAGCAGCATATAGACTGTGTGAACTTGTAAAAATCAGGTTTCACTCTGACACATACTCAAATTCTGGCCAAGGGAAACCAGCTGGACTCTACAAGGTCATCTCAGTGGACCCAAACATGCATTTCCATTCCCACCCAGCCTCTCTGCACATACATTTTCGACAGCCTGACATACCAAACCTCTCTCCTGGGAGAGCAGCAGGGTTATCTCTCATAGCCTTGAGGCATAATGCACTGAGGTTCAGCTCCATGGTGTTTCTGAGCTCTTTGGTTTCTTACTTTAAGAGACTTCCAGGGAAGTGCATACAACAGGACTGTGAAGAGTCCTACTAACCAGCTGCATGTCCAAGCACGAGCCTCTGCAAACATGCTGCTGCTGCTGTGCAAAAAAAAAAAGTCAACTCCACTGTAAAGACTGTTCCACTGGATTTAAGATGGAATTAAAACGTATTTAACTAGTATAAATAGTATGTATTACATTTAAGAATAAAATGAAAAGTCTCAGATCAGCAAAATACGAACAATTAATCAAACAGACACTCTGATAGACTTCACTGTGAAATCTCTAGTGTTTAGCTATGGGCACTCACCCAAGGAGGCCTGAGAGCTCTGTTTCACTGACATGTATTTTTAAACAACCTCCAGCAAAGAGGAGATCCATCTGGGGCACAGAATACCAGCTTTGGAGGCTGGGACCAGTGTCAGCCACAGATCATCTTACAAAGCATCTCACTGGATCCCAGTTCTCCATCTAAAAGACTGAAACTATATGTCCTGCTAATTCTTACCTAGCTTTTACAACTGAATCTGCAGGGCAATAACCACCTCTTCCTACACTCACATAGTGCACTGCTGTCCCTCTTTGGTGGTGAGAGCTGTGTACATCTGTAATATACACCATGCAGACAAAAAAACACGGCTGAAAGATCTTTAGGTAAAATATAGACAGTCTATGGCAGGGCCAGTTAGCCCTATCATTCCCAATTGAATTTAATGCATTATCTGAAATCACCCAGCAATAAAGAGCCTGTAGCCTCTTTAATAGCCTATTGATTACATGTATTGCACAGTCCATGATGCAAACTCCTAGACACATCTCTCAGACTGCATTAACATCACCTGCAACTCCAGGTATGCCAAAATCTGCCAGGACTAGGTAAGGAGAGCTGATATGTCATCAACCTAGCGGTCCCTGCCTACTTATGCCGAGCACAATATGTATTAACTTCACTGTTTGCAAATCACCTAGAATGCAACAGAGAGAAGAGTTCACACTGGTAACAAACACAGAATTAAACTGACAGTTTTAAAAGATTGGTAAAATGTTGCTTTCCATTCAAATTAGGGGGAATAAATGATTATTTTTAAGAAAAGAACTTCTCCCACTGTGTGTTTACTCTCTCCTGGAATGCATCAAGAACTATCTGCATTACTGCAAATCCTCATCAACAGAAATGCAAACGTTTGGAAAAAGGGAGAAAAAGAGGAACAATATGATCTGTTCATTCCAACCCAAACCACTCTATAATGGAAAATAACACCAGTTAAAAGGTTTTTCAGATTGGTCTGTATCAAAGAAAATGGGCAAGCAGTCCTCATCTAAACTCTGCCAAAGCAGTAACCACTTAAAAGGTGCAAAAGCCCTGTAGCACGGGGGCCAGGACAGGGGCCCTGGGCAAGCAGGCTGCCCAAAGCTAGTCTGACTGTGAGCCCAGCAAACCGACTGCTGCGTGGCTGGGAGCAGGCAGAAAACTCACTCTTCTGTCAGAGCAACCACTTCCCTCCCTGAAAGTGATGGTGGGGGTTCAACCCCAAAGTCACTTCTGCAGATTCTTGAGATCCTCAAGAAGAACAAGGCACAGCCCAAAGGATGGCTGGAAGGGCCAATTCTTGAGCCAGAAGCACCACTGTGGCTTGGTTTCTACCTGTCCACCCTGCAGGACATACCAGCTGGGGAAAGGAAAACCCTGCAGAGGAAGGTGAGGTGCTAATTATAAAAAACTAGAGAGCAAGCAGAAAAACAGCCATCAAGATGTTCAGCATGCCTCACAGAGTAAGTTGATATAACATGCAGTTTGGTTTTAAATGCTTGCACGACGTAATTTTTTATCTAAGTTTTTACTGATCACTTGCACCAGATGGAGCACAAACAGCTGTACTCCAAAGGGCCCTGCACTTGTTTCCAAAAGGTGTTTCCTGCCCCCATGAGTTTACATTTCCATCTAATCCAGAGAGACCATGGATATAACCAAAAATGCATTCTGGCTGCTTTCACAGCATGAGAAGCAAAGGCAAGCAAAGAATAGTTTAAACTCATTTTGCAGACATAATCAAAGAAGTGCGAAGTGGAACTTCACTGCACACTGCAGGCTGTGGGAACTGCTGTCCTGTAGTGAGAGCTAACTTGCAGTGGGAACTGTTAGCTTGCCTCGATTCTCAGGCACCAATTCTAACCCAAAACAAGCTCAAAATAAGAAGGAATTTTAAAACAAGATATTGAAGGTATTTCCAGCTGGTGTTGCTGTGAGTTATCATTCTAACTATAGGTAGCCAATGACATTGTGGGGTGGTGATTTGAGACCCAATGGATGTGTGATATGAATGTTAGAAAATAGTATAGAAGAGATCTTGTAAAATAAAATGGAGTTCCTTCCTTTGACCGGAAGTTGTTGTCCTGAGTCTTTATGTGTTGTGTCCATCTCAATAATGACACCAGGCAATCAAAAGCAAAAGTCAGTTCCATGACGGGGCTTTGCACAAACTCAGCACAAGCTCTCAAGCAAAGAAACAAAACGGACATACTCACATAAACACAGGCTCTGAAAGAATTGACAGAGATGATGGATGTCCCAGAGAAGGAGGCTTAACAAGTGATGCAGACTGAAACCTTGCTCCCCAGCTTTACCTTCTCCTTCTGAGCTGGTCAATCTGTGGGCAGACAGGCACACAGCCCCAGCAGCAACCTCACACCTCAGCATGCCTTCAGTTTAGACTCTTGTTTTCAGGCTGTCCTCCCCAACTCTGTTCCCAAAGCACTGCCTTGACACAGCTAACCTCTAATTTGCAAGAGTTAGAACTGGATATCCAAATCTTGGGTCCTAGAAATAAAAGGATAGGTAACTTCTTCAGCTCTGCTGTGCCCTGCTGTTGTTGTGAAATGCCACGGGACAGCATGGTATGAAAGAAAGCACAGAAGAGAAGCATCTCACAGAACAAAGCTGTTGTGTTTGTACTGGACTCGTATGACCTCTTCCTTAGAGTAAACAAATCTAGACTTCTGAATCAGACACAGTTAGAGATGACTTTCTACTCCCAGAACTCCCAACTGATCCTGAAGATGAAAGAGAGCAAGAAAACACTAAATATTGGGTTGTTTCAGCCCCATCTCTCCCAAGTATGGCATGAATGGCTCTTCAAACAGGTAAAAGCAATCTGCACTTGAGTTAATCATCAATTAACTACTTATTTGTCTATTAAGCTTTTATAACTTCCCTATTCATGTGCCCTTGATGAAAGGGGTGATCCTTCTTCTCAATATAGCTAGACATTATCTATACATTTTCTCCATGGGGTCAGTTTACTGCAGATACCATGACAGCCTGGAATTTAGGAGCTTGGAAAACAGTGCATTCATCATCAGTCAGGGATCATGCTCCACAGCACTGGTCAGTCCCCACTGGGAACAGCTTATCCTGCAATGCTGCAAACCAAATAAAGCACTAATGCATGTGCCTGAGCCCCTCAGTGAAGGTTAAAGACCCATTTAGCACCTGGTGCTGAAAACGGTAGTTCCTTGTTGACAGCTGACAAATCATCATCCTGCAGCCTGCTTCACTCAACCACTCTGGCACTGTAACTGGGGATTTATCATACACATGAAAATGTTTAAAGTGGTGCAATATTGAGTGCTCTGCAGGTGGGAGGCTGCCAAAGAGAGGTTGTCACAGGCAATGCAATTTACAATGCAATTTACCATTAAACCAATGTTTCTATTCCCGCCATCTGCTTTATTTAGTCTCCAGCTTCCCACAGCTGGAAGGATGGGACTGTCTGCAGGCCCAGCCACATTCACCACTGACCCAGGTGCTACCCCAGCACCAGAGCTCTGGGCACTGTAACTGAGGTCAAAGCAGCAGCCTGTAATGATGCAACTGAATGCCTCATGCATCATGAAGCACATACAAGAGAAGGTAAATTAGTATAGGCAAACCGAGTTTTTTAATAACCACAGGCCTTAATAACCACAGGCAGTTTTAGTAATAGTTAAACAAAAATGCTCAGAAACAAAACCAGTACAACTACCACGCTGGGCACTGAAAGCTGCTAAAAAACTGCAGTTGTATCAGAGCTTCATGGCCTGCTGCCCGTGCTGTTGCTTTAGAGCCAGCCCATCCTCCTGCCTCCTTCACTGCAACTGCAGCTGGCTTTTTCCACTGCCCTGTGCTGATCTGCAGTGAAAGACACCCTTTGCTGTCTGGCAGGTATTTGCTGCCTTGAGCATCTTCGTGGGCAGTGCAAAGAGCAAGTGCTCTGAGTGGCCAATTTCTGCTCATCCACAAACCCAGCACACACCAGCCTATTCCTCTTTCTTCTCTTCCCTCCTCCCACCTTCCTATCCCAGACACCCTTATACAGCTTAATCCCCATCATCTCCTCCCATTCTCCTTGTCCATCTTTACTCTTTTTTGTCTCGTCCAGTCCTCCCCACCGATCCTGTACCCTATCTTCCCTGACACTACATCTATCCCCTCACCCAACCAGCCTATCCATATCTCCATCACTGCTGCTCTCATAGATTTGTCCCCTACAATCTCAGACGAACTATTTATACTTTTATTCTGCTTCTTCCTCTGATTTATATTGGTAACAGCAAGGTCAGAAACCTGCCTTGCTCTTGTACACCCCCGAGGATCTTTGCTCCCAACTGCACCACTGAGGCCTCCCCCACAAGCAGGGGTACAGCATCCTCTGCCACCAAGAGCTGCACTATGAACTGTAAAAAAATACCAGTCACTCCTGCCACTGTGACTGAAGAAGTCCAGGGTGCACAAACCTCCACCTGGGTTGAATGGCTTTAATAAGGTGAAGGTACCTTCTCACTCAAAGACACCTCCGATGACAAGGCATGAGAGGGCTAGAGCTCTTTAAAAAAAGAAATTGTCAATATTCTGCAGTATTTCCTTCCAAGCTGCTCCTGAGAACACCTTAAAAAAAAAAAAGAAAAAAGAAAAAACTCATGGCATAACCTCCCCACAGGTTACTCAATCTCACAGAGATTTAGTCAAAGACCATGGGCATTTTACTGGGAAATGCTGGCAAACTTACCAGAAGGCTGAACTTTCAGCCCCACCTAGCACAAGTGTTAAACTTTTGATGATACAGTTCATTATATTGCAAAATAAATTGTCCCAAGTGAACTGTGACATTAATGTGAATGATTCTCCAGTTGTTCAGACTATTAACGTGTAAGATGTGATTAGAAGTAAGGGTAGAAAATAACCTTTCCAGAATATTTTTCAGACCATTAGCTGACAGAATTTTCTACACTATTTCTCTCTGGCATTTCTGAGAACAAATGCCTTCTCTTCATTAAGTGCTTCCCAACCTGCTAAACACGATGTGTTTTTAGTGGTCGCACCACCCATGCAAAGTGCATCAGTGACTCCAGCTCTTACCCCACGATTTCACCCAGCTGGAGAAGATTAGGTCAAATTAGGCTTATATTGACAAGCAGCTGCTTTGTCTCAGTCACCTCAAAGGAAAAAGGCCAAATCAGTCTTACTCTGTAATCCACGAGTAGCCAAATTGTTAGAATTGAAGAAAGAAACTGGGAGAAAAACAATGAATTATTGCACATCTATCCACTGTAGAAATTATATTTTTGTCACTATTCAGCAACTGAACTTAGTCACAGATCAGTAAGGAAGCCCTTTTCTATAGGGAAACTGGTCAAATTAAGCCTCTGCCTTCTGCTCACCTTGGCAATAGGGACTTTCTGCATTTTAGTTCAAACTTTTCTTGCCACCTAGAAGCTTTGAGCTGCAATAGCTGCTTGGAAAAAAAGTACTTGGTAAACACAAAAAAGCCTTTCAGATTTTTGCTTCCTGGACCACATGTCCATTTTGGGTGTATTCCCCGATGGCGGACTTTGCTTGCCTGAATGTACCTTCAAGGCTTTTGTAGGCCTCAATAAATCTGTCTGCTTTTATACTCCCAATTTGTCTTGGTCTCTGTCTCAGGTAGCGTGTCTTTTAGGCATCCGAGTGAGTTATGAGGATGACCAAATCTCCCCTCCCCTCCCCACACCCAAGCCAGCTCTATTATCTCTTACAAAAAGAGTTAGTAGTCCTTAAGTATCCCAGCATTTGCAACCTAGCAACAGGAATAGGAACAAAATTCCGGCAGCCCTCAACGTTCAACATAACTTTTTTTAAGGAACAAAATAAAACACCTAACTTACCAAACCTAAAACATGAGGATTTCAGCAGTACAACAACAGTACTCCAGAGGTTGGGTCAGAACCTGTCATCCAGCTCTTGAGGATTCCCTGTTCTACTGGGCTTGCCTCACTTACAGATGTCAGTGTCCATGTGTGCTGCTTTTTTAACTCACTAGCCACAGAAAAACTTGGTTTGGTCCTGGCAGATACAGTGAAAATCCAATATACTTTTCAGTTTTAAGCTAGAATTTAAGGACAGGTTTCTGAAAAAGAAAAGCTAAAAGTGCTGCCTCTTAAACCTCTTCTGTATCCCTGAATAAATATATACAAATATAGGTATATATACCAACGTACACAGAATTTATATATATATTTATATATAAATATATAGATTTTTAAATTTTTTTTTTTTAAATTGGCAAGTCTTAAGTCTACAAGTTCAGCTCAACACGTTTCAGTAACTAAACATCTTAACCAAGCCCAGGGAAGCAGAAGAGAAAAACAACTCTGAAATAAATACCTCGAAGATACAGTTACTTTAGCAGGGCTCCAGAGATTAACCGTTACTTAGTGCTTGCAATCGGCTCAGCAATGTGAAAGACACAAATATAAAGAAATCAGGTTTGTGGGGACCCTCCAAGGGCTTGTCAGACACAGTGCGTGTGGTGTGGATACCGCCAGTCCTTGAAAAGTCGCCCTCTCACATTTCATCAACCTCTTCAATTTCATGTACTTCAAAAGCAACTCAAACAATAAATACAGACTGTGAATGTGGAGATACAGTTCTTTCCAACTGTAAGAATTCAATAAATGTGGAAGTAGGGAAGTTGGAGCTGAAGAGGGGTTGGTAAATCTTGTAAAATAAACATGAGAATGTTTTGGTAGAACACGGTGATGGAAATCCCAGAGAGAGCAAATCCAAAGGCAAAATGGACAAGCAAAACTGGAACGTGTTTACCTCTGAAGGAAACTAATTGCAGCTCTGAAGAAGCATGCTGCATCTTACACCTAATTTTGATCCTAGTCAGGATTTAGGATTTATATACTATGTGATTCAAATTGATAAGCACATTCATACATGGAGGAGGAAATAGAGAGGGAGGTATAAGCCCAAACATACTGTGATTATTTAGATTGTCTTTTGGGGATGAAGTGTTCTTATTTTAGAGTTTTATTCTTCTCTATCATGAGAAAATCAAGTGGATTTTTTCTGTTAAGTGTACTATAGCTATAATACAGCTGTCAGAGATGGGATTTTAAGGGAAGATACATTGTGAAACAGCTCATCAAAAGGTAGAATTTGTCTTATAAAGCAAAGATCTTCCAGCGGACTTTTAAGAAAAATAACAATAAGCAGTCAGTTCTCAATGGAGGCACATTTGCAGGATTACCTGACAACCTATGTTATTTTGTATTTTTATTACGGCTCTATTTATCCTCTTTCCTAAGAATTTTGGAGACACTGTGGACAGTTCTTTGAGAAACAACAAGCTGATGGTCAAAGACCCTTCAGAACTGTTGGGAGGAGAACTGAGTAGGACCACAGATACCATCATGATACAGTGAAAACAGACAACACCTGAAACCCAATGAAATTATCAGAGTGCTGACAGAAGATGTCATGGAGACCAAAAGAATGAAGAGGCTTCATAAGTGGTTTAGACAACTTTGTGGTGGATTGGTATACTGATAGCAATTAAATATGGTAATGTGGATTCAACCTGTAATTTAGGAATCCCTCAGTTACTTCCTGGTAGCGAACTGTAGTGGGGAGGGAAGAATAAAAACTTCTTGCTCATCTCCCATCCCTGTTGATCTCATACAGAGGACAACCCATGGGCACTGCTCATATAGCCACAAGCCAATCTGAGCTAACATCCACAGCTTCTTCAAATAGACCAGCCTCTCAAAAGAACTGGGTAAGGTCAGATTAACACAGAGAATAATTTTTCATTGTTATTTACACTGCAATTGGTGCAGTAATCTCTCTTTCATCGTATTATGGTATCTGAGCAGGATCAGTCACTGAAAAGCAAATGGCTATAGAGAATCCACACAAAACCTTCCAAAGAGCCCCCGATCAGTGGTACAGGACATGATGTAAAGAGTGCTCATCTGAAAGGCAGTGATAAACTTTGACTGCAGGTTAGCGAATACCTAATTAAAGTTGCAAAACTTTTAAGTAGACATTTGATTTATCAGAAGTGCAATTTTGCATCATGGTTCCATGAACGGGATCTTAAAGAACTTAAAAGTTCTTCAATGATAAGAAGTGGAATGGGAATTGTCAGAATTGTGAGCTCTGGAAAATAGTTAAAATAGGGAGCAAAACAGCAGAAAAAGAATACCTATTTTCTTTTAGATTCAAGATTTCAAGGGATGTCTAAGAATTAAAGGAGGTGACAGACCCCCCAACAGCCACTTTTTGCTGTCACAGGGGGGAATTTTGAGATCATTAATTTGTACAGCCCAAAGCATAAACCTTCCATTAGCACAAATCATGTCAGGATCTAATTAACATACCCTGATGCTAACACCCTTTCCAAACTGAATAAATGATTGGAAGAATAGATGACTTGTATGATTATTTCTATCACTGCCTGATTGTGTACTAAGTGCATGAGCCATAAAAGCAACGTCTGGGCAGCTACGCAGTGTAATAGGAGCCCTGAGAAGCCACAACCCTCAGCTACAGGTAAATCCCACCTGCTTTCTTGTTGTCTGTGTGTCCCTGGAATGCTCTGTAGCCTCAGCTATGGAAGTCACATTAGTCCTGCCGTGCTGATAAAACATATTTCTGGAAGGTGGTTCCAGGTGAAAGGCAGATTTATTGATGACACAGTCCAAAACAATGAGAGGTGTTTGAAGTGCAGGGGCAGAGGAGCAGGCATGCATTTAGTGTTATTCACTGGAGATCACAAGAGAGACACAGCTCTGCCAAAGGAAGCTGGAAGTCCAGCTTGCTCGGCTTTCTCATCTCCAAGCTGCATACAAAACATTAGTGTCACGATCAAATAAAACATTCTACCATTTTAGGCACACTGCCTAATTAGAAGCCATTGTTATCTGAGAACACTGTTTTTGCAGCTGTCAGGAAATTAAATAACCCAAAGGTAATTTGGAATTAAATAAAGCTGTACAAACACATAGCCCAGCTCTGAAATCCTGACTCTAGCAAGTATCTCCTCAGCTTTCCAGGGGACTAAACATCTAATTAGGCCATATAACTATCATTTTCAGTCACGCCATAGGATAACGAACACCGGTCCTTCTTGAGGGGCTGATGCTGAGCTTGCAAATCCATATATCAGAAGGCTGCTTTCTCTCCACTAAAAGCAGCAGCACGTCCTGAGGAAAGAGCTCCATTACAAGTGTCCACTAAGAGAGCAATCAAGGACTGATAAAAGAAAATGCTTATATAGAAACCCCTGCTTTCATCTCATTTTCAACTACTTCTCCTCTTGCAGTCCTTGTAACTTTAAACTTCTGTCAGCAATCTGAAAACTAAGCTGCTTATACTTTTATACTGACTTTAATAATTAAACGAAAAGGAGAAGTGCATTTCCAATGAGACTGGGGCAGTCTGTGAAACGCACAAAAATGCCCACTTGGAAAATCTGTTTCTGGTGGCCTCCTTTCTTAGCTTTCTACTTGTGATTTCTGTTGCGAGAAACAAAAAGCTCAGACTAATATCAAAGTCTGAGTTTAAGAGAAAGAGACACAGTTCTTACCAGGCCAGACACCTACCCAGCAACAAAAGGTATTGCATGGGAAAGTCAAGCCCATATACAAAAATTGTTATAATATGACAGCACAACTCCCACCTGGCCATGGACAAAGAGAGATGATGGACTCACTACAGACTACCCAGAGGATCATGAGGAAACTGTAGTTTTACAGTAGTGTCTTAGAACAGATATTCAGGTTGTTGCAATACAGTGGTAAATAAAGTCTGATTTTGAAGTGCAGATAAGTAGATGTCAGTTTGGCCTTCCAGTTAAGGCAAAATCTGGTTTGTCCCACAAAATATGTATGTGACCTAAAACAAGTCATTTGGTCTCCTTTTTATCAGTTTCCTCACATGTGGGAGAAAATAATTCTTACCTCACATAGGTTTCATAAGAGAGGAAGTATGAATACACTCCAAAACCAAAGCATTATTATTATGTTTGGCTAAAAATGTGGAACGTGGTAAGGCAGATTCCAAAAATAATCATTATGCCCACTCTCACTGGAGAGCTGGGTTGGGAAGACAAATCCAGGTTTAGGCCCCGGTCAGTTCTCAGGAAATCAGGCTGCTCTCTTTCTTCCTCTTCACATAGCATGACACTAAAATGAGCAAACCTAGAAAATTAAAACCAGATCCAATCTCCAAAAGCTGACATTTTCTCATGAGAATGAGGAAGGGAGCAGAAGCTGGCTTTTTTCTTTAGTGACAAGCAACGAAGATTAAAAGTTTTGCTCAAGATGTGTTCAGAGCATGGTTGCGGGTGCATCTGTCCTGCGTGGGATTGCTTCCTGAGTGTATGGAGCTTGATGCTCTCTCTGTGCTGTGATGAAGAGCTAGATCCTTCCCAACCTGTCAACCATGGCTTTTTGCTCCCAGCCACGAAAGCATTGCCGTCGCCAGTCTCTTCTCACCCTGCTTCATTAGCAACTGGGATCCACAGCCCAAAAGAACTGAGGATTTTGTCTCTGATAGTCCAGTAACTGGAACTGCAGAAATCAGGAGATTTCCCACTTCCTGACAAAACTTTCCCTGTGTTTCAAGAACTCTTGGGAAAGGCTTTGCTCACAGACTCTGCAAGCCGGGAGTGAAGAGGACCTAGCCCGGACAGTCAAAGGCAATGTTGCCGGCTCTGGTTACTGCCAGCAAGGGGACACAGGTAACACGTTCCACTGAAAAGCCAAACCAAACAGAAATAAAAGAATATCAAAAGAAGAACCAATGCAGTTGGACTCACATTTACAATTCCTTCTGCATTTTCAAACAAAATAGCAAAAAAAAAAAAAATTTTTTTTGGGAAAAGACACCTGTTCTGACAAGATTTCACTGGACTGGCAGAGTAGAGCAAATAATTACATTTCAAACAAGACTTGAAGATGGAGCCACTAAATTCCTAACTGTATGACTGTAACCTTGATGTTGGGAATATTAATCCTGTGCAAGATTAAATACCAAGATGTAAGATTTTTAAAAGATTATGTAACTTTTCGCATAAAGGGTATTTTTCCCCACCATAATCTCCAATGTGTTCCACTACAGACCTGAATTGTTCTGTAGGCTGCAAGTGCACCCATTGTAAAAGGGAATCCTGAGGGACAGAAGCTACCCCAATTACTAGTATTTATAATGGCCCTTGCCTGTTACATTATCAAAGCATTTCCACATGTTTACCAATTAATCTTTGCAAAGCCTGTTATGAGGTGATTTAACAGGATTACCCCTGTTTCTCAGATGAGGAAACTGAGACACAATGAGAAACTTGTCCAAGGTCAAACAGAAAAGCCTGCAGCAGACCCATGAACTTCACCATGGTGCTCCGGTTCCCTGTGCCTTCACCTTGTGATTGCAACAGCAAAGCTGCTCACTTGCAAAAGGCTTGCTTGCCCATGCAGAAGCCCTTCCAAAAACCCAGGTTGACTGTGACTGTCAGGCCAAAAGCCTGAAGAAGATGATGGTTGGCTAGTGTGTCAACATCAGCTTAATACCGCATGCAAAGAAAAGAACATCCCCCTTTGTTTTAACTGTTCAAGAATTAGCTCAAAGCATCAAGAAATTTTCCTCAAAAGAGAACTGTTAGTTTGGAGTCAGGCACATGCATCAGTCTGCATTTCTAGAGTCAGACCGAAGGATCTCAACTGATTCTAGTGAAAATCAAACAACTAGACACATTGCACTGGGATTATGAGTTACCCTTGATCCATCATTAGTTCTGGAGACTTTGTACCTGGAAAGCTGGAAAAGACTGATCACTGGCACCAGGAGAAATACAAACCTGTAACCTCAGCCTGAGATTCTCCGTCTGGGTACAGACAGGATTTAAGTTTATTTGGCTTTCCAATCTCACTTGATCAGGAGAATCCTCCAAGCCTGTCAGGAAAAGAAATTTTCTCACCTTGATGAATGACTGCTGATTCTTGGGGAACATGAGGCATCTCCTGAACTGATGAGAACGTCTACCAAACCTGCTCAGAGACCAACCCCGTGGAGTGCTGCACACTGGCATTTTGCAACAGATTACCACGAAAGAGATGTTTTCTCTGTTTGCAGATGATGACACACTGTTTTTTTTCATGGGTTACTGAAGATTCCATTTCTAGACTGAGGCCATAGCATTTATGAGAACCAAGGTGGAGGAAATTCACTTCCTTGTCCAGACTGTGAACTTGAGAAAAATATGGCTTAAACTAAAAGGTAGATTCACAGCTAGCAAAGATAGGGAACTGATGGCTGAATGTTTTCAGCCATGGGAAAAGGGGCTCATTTTGTTGCTTGTATCACTGACTCATCAGCTTTCCTTGTGCTTCACTTCTCAACCTGTGACAGGGGGCAACAGCACTTACCCATCTCTCACAGGGTGCTCTATATAAAATTCACTTAAAAAGTAGGGAAAGATGAAAAATCACAGTCTTACTAGCACTTACAATATATAAATGCTTCAAAAAGTCTTAGAGTGTCTGTTCAGCCTTGGCCCCTCTTTACACATTTAGCACTGTGGCGTGTCTCCTTGCAGCTGGCAGACTACAGCCAGCTCCAGTGAAAACAAGGCAAGCCACCCTCTCCCCCTAAGCCCACCCATCAGGAAAAACCAGAAATGCACCAGTGGAAGAACAAGCAGATGGTCAAATGCTCGCTCTCTAGTGAAAAAAAAAAGAGGGCTGCAACTTTTCTGTCGAGCTGCATCCTGATCTTAGAGAGCAACCTAAAATTTCAATGAATTTTTCCATTGTTTCAGTCAGAAAAGCTTTGTAGGTCCTGCAGTTATGAGAGGGATTGATAAGAATGAGTGCTGGTATCTATCTTCTCATTTATCTTGGACTTTGGAAAGTGCTAGGAAGCAGCCAAGATGAAATAAAGGAGGAAATCATGGCCAGTCAAGTGGTTCAGGAAGAGAAGTCTGGGCTTTTTCACTGCAGGCTGTGAAACAAAAATAGATATCAACACACACCCATCTGCTGGAGGAAACAGTGAAAAGTAGGTATTATGTATGCAGTACTTCTTTAAATAGGAGTGAGCAGAGAAACTGAACCAAAAGACTTTATGTGGCAGGTTACAAACATAAGGAATAATATATGCTGTCAAGATTTGCAAACCCACTCACATACAGGCTCTAAGAAGAAGATAAAGTGCTCCTTTCCCCAGATGACACAAAGAGACCTTGGAATATTATATATTTCTCATCCATCCCTTGCTTCCCCAAAAGCTTTAACTACCAAACCCTATGGCCTCTTAGGAGAGGGTAGAAATCCCATGGAATCACAGGCCCCCAAAATGTTTATTGATCTATATCAGCAGACATACATTGCAAGAAAAACCTCTCCAACCATGCACATATTTCTAATAAGGCAATAGTCAAATCCCCACATTTTAATTTGAATTTAGGTCATTAATACCACAGTACTTAAAAACCTAAAAACCCCAGACTAAAGCACACTCTAGCCAATACAGAGACTCAGCAGAAAGTGACTATACATGCGTTTAGTAGAGAAAAACATGTTCTGCCTAGCAACCACAGGTGCTCCTGGCTGTCCGGGGGAGGAATCTAGCATTATAAATGTCAGCAAGCAAATTATGCCACTGTGCCTCAGATACAAAGGCCTAGGCACTGGGCAATAAACAATTAAAGAAAAAATAGTCACAGAAGCAATATTGAGAAACCAGTTGCAACTATTACCTTGTTTCCCTCTGTATCTTTAAATAAAGTTAAAAATTGCTCCTAGCTAGATGGGTTCTGAGCTTATTTATAAGCTGTTTTCTCACCCATTTTATATACAGTAAAAGAGAGAGGACACTGAAAGCAATTTACCATTTTGATGTTATTGAAATAGGAACTCAATGTGGTACTAAAGTATACTATGGTCCTGAATCCAAAATCAGACAGGGAACAGGTTGTCTGAAGATAATGGTTATCAAAACAAAGCACGGACAGAAAGATTATTTATTTTCTTATTAGAACGAATTTTTTTCTGCCACTCTAACTAGCTGAGATTTTTCAAATAGTTCTGCTATTCTTAATGTACTGGGCAATTTACTGTGAAGTATGAGCTGAGACTAAGAACCATCTCCTTCTAGAAAATGTGTCAATGAATGGATTTCTGGCCTTAAGAGAAGTTACTAGCCATATCAGGCAGCCAAAGAAGGTTTAAGGAAGGACTGTCATGTCCATCTTGCAGATGAACATCAGTGTGAAGAGACCAAGAGTCTTGCTCTGTGTTCACATCGTGGATCTGCACCTCAGAACGATGTTTCTCACTGCTGCTTCAGTACTGAAATGAAATGGCTTTTCCTTTCTGGTTCTGATCCAGAAGAGATCAGTCAGGACCTAAGGCCTGCTGACTGCAATGATCTATGTGAAATGGGCTTGCCAGTTCTAGGAGAAAGAAGACCAGAGTACATGAAGGTGATGTGTTTCCCTCACCCCAAATTACCCTGAACTTAGAATATACATGTTTACCAATTTGAAAATCACGCTGATTCACTCCTCCCTTAACCCCAGCACTTGATTTCTTTTCCCCTTCTTTGATACCTTCAAAATTCACTGCCTACATGAAAGATTGCACACAAGGGACACCAAGTGCCAAGTCTGGGAAGCCAGCAACCTCACCTTGAAAATGTTAGCAACATGTTGCTTTACAATAATCTATCTTCAGGACAGCTTCACCTGGGTGACAGACTGTCCCAGGCCCCATTTATGCAGATGTTCCCAGTGCATATAAACAGGGCTTCCAAGATGACAGCTATCTCCAGGTGTGCTGGCATGTGTTTCCTTTCAGTGTGTGAAAGCGAAAACCTCTCATGAACAGAGACTACTGGGACCAGCAAGACCACAGGCTACAAGCTGTTCATGCAGCTGCCCAGAGACAGTGAGTCTGTCCTTGCTGCTCTCTGAAAAAGTACCAGACTATGCAGAGAACACAAGGGCTCTGGTGTATCTGTACATGCACAAACAGCTCCTGCTTTCAGCCAAACTTTAGGGAAAAAATAAACCAGCCAAACAAATATTCCTGTATTTCAGGGAGCAGCAGCTGCTCCACCTTTCTGCCACGTGCTGGCTGTGCAGCTTGGGGATAAATGCCAGGACTGTACATGGCTATCTCCAAGCACACCAGTAGTTGAGACATTTGTCTTCATGCAGGAGGGCCCATGGCCAAACTTCTTCTGCTAGTTCATCTCAGTATCAGCCAGGAAAAGACCCTTCCGTGCACCATACCCTGAGTTATTTGCTGAATAAAATTCTTCCTCATTAACAGGCCAAAGCCCAAGAAACAGCCACTGGAACAAACAAGGTTCTGTGCAAATATAATCGCCACCTCACCACCAAGGAATTAAAGCAAAAAATTAGGCTGTAGCTGCTCCCTTTCAGTACAATGAATGCTTAAACAGGTTACAGCTTTGCATTGTGGACATTTTCTGGGGAGAAGAAATAATGACTTTACCAGCCTGACTTGCTCAGTGCTCTCAGGGAAACAAGCCTAGGGATTATTTTCTGACAAAACAGCTAAGAATGATTACTGCATGTCAGTATGTTTTAAGTGTTAACCTCAAGGATTGATGAAACTGCCAGTATTTCTTCAGCCCACTCTTTTCCCATCAGTGGTGTTTGTGATGTGCAGGAGAAGGCTTGGCTAACATGGAAGATGCCAGCTAACAGGACACCTTGCTGCTGCGGCAAAAATTCATACAGGTGCTTAAGAAAGCACCTGTTCTCATTTGCCACACAGGAAAACCTGTCCGTCAGAGACTTACATTGAGTTTGTTAAGCACTGCAAGAAAAAAAGTTACCTGGCAAGAAAAAGAAATTAATTTACTGTTGCATTTGCTATCTGAACTGCTCATCAAAGGTGAAGATTTACCCTGCGATTCTTGAGCTGAATTTGGCACTTCACTACTCAGGGCAAGAAGCAGCTGATGTGCTCAAGGCACACATGATTGGTGCTCTTTTGCAAGAAGGTGGGATGCTGGAACTCAGAGATTTTGATTCTGTTCAAGCCCATGTACTGATTACAGGCTATACAATAGCAAAGTGAACTTTCTCTTGCCCAGACATTTCTATCTAGACAGTAAGGGAAATTAGGGAATGAAGCAGAACCCTTTCACTGTTACAGAGCATCCTGTATGTTAGACCTTGGATTTCTCCAGACCATGAAAAAGTTACACCATACTGAATTGAGGAACAGGGATGGAACTGCACACAGGGCTAACCTTGAGATGAAGCTTTGGATGTGGTGGTGACAATTCAGAAAGAAGAACATGAGTTGAACACAAACCCAAAGGATATGGGGATTGTGGTAGGAGAGTTATCAGGATGTGGTATATACAGGTCTCACCAGCAGATCATCACTTACAAGGGAAAGCACAGAAAAGGTGATGAAGCCAGCAGCTCTGTATTGCTACTACCCAGACTGGTCATAGAGGACGGCCTTAGCATACTCCCTCCTTCCCATGCACTGCCTGGAAGTGGATCTTTTCCCCTGCAAAGCCCTGCTTTAGCACCCCAACTGCACATGGTGGATTTGAAAAAAACAGGGATACTATATGCCAAAACCATGGCCCAATGGAAGGTACGTGGGCACTGTGACTATCAGCACTAAGCTCAGGTGCCAGAGAGCACCAAGGTAACAGAAGATCCAAACAGACAGAACTGTTTTGAATTGCAGCAGCACTGCCTGGTTCACAGAGATAACCTGGGCACCAGTGGGACATGCAACTTCTTGAGGACAGCGGTTATGCCAGACCTGGGATTTGCTCTGAGCACAACCAGTGGTGCACAGTGCAACAGCCCCTCAGTACGGATGAGCAAGACCACTGCTTAAGCTCACCTTTGTTTCAAGCTAGTATAATTTCCAGACAGATAAACAGCAGTGTGGCTGCTGGAGACTGTACAGGGGTGGTTGCAATTCAACTTGCCACCAGTGACTGAATTGAAAAATCTGTGTCATGCCAACTGGGCAGAGAAACAAGTGCCATGTATGTCAGACACAGACATGATGCTGGATATGAGCATGCCTCTGGCATATCCCATCTGCAGGTTCAGCAACACAGACTACCTCCTAAGAATGAGAATCTCTGGGTTTCTTGCTCTGCCATGCGCTGTACACCTTGGAAAACAACCCAAAAACTTTCTCCTCCTTTAGTGAGCCCTCGCTTAAAATGAAGCTCTTAAAGGGAGGCTCTGCATCCTACCATTATGGCAAAACCAATTTGGAATTGATTTTCCTCAGTTGCTACTGATAACAAAAAAGCTGATACTACCAATAGTAGTAAAATTCTTGTGCATACGCCCCTTAAAAAAATACAACAAGGGACACTCTGGCAGCAGAACCCTCTGTCACCTCCTCTTCTGGGAGCAAAAGTACATGGCATAGACTTTCAATCAAATTCCAAAACTCCCGAATTATAAACAGATATAGCTGTAAAGATCCATTTAACATTCTCAGCCTAGAAATTAATTTATTAAAAGCTTCAGGTACCACTGTACTGGTCTAAAATGTAGCTTGTTCTATTACATGTCTGTGAGTATTCCTGAAGCAGAAAATGGACTACTTCAGCAAGACTACTGATCATAAAACTCTATACTAAATAAAGATAGTGTAGTTCCAAATTTTCTCCTTGTGGCTTGGATATTACAAACCCATTGAATGTTACAGTGTCACAAGAAGGTTCTCAAGAGTTAAGTTCTATTCAGGAATGAAATCCTCTTTTTTAATATTTTAATGAATTTTCTCCAACCTCAAAATGTGTAGACTTGTAGACTTGACTCCATGTAAACATGGAGAGAGCGATTGAACAAAAATAGTAATAGCTGCCCAACACTTCCTCATTCCAGCACCTCAAAAACACTTACAAAAGAAACCTCCACAGATGATAAAGGTTATTATGAACTATTTCCATTTACAAAGTCAAACTATTCTCTACATCAGCACTTGCACAATACCAAGAATCTGCAGCTCCAAGCACATGCCAACCACCTTCTGTGACACACAGCCCACTCCATCTTTGACCCTTTCAGCCACCCCAGGCAAAGATGGCACACTTAGTACAGGGAGAGCTGTGTAATAAATCACAGCTTTCGATGATGAGCCAAAGGAGCCAATTCACAACTCTAAAGCATTGTGCTGGCTGTAGGGATGATACAAACTGTTCACTTTCAAGTGGTCCTTTCAAAGACAGAGGTTGATAGAAGCTGGAAATGCAAGATGTGGTATGCTTATGGAGGCTTGGGGAAACAGGCCAGCTCATTTTAATGCTATCGTACACAGATGGTTTTGCTTTTTCAAACATGCTTAAACTACTCTTTAAGACTTACGTGTGATCTTCTCCCAGCATTCAAATATATTCATATTCCATGTGTGAATTGCCTTGTGCAGCATGGCAGCAGAGACAATGTACTTAAGTGATCAAAGCACCTTTCAGAGCTGTACTACCAGCACTGACAAACAGACCTGTTTTACAAACATTTTGGTTTACAGTCTCAGTGAGATGACATGTTTTTCTTGTCCACCCCCAGGTTGGATACCAAAGTGGCATGTGCTGACACTTACCTAGAAAGCCCTCTTCATCCACAATGATGGTGTAGTCCTCAGGGGTTTCAGTGAGGCTGAAGAACTTGCACCTGGCAAACAGCAAGAGAACATGATTAATATCTGGACTGTGCAGAGCCTTGTCTTTCACCTAAAATGGAGGTGCTTTCCCATCCAAGTTGTGCTGAAGAAAAGAGTCACAGTCTGGTGTTTGTGGAGAGGCCTGAGGCATTAACAGATCTGGATTTTATTCCTGGCTAACTCACACTGTGTGACCCACATTCCCTGCTGCCTGCCTGTGCACAATGGAGCAGGTAAAACTCTTATTTTTATTACCTAGTTCTTCGTAGTTACTTTTCTTAATTACCATATCCCTTAAGGATTCCCATCACATCCAGGACCTGCTGTGTTGCACTGATGGACCAAAAAACTTTGCTCACTGACTGTTAACTCCAGCACCCTCCAAAAGCGTTTCCATGGTTCACATCTGCACCTGTCTTCCCTTTCTGCCCACTGAAGTTCCTTGCCTTATCAAGGTTTGACATCTAATCTCTCAACCAAGCCTGAATATCTCTTCTTGCTGATTCAGAAGTTTTTCCGACCAGCAGAGAGCATCCCAGTTTCCTGTACTGGTCCTCTCCCTTTCCTGGGGTGCTCCTGGTGAGGAAGAGTGGTAGCAGCCATCAAACCAATGGACACAAGGCTCAGCTTCCCCCTGCCTGATCCCCCGTAGTCTCTGTTCTGCTCCATGCTCATCTTCTGACATCATTGGTCACATGCAGCACAGCATCCCCAGCTTGCTCACCATTTAGCACAATGTCACCTCTAACAGGAGATACAAATCAAATGTGACATGGGATTCTTCTACTGCAGACACATAAACAAAAAAGGCTTCAGCCTTAAGGCTTAACACCACATACAGTTGAAAAGGTTGTTTTTCCCCTGACACACCAGCGTACGTACAGCAACATCTACTGAAAAAAACCCAGCTTCTATCTAGTTAGTCCCCAGCAATAGCAGGAAGGTTAGCACGACATTTTGCAAGCTCATGTTCCCTTTCAGCAGAGCATCAGCACACTGCTGGGCAGCATCCCCGACACCCACAGGGCTCCTGGCCCCTCTAGGAGAATGTCAGAACACATGGACTGTGTTTGCTGCGTAAGCCACAGGAGAAATTTTTCCCTCTTAACTGGGTGCAACAGGAAGAGCATGTGTCACTAAGAACCAAAGAGAAGGATTTCACAGTTACACTACAATACTCTCCAATTTATCTGAGGCAACCTACAGAAAATATTTTAAATACTGGAAAAAGAAGGATTGTTTTCAAGGCCCCCAATATTCACAGTATAATTTGTGCATGAAGCACAGTTCAGCAGGATTCAACAACCAGGGACTATTGGCTTCTCAGCACTGCTGAGCATCTGTGCCCAAAAGTCTTCAAGACCTCTGAAAGTCTGGAACCTCATACTGGTGGCTCAAAGATCAAAGAATGAAAGCATTCACTTGATTAAAGAATCAGATGAAAACCTGGCTTCAGCATTCTTTTGACTGGCTGAAAAGAACAAACAGCAGCTATCCCCTCCAAAAAGCAACAGGGAGAAAAATGAGATGGATGCTGCCTTCCTCATCACCTCATCAGAAAACTGAAAGGAAACAACACACAGTTCAATCAGTGGTCTGCCGTGTAACCAACAGGATTTAATGTACATGGAAAGTATTAGACAACCTGCCTTTAGAGACCTGTCCTGTTCTCCTGGAAGCATCCATGACAACAACCAAGCATAACACCCCTTCCTAGCACAGACATACCATTATAAAATACAGACGTGGCCTCACCACAATAGAAACCACAACTTACTTATTTTGTGTCATTGGTAATAGCCGCTGTGACAGCCACATTCACCAACTCAGCTCTCTCCAGGAATTGTAACAAAAGAAGCAGAAAATAGCAGCAGCTCAAGGCTGTTACCAGTGCAAGGGGTAATACCAGCTGGGCAAAAAGGACTTCTGGGATGCTGCTTCTGGTGGATCCCAGGTGGTAGAAGTATTTCTTACAGTGGATGAATTCCCTAGAGAAGTCACTGAAATAAAACTCTTTGCTACTACTGCCTGACTGAGTCACGTGCATGCTGACTAGGGAGAAACTAGAGGTCCTAAAGGAGAAAACGTTAATATTAAAAAACCCTAAACTCTCCTGATCTGCAATGGCATTTATGGAATAATATTTTACTAGAAGAGTAATATCTGTGTGTACACACTGACCCCAGCAGAAGAATTGTGACTGATGCCAGTTTCTGAGCACACATCTAAATATGCTGATATTTAAGGGATATGTACACATGAAATCCCATAATTGCTGCCTCAGAACTCATGTCAAAACCTCATATCTCCATATACCCTCTCAAAGCCCAATACCAAAATCAGTGCAGTTCTGTAAAAGGTCAGGACCACAGAGCCACCTGAATTTAAAAGCAAAGTCTTTCACCAGCACAGAGGAGAACAGTGGTTCTTGGGTTATACATTCACTTCGTTCAAGCCAATGATGCATTCTTTTCCCAGACGAAATCTACACATGAAAAATTGGAATTTCAAACCTTGTGTGATAGAAAAAAGGAACTCAATCTCATCTTTGTCTTGCACATTACACTACACATGCGTCTTCCATTCAAGTTATTTCAATAATTTCTCTTCCCTCTTAAACCAGTCTTTGATAAGCTGAATGCCAACAGCATCTTCTGTTATCACACCAAAGCCAAGAAAGGAAAAGAATTGCCCTCTAATAATTTTGAGACACCAGACAAACAATAATTCTCTAAGTACATGTGGAAACCCTATATGTAGAAAGACAGTATTTTTAGTTTCCTAACAGCCAAATCTTGGATGGATTACTTTAGACTTCTGCCTTCTCAATGTTTAAGCACATTTCCACTTCAGCACTGCTGCTGACTTTGACTGCCTTACAACATATGCCTTTTCCTGGCAATGCCACAAATGTAGACCAATCTATTATTAGATAAGATCTTTGAAACTGCAAAGCTTACACTGTGTATGGAAGAAATACTCAAGCTTGCACAGAGCAGGAAAGTGGCTGTGGGATGCAGTAACAGCATCATTTCAGTTTGCAAACAGTACTCCAGTCTCCATGGGAGAAGTGAGCAGGAAAGTGGAGTGGTTGGCTGTGCTTGCAGGTCCACACCAGAAGTGACTCCTCTAGACATTTGGTCTTCTAGGTCTGCTGACATCTAGATTACCACAAGAGTGGTAATACTGGGATGAATGTGACTGCCATTTGTTCTGGGCTGCACAAAAAGCAGGTTTCTGGGACTACTGCTGTGGGTAATGTGAAAGTACAGTACAGACAATAGTCTTTAAAGAAGATCACAAGTCCTACCTTCTTATTTATAAAGAAACTACTTAATTAATTGTTGTCTCAGTGGGGTGAAGTGTTGCAAAACTGTTTGTCCTATGGAAAAGATTCATTCCAGAAGCAAGTGGGCAGCTTGCAGGAAACATGTAGGAAACCACGGCCAAATGCCATTCAAGGTAGTCAAATGCAAAGTCTGGAAGAAATATGGAAATTTGCAAAGAAGCAGTTGAGCTGAATGGAAATTTAGAAGCAGCAGCAGCAAGTTCATCTGTGTGAATATGAAAAATATAATTTGTTGGGATTTATTGCAGGCTGTCTTCTCATTTTAGATGAGAAGGGACTTGTAAACTTCACTCTATACATTATGACAATAGTTATTCTTATTACAAAATAAGACTCATGCTAATAATCTAATTCTTGGTGATCTTTGCAGTTTATAAATAATGACCAAAGGTAGATTCTAGTACAACATCTTGTGAAATGTGTTTGGAAAGCAATAGGGGACACTTGTCTGTTAATGACGTAGAGGCCACACAGGACTATTGAAGGGTGAGCAAGC
>VZTX01014562.1:0-40219 GCA_013400915.1 Pardalotus punctatus
AGCCCGGCCCCGAGCCCGGCCCCTTCCCCCGGCGGGGCCGGGCTCCGTGCGGCGCTCACAGAGGAGGCGGAGAGCCCGGAGAGCACAGCACAGACTGCAGAACGCTTTATCAGAGCGGGGTACAGATCTCTGGAAAAGGGGCTCCCCGGAGAGGAGGGGAAAAACCCTCAAAACAACCGAGAAAAGAAAAAAAGCGCCCAGGCCTCGAGCCCCCGGTACAGAGACGGTACAACACCCAAACATCGGCATTACCGTCCGGCCGCAGCCCCCGCGCCCTCTCCGCCGTACACTCGGCACACGGTGCACACACAGCGCGGACACGGACACGGACACGAACGGGGACATCCACGGGGACATCCACCGGGTCACGGTGGGGACGGACAGCCACAGGGACAGACGTGGATGGGAGCAGGGCCAGCCACCAGGACAGACGTGGCGCGTGTAGACATGGACAGAAGAAACTCAGACATGACCCGAGACGCCTTAGCCCTGGCTTTCTCCTTGTCCCTTCGGGAAGCACTGGAGCAGTGGCTGGGAATGAGAAGGGGCATGCAGGGGGCAATGGAGCCCTGCAAACGCCTCTGCCTGCCTTGGGCCAAGACCTCTGAGTGCTCTGGCTTCACTACAAAACTCCCCAAAGTGCAGTTCTGGCACATGTGGCCGAGGAGGCAAAGGCAGCCAAAAGGTGCAACCCCTCTGCACGTGTTCAGGGTCTTTCTAGGAGCTCCTGGGGGAACCCCCGAGCCCTGACAGGAGCCTAACTGCAAACTCAAGGACAGAGATGCCCATTTTCTCCTGCCAGCCCCTCACCTGGCAGGGGGAGCTCACCTGCATCCCCAGCATCAGGCAATGGTCATGGCATGTTCCACAGAGCCTGAGATCCCGGCTGGGATGACAGGGATGAAGACCCGTGGTGCCTCCTTTAATGAAGGAGAGCAGGGACAGCACCTGCTGGGTCACTCGAGAGAGCGCAGCACAGAACAGCAGCTCAAGTCCAGGATGAGCTGAAGTGCAGCTTGAGGAACACTCAGACCAAGGATGCTCTTCCCCATGGGCAAGTGTTGTTCCTGCTGGCAGTGCCTGTGATGTGCTCCAGAGCTCCCGCTGCTCCCCTGCAGTGCCGTGCAGAGTGGGGGGCCAAGAATGGGCTCTAAAATCCAAGGTCCTTTCAGCCTCTGTGGGAAGCAGAAGCTGAGCAGTTCTCCAGCACTGAGCTGCTGGGACAGGAGGTGACACAGCAGAGACCGTGCCAGCCTGAACAGGGGCAGTTTCCATTTCAGAATCTACCAACAGGAAGGTTCCTCCTTGTCCCCTTGGCAAAGCTGCCTGTCCCCTTGACAAACAGCCTTTGCCTGTCCTCTTACAGGACCACCCCCCAGACCTGCTCCAAAGGGTCCAGCATTATGGAACTGCTCAAAGATCATCTCTAAAAGGGAAGACAATGCTTGAAATGAACATGCTGCAGGAGCTCTGGGTTCACCCCCTCTCTCAGGACCAAGCACAATGAGCTCACAAAGCTCATTCTGTGGGACACTCCCTGCACAGAGGCCAAGCAGCTTTAGAGATCCCCCAAAATGAGGGGAAGGAATAAAATCTCCATCAACAATGCTTAAACCATCTCAAAAAAGATGCTTGATTTCAGCTAGCTGCAAAGTCCTGATGAGGCCAAACCCTCTGGCCCCCTGACCGAGGTGGTCCCATGGCAGGGGCCTGGGTCAGAACAGCCTAAGCCCACCCTGGGTTCCCCCCAGAGCCCCCTCCTGCAAGCACAGCAGCCAACAGCAGCAGCTGCAGCAGGGATGTGGCTCCCTCTGGCCATTCTACACACACTTGGAGGAAAAAAAGGTTGAATTTTTAGCTTTTTGAAGCCCCTTGCCTTGAGCTCAAAGGCAGGTGAGGCTGTAGGTATTGCACCACTCCCATTCCCCTCCACCAACCCTTGCACCACCCCCAGCCTGCAGAGCCCCCCAGGCCAGCACAGACAGGTGGGATGGGGCAGGAGCTGCAGCTGGGAGAAAGAGCTGCCAAGCAGCGACGGAAAGGGGAGAGATTCTTGAGACTTTTGATAGACTATTTGGTAAATACATGGATACATGAACAGCAGCAACTTGCACAATCCCCAGACTGTGCTCCCAAGAAGCACAACTCACAGCCTTCTGCATCCACAGGCAGGGAAGGAAAGTCCAGGTCCTGTATTCCAGGCAAGAAAAAAACATGAATTCCTGAAGAGTCTAAGTTCAGCACAGTACAGAGGGAAGAGCTTCCCATCAGCCCAGCATAGTCCCATCCCTTCTGGGACCCAACATAACCACTCCTGAGTGCTGCTATGAAGACAGATTGTGGGGACTGAGGCCTGAGAGCAGGGTCCCACTTCCCCACCCCTCTACAAGGAATCCCAAGGAAATGAAGATTGTAAAGGGAATTAAAGAGATTTCAACCCTCTTCCTCAAGCAAGGTTCATAAAGCACATGAACAAGACCTGTCTCCCTCTGGTCTAAGGGATTTCCTATTGTCTCTCTGGGAGATGAGAATGGGATTGCTGGATTCCAGACAACGCTGTGATGTGTGTCCTGCTGATGGATGAGCCTGAATGCTACCCCGTGACACCAAATTCTCTCACCTACAGCCTGCAGCCCTCACAAAGCAAACCCTCAGACACCCGCAGCAGGGATTTCCACCAGCAGATGTGACCCCAGGCAACACCCCAGTCACCCAGCTTTCTGTCCAAGAGTCCATGAGCACAACAGTGCTGGCACAATTCTGTGGCAGAGCCAGGCTCCTGTTCCTGCCTCCAGTGTGTGGACGTGCCCGTGTGTCCCTGCCCAGCCCGAGGGGCGGAGGGGATGTGTGACCCCAGGGCAGACCCATCAGCATGCGAGGGGCTGAGTGGCTCCAGGAGGATGCAGGGTCCGGACAAGCCCCACGTGGGCCAGGCTCAGAGGTGCCCAGTTCCCGTCCGTGCCCACGAGTTCGGAGCAGGTGGCGGCCGGTCGGACGAGGCGTGGACTCCAAGCACAGAGGGAGGGGGCGCAGCAGTGCAGCACAGGGTGACGGTGGAGCCCATCACGACGTCCGGGAGAGCCGAGGAGTCCACGTCACTGTCGCCAGGAACCGTGTGCTGCCCCGCACAGTGTTACAGACAGGAGAAGTCACGAGAGAGTTTGGATCCAAGTGAATTGGCATGGCTACTTTGGACTATGGTAATGTGGGAGCAATTCTATTCCATGGCCTTTAGTACATTTCATTTTCATAGCACCTTTCATCCCAGGGTTTAAGTGCTGTAACGGAAGTGGTTACTGTGCACCCATTAGCACGGGGGAACCGAGGCACAGAGTGGTTTAGTGACTCGCCTTGGGCCACTCGGAAAAACCGTGGCAGAGTCTGGACAGCCTTAAACCTCCTGACTCCCTCAGTTGGTCAGACCATGCTGCTGCCTCACATGAAGCCACTCCGATCCCTGCCCTCCCCAGCAATGTGCTCCTACCCATTCTTCGGTGAGGTCTCATGCTCCTTTTTGATGCACAAATATATGACAAAAAAAAGAAAAAAAAAAAAAAAAAAGACATAAACTAAATGTTTAAAAAAGCACATTTGTGCTGTCTCTGTGCAAAGATAAAAGAAATAAATACATGATTAAAAAATTAAAAAGGTTCACAGTATCACACATGGATAGGTAGCTACGGTAGTGCATGTCTGGAAAACACTGTGTTACTACCCAGGATTCTCTACACCCAGCTGGAATTTGCTGGGAGCTGCAGGTGAGCGGGTGGTTTCTTTGCTGCCCACGTCTGGGGTAAGTAGAAATACATGGTTATAGTTTTGCTCCATTCTGAAACGCAGTGCCTGGGATCCTGCAGTGCAGCAATACTGGTGTCAGCAAGCTCTTCCCCATCCCACTGGAACGGCTGCATCAACGAAAAGGGAACACATCGACCTGCAGAGGGAATCGCTGCTCTCTGGGACTTCTGTGTCTGCATAGAGATTACTGCAAGAGGCAGAGAGAAGAGAGTCACAGAATCATGGAATCATTAAGACCTCCAAGATTACCAAGTCCAACCATCAGTGCAGCACCACCACCACGTTCACCACTAACCCATGTCCCCATGTGCAACAGCCACACGTTGCTTGAACACTGCGGGGACAGTGATTCCACCACTGCCCTGGGCAGCCTGTTCCAATACCTGACAACCCTGTCAGTGAAGAAGTTTTACCAAATATCCAACCTAAACTTCCCCTGGCACAGCTTGAGGCTGTTTCCTCTTGTCCTGTCCCTTGTTCCCCGGGAGCAGAACTCGCCCCCCACCTGACAGAACCCTCCTGGCAGGGAGTTGTGGATGACAAGAAGGTGCCCCCTGAGTCTCCTTTTCTCCAAGCAGAGCTCCCTCAGCTGCTCATCACACTTGTGCTCCAGCCTGTTCCCCAGCTCCATTCCCTTCGCTGGACATGCTCCAGCCCCTCAATGTCTTTCTGGTCATGAGGGGAAAGAGATTCAACCCCTGAGCACCAGTGCCCACATCAGTCAGGTCTGTGTCCTGCCAACTTCTCAGCACAACTAACACAACCAGAGAGACTGTTCTACATCCTCCAGCAATGGCAACATGTCTGGAAAACTTGAGCTCCCTAAAGCTTTCCCTGCACCAAACAACTGCGAATAAGCCACAGCCCTTGCTGACCAGACTGGGGCTGTGCCAGCACAGAGCTGGCCTGAGAGGCAGCTGGGCTCTGCTGCAGCCATGCAGGAGCCCCACGCTGCCAGAGGCCAAGCTGACCTTGCAGAGGGAGCACAAACTCCAACCCTGACCCACCGGGCACCCGGCAATGGCTGTTGGACACTTACTGTATCGCTCTCCTCATCGGAGACAGAGTGGAGCTGAGCGCTATAGTGGAGCGGGGAGTAAACCCAACTCCTCTCGTCTGTCGGCTGCCAGAGTGGCCAGAGACGGTGGGGAGAATGCAGGGAGAGCAGCAGCAGAGCAGGGAGCAAAGGAGAGAAGAGGAAAAAATAAAAGGAGAAAATAAAAAGAATAGGAAACAATACAGTAAGAACAGCTGTCCACCTGGAGGGAGAGCACCGAGTCCAGAGCCAGCTCTCAGCAGAGAAGCCCTCCTCATCCTCAGCACGTACCTGCTCCCTGCCAGCCGGGACATGGGAACCTGCATCAGCTGCAGTGGGGGTGGCACAACCTCTCCTCTTGCAGGGACAGAGTTTTAGAGCTTTTGAGATGCCAGGGAAAGCTCAGCTCCCTGCCATGGCATCACCCCGGCTCCAGAGAAACCAAGAAGCTTGGGAAGTGACTTACCTAAGAGCAGTGACAGCTCTGAGTTCCTGCTACCTGCTACCAGCTCTCACCCTCCCATTTCCAGAGCCCTGTGCATGCTACAAACTGATGTCCAGGAGGGCTTTTATAAGGAAACTGGATTTGTTTCCTGTGCCTTTCTCCTTCCCTGCAGAAGGCAGCGGAGCTGGGGTGAGACCATGGTGGATGGTGGTCACAGAAAGGAAACAGTTATTGCTGAGATCTTGGGGACAGTGGGGTGATGGGAACAAGTACAACAGGAAGCAAAACACAACTGGACGCTGGAAAGAATGAGGGGAAGGAGGTGTTTGTTGAGTTATCATAGCACTGGGCATCGGTGTGACAAAACACACTCTGCTGCCGACACAGCACAGATTCAAGGGTTGGTCTCTGCTTCCAGGGTTCCCAGGGGGGTCCCATTTACATTGCAAACAGGCTCTTTTGTCTCCAGGGGAGCTCCCAGAGAGAGGAAACTGCCCCCTTCGACCCTGCCTGGCATTTGCAAAGGAAGAGAAACGAGATTGGGTGCTTGGAAGAAGCCTGGGGTGTTCCCAGCCCGGGAGCTGAGTGTGACAGTCTACAATGTACAAGGAACTACAAGAAGCCAGAGAAGCTTTGAAGCACTGGGCTCCACATGCTGAACCCTCCAGTAACTGCAGCTCCATCAGTACAGACCGCTGGGAGGAAGGAGGGTTGAGAAACCCCTGTCTGGAATTTCTCACAGGGCTCTGGCAGAGGTACAGAAAAGCTCCCCACCACATCAAGCCTGTCCCACATCCTCTTTTTCATCCATCCTGACTGGAACCACATGCTCCAGCCAGTCTCTTTCAGAGCCTTGTAGGAGCCTGGGTGCATGCGGGGAGCTGCGGGAGATAAAGGAGCTTGGCATTAACCCTCCCGGTGCCGGAGCAGCCAAACCCAGCCGAGGGGCAGGAGGAGCTGCAGGAGGAGTTGCCTGTTTGCCCACAGAGGTGCAGCACCTTCCTCATGCCATCAGCCACGGCAAGGAGCACATTCCTGCCCCTGCTTCCCCATGCACCCTGCCTGGGACCCAAATGGGAGCACCAGGCTGCACCAGCGCTTGTGCGAGGCTCTGGCAGCACTGCCATCACCCCCTGGGGGCAGCAGCTCTCCCAAAGCCTGAGAAGGGAAATACTAAACCCCAGAACAATCTCAGCTCTGGATTCAGCCCCTAAAAACTCAACTTCCTCCCTGCATCTTTTGGAAAGGAAAATCCACCTTGCCCGCAGAACACCTTTAGTGAGGAGAGAGCACACTGGTGATGCTGAGAAGGGCTGGAGAGCTGAAACCAGCACTAACTCAGCAGCAGCTCCTGCCTCATTTGGTTTATGAGCTGCTCCTCACAAGCCCAAACAGTTCTATTTGCAACTGGATTTTCAGAAGCTTCAAAACACCTTAATGGTATCTTTGAAACCCTCTTCCTGAGCTGAGGGAGCTGAGCCTGACATCACCTATAGAGGCCCCAGTGCCTCTCTGGCCAGATCTGGTACTTAGAATCACAGAACAGTTAGGAAGATCAGCCAGTATCCCCCCTTGCCATGGGCAGGGACACTTTCCACTAGACTGGGTTGCTTGAAGCCCATCCAACCTAGCCTTGGACATTTCCAGGGATAGGGCAACTGCAGGTTCTCTGGACAACCTGTGCCAGGGCCTCACCACTCTCACTTTGCCAGTTTTCTCGAGGGCTGGGTGACACTATGGCCCATCCCAGGGTAGGAGCTGTATCACCAGTCTGCAGAAAAGCAGGACAGAGCTCATGATTCACCCAGATGCTACAAGATCCATTGGTGTAATTTCATTATGCTTCCCGCATTTCTGCTGGGCTGGTTTTTAATGCCCACTCAATCCAGAGTCCCAGCTATCTAGGGAAATGGGGTGCTGGCCCCAGTGTTTCAAAGCTGCAGCTCTGCTCCCCTACGCGCTGTGCTGGCGTGGTCACTTACAATCCCAGAGGAATGCGAGGTAGTTCGGAGTCTGCGCTGGCGGGGAGAGTAAATCCAGTACCTCCCATCTGTGAACTGGGTGGCCCCAGGGCAAGTGAGGTGAGAAAGGAAACAGAGGAAAAAAAGGGTGATGTGAAAGAGAGGACGAAAGAGAAAGCAAAAAACAAGGGGGTGGGCAACTCCAGGCCTGAACAGGTGAGCAGGTGGGAAAGCCGTGCAGGGGAGAGCGGTGCTCATGCCCTGCCACACTCTGCGCATTTATTCCCTGGGGATGAAGTGCTCTCCAGGAGCAGACTTCCAGTGATCAGATCATAGTCCCCTGGGACTTGCCAAATCCTCCTCTGCACACACCATCCCTTCACCCACTGCTGCCCCTGAGCACTCCTGTAGGAGCAGCTGTGGTGCTACCTGAACACAGAGGTGCAGCCTCACCTGAACTCCACCTCAAGTGGTTTTCCAAGAAGAGCGCCCATGGGAACCCAAATCAGCTTTTCCCTTCATCCCAGCAGTGACAAACACTCCACAGCACACGACACACATTTAATGTAAAACTCAGACTCAGATGAAGTATGAAATGCTGATGAGCAGTCAGTCATGCTCTCCATGAGCACACTCTGCAGAGTTCTCTTGGATAGAGGTGCCCCTCAAGCTCTGGGGAGTCCATATGCCCAGGGACAGGGAGGAAGAGGAGCTGACCCTCGCTAGAAGACACTCGCCAGGGGAGCAGGCAGGATCTGCCTGCACGCAGCTGCCATCCACAGGCAAGGAAGGGGCAGCGGTGTTAGAGGAAATGTTTGCATTTTGAACAGCATGCATCAAACCCCAAACAAGCTGTAAAACAGGGCTGATTCTTTCCACAGCTCCCACGAGCCTCAGAGTGACTTGGCAATGAGTGAGCAGCTCTGCAGCAGAGTCACAAGAGCCCAGGGAAAGGCCAATGCTGCCATTTTTAGTTTAGCCTGAAGGAGCCCATCACAGGGGCTCAGCTCATCTCATCTCCAGCACCACAGAACCAACAGCAACAAGTCGGAGCAGGGAGGAGCTGGGCACCTCTTTTAATGAGAGTTCCAGTGCCCAGGCACGAGAGAGCTCAGCTCTTACGGGACAGGACTCAGCTCTGCTCCGGGAATCCACGGGACAGGTACATGTTGCTAAAAAACCTCTTCTCTGGTCTGCAGAAGTTGCTCAGCCATTGTGGGAGCTGAGTGAGGACCAGCGCCAGGCTCCACAGCACTCTGCTGCCAACCACCAACTTACTCCCTGGCTCAGCACTAGACTCCCACTGCATCACCTAATGCAGCCTGCAGGGAAAGGAAAAGCCGGAGTTCACCAGAGCCCAAGGTCACCCTCTGCAACCACCTCCCCTTGGGTCTGTGCCATGTTTGTGTCAGGAAAGCAGCCAAGATCTCTGGCTGAGGAAGGAAGAACCTCTCTGTTGCACCCACATCACCTTGGCTTGTCCCAGGAGCAAATGTGCTGGCCTAGATAAGCACTTGTCCTTGGAAGTAGAGCAGCACAGCTACAGCTACATCCACAGCAGCAGTGCCACCTGTGCCTAGCCCCACTAGATGCTGGCTTGAGTTCTCCAAGGGTTAATCCAGTTCACTGCATTCAAAAACCCACCCAGCACCAAGGTCTCAAGGTGCTCCACACCACCATGGTGCAGGGCAGCCACTGCCCTGCACCTGACTGCCTGGAATGGAGACTGATAGCCTTGTCCAGCCCTTCCCATCACACCCCAAGGGTCAGGTGGAGAAGGTCTCTTACAAAGTATATGTCTGTGACTGGCACGTCGTCTTCATCCGAGGCCTGGCTGGCTGGTTCCGAGGCCTGGCTGGCCGTCTCCACCTCTGCAGCGGCTGTGGATGTGACAATGGCACAGGCTGAAGAAGTTGCCTCTCTGCAGAGGGGAAAGAAAATGACAGTCTGGTCACCATAATCAGGACAGGAGCAAGCAAAACTGATTTATTACAGAGGAGCTGAAGATGCTCTGCTGAAAGGACAGGTCAGGACAGGTCAGGTCAGAAGTGTGTTCAGCCTCCCTGAACACCTATCACTCCAGCAAAGCTGGAGCCCAGCAAAGCCTCCAGCACAAGCAGCCACAGCTCAAAAGCCACTGTGTGGGCTCTGCTCAACACTCTAAAACACTCACTCTTTGACCTCTTCTTCAGGAGCTATGATCTCAACATCACACTTGGGCTCCAGCTCGACACTGATCTGCTGAACCTCCTCCTCGACCCGCACCTCCTCATGTGACCTGGAAATCGAAGAGAGACAGGCCCAAAGGCTCAGCTGGGCATGAGTTATGCACAGCCCTCAATTTTAAGTCAGCCCGAATTAGTCCCGAGCCAGCCAAGCCTCTTGTGCAGCTCTGACCCCAACACACAGATGCTGCTGCTGCTACTGTGGCACTGGGCTCCCAGCACAGACTCTGGCTGATTTCGGCTCAGAGGGAGCACTCAGATCTCCCAGGACTGAGGGTTTGGATAACCAAAACTCCCAGGAAAAAGAGTCAGTCCTGGAAAACTGCAGCACCCCAGACTAACAAGGTGAGAAAAAAGGACAAGAGGGAAGGAGTTAAACAACCAGTGCTGTAGGAAAGATGGGCAGTGTCAGATGGAGTATGGGAGCGAAGCAATCTGGCCTCCAGGGAAAACTTGTGTCCAGGGTTAGCCCAGCACAGGGCCAGAGCCTCTGACCTCTTCCAAGACTCCCAGCATACTAAACCTGCTCCAGGGTTGACATCAGATATATCTGCACACTCTGGAACTGTTTCTGATAGTCTTTAATACCTCGTGCTATTAAGCAATTACTGGTGCCAGCAGGGCTGGCTCCATTGTCTCCATATGAAGGAGTGGGAGCTTGCTGAGCCAAGGGGAAGGTGTCAGAGAAGGGCTGAGCTCTGGGTTTACTGACAGCATTGCTGTGCTCTGGCATGGCTCTGGCCAGAGCTGGGGCCAGTGGGCAGCACTTCTGTTCAGCTCCATGCCAGGAACCCACTCTTCTCTCCTCTCCTCTCCTCCTCACGGGGCTGGACCTCAAACCTGGAGTGAACTCCTCAGCAGACGAGAATAACCAGAGGCATGACACACTCTAGAGCAATGAGGGTAAGGTTTTTTCCATCTCAGCTCAGGAATATAAATTCTTGTTTTAACAAATTTGTGTCTGCACTGGTTTTCACCAGGGGATGCCAGAGAGCTCTACAAGTACACAGGTCCCTGCTCTCCCAGGAAGGGAACTTGTAAGCACTGGCACCAGAAAGGGACAAACTGGGCAAAAAACAGCAAAGGTGGCCACACTTGCAGAGGGTGGGTGTAGCTCTGGCAAATCTGTGACAGACAGGTCTACTCTGACCAAGGCAGAGCTCCCTGAATGCTCCCCAGTCACTCTGGTTCACCTGACCTATTTCTGGATCAGCAGTCACACACTACAGCAGCACCCTCCCTCCATGAGGTATTGTGGAGTCTGAACTATTTTGGGTGAAATCTCTGCATTTGCCACACAAGCCCCACCACTGGGGCCTGGGTTTAAGTCTCCAATATTCAGCAATTTCTATCACTGGATTCTGCAGGATATGAGGGGCTTCACAGGTCCCTGACACTTCACACAGCAAGCAGGTCCCTGCCCTCCAGGGACAGGAATTTACCAGAATTCAGCAGCATGCAGCATCCAGAGGTATTTTCATTAGAAAATACCACAGTGACTTTTTCACAGCGCATGTCAACTGAACTCAGCAAATCACTCAAAGCTTGGAACAAGGGCAGATGCCTGTAACGTGAGGCAAACCCTCATCTTCCGAAGTCCTTTCTTTCCAAGCACCAAACTGACTGCAGGGAGAGAGGACATCAGCCTGTCAAGCTCCTCTGGCTACAGCACATCCCAGGACTGAGTCTCTGATGTCATTTCAAAGCCTACTACACCTACACAATGTCCTGGAAGGTGAGGGCAGAGCCAGCAGCACCCACTGGCTCCTCATGCAGATCCTGCTGCCACGGGCAATGGGGTAATTTTTGCTGGTGCAAAATAATTCCACAATAATGCATAATAATTCCATGATATTAGCCTCTAAATCAGACACCCCTCTGCAGCACAGCATTTCTGTCCCACCTTGCCCTTGGCTCTGAGAGACCATGGAAAAAGGCTCACAGATTTCTGAAAACACTGGAAGCTACTTCTGTGGGCACTGAGGGTGCTCAGTGCCTCACAAAGTCAAATCTCTTTCCCAAATTCCCACCCACCTTGCCCAGACCACAGGCAGATGCTCAGAGAAGGAACGTTCCTGCTGTCAGGGCTCACTTACAGGGGACTTAAATTACTTTCCTTGACTCTGGTGCTGGGTGGGTGGGAAAATTTGGACAGCACTGTTGTCCCCTTTCCCATCAAATAATGGTGGTATTTTCAAAGCACTAAGAGATCTGCTCATAAGGAAAATTCTGTGTAAGAAATGGGGATCATCTGATTGCAGAAGCAGCTCAGCATCCTGCAGAAGACCATGCTGAAATCCTGGAGCTGCTGAAATTCCTACTCAGCCCTCTAAGAGACCTTTGCACAGGGATAAACACGAGGTCTCTGTGCAGCAGAGAGAAGATGAGGCAAGAAGAGAGGAGACCCATTTCTCACCTGCCATCCTGCCCTGAGGACTGTGTACGCCTCCTGCAGAAAGAAAACAGAAGAGTTTGGAGGAGCAATTTAAGCCAGAAATCCTGCACTGTCCCCAAATCTACCTCCACACCCCATGAGGGAGATGTTCTACTTAACAGCTGACACTTCTTCCAGCAATAATTAATCCCATCAAAGCTGTGTCTGCTTGCTCCCAGGAGAGATTTAATTAAAATCGGTCATTAGCATTCCAGAGTGCAGGGCAGCCTGCCGGGATCTGCAGTGTGGAGAGGAACGGCAGCCGCTCACCGCCAGTGGGAGCAGGGGAAGAGTGTCCTCACCTGTACCTGGGCTGCTCAGAGGTCTCCGAGGGGGATCGCTCTGGAACAGAGAGGGATGTTGACGATAGTGTTGTGGCTATGGAGGCCGTGGTAGCTTCTTCAAAGGAAGGAGGAGTGCAAGGGAGCAGATCTGGCCTGCCTGCTGGAGCAGGGGCAGGGGGGAGACAGGAAGAAGAGATGATTAGGTCAAATACCAACACCTCCTACACCAGCCCTGTGCGAGGCTGCTCCGCCATGAACCTGCACACCCGCACTGGGACTGGGCACTCAAACCACAGACAGGCAGGAAGTTTAGCTGGGTCTGTGAACATGACAGCCTCTCCCACGGCATCCTCTGGAGAGAGCCAGTCAACACCACTTCCAGACCTTAAAACAGGGACAGAATGCCAATGAAGACTTCTCACTGGTGACCAAAGCTGGATTAAAGGCTTGGATCGCCAGGGATAAATATTCAAGTGAATTAAGAGATGAATTGAGTGCCCAGTGCTTTGCACAGGGAGCAATCCAACACCTGTACACTGGAGGAGCCCGTCCTCCAGCACTCAGCTGTAAATCCAGCCAGATGGAAGTGAAGGAAAGGCAGCACAGAACCAGCCCATTCCTCTGTTTTCCAAGAGCAAGATCCTGCCCATTATAACTGCCCAAACACTGTCATTGGAGTGCTGCAGTTCCCAGTCACCTTCCCCCACATTTTTTTTAAAGGGTAGAAAATGCAACTTTCTGATGGCTTTTGGGCTATGACTGCTGGTGCCCCTTGGCAGCAGCTGTCTTGCAGGAGTGATGCAGGTGACCATTTTTACTGCAGAACCTCACAGTGCTGCAAAGAAGGGATCCGGCCTCCTTTGATGCAGAGGTGTTGCATCAAGTACCTGCTGGTGCTGCGACAAAACAATGTACTCTTACCTTCTTCCCTGTCCTGGTTAGGTTTAGCACCTGCAAAGCACAGCAAGACATGCAATGAAGAGCTATCCATGAGGAAAGATCTGCAGTTGGTGCACAGTGGGGAACTTGATGAGAACAGGGGAGGATCCTAAGGAACTGCTAGGAAAGAGAAGGTAACCACAGAGCCAACACCCCGAGCGGGGCTGTCACCTTCATCGTCGAGCGTGGGGTAACTCCTGGCCGCCCGCAGGTCGTACTGGGTGTCGTCCTTCTCAGAGGGCAGCTGGCTGGCCGAGAACGCCGCGGTGGGACCCACCGTCTTCACAGCCAGCAAGGCACTGCGCCCTTTCTTCGAGGGGGACGACTTCAGCGCTGGGGCAGGGAGGGAGGGAGACAGGTCAAATTACCATCACCAGCTACTGCCACACCGAAGGCATCTTTCCCTTCACAAGGAGAGGCTCTGCCCTCACACTAACACTTCCTGGGCTGAACCCAGGTCAGCTGCAGAGACTGGGTGGGACCCTGAGCAGAGCAAGGCAAGCTGTGACAATCTGAGGGCTCTGCAGTTCCCAGTTTTGCTCTGTATCACAGAATCATGGAATGCTGTGGGTTGGGAGAGACCTTAAAACCCATCTCATTCCACCTCCTCCATGGGCAGGGACATGGGCACTAGAACAGCTCACTGCAAGCCCTGTCCAGCCTGGCCTTGGGCACTGCCAGGGATCCAGGGGCAGCCACAGCTGCTCTGGGCACCCTGTGCCAGAGTCTCACCACCCCACCCTCTGAGTAAATAATTTTTTCCTAACTTCTAACCCAACCCCATCAGCTCAAAACCATGGTCCCTTGCCTGTCACTATCTGCCTGTATGAAAAGTCCTTCCCCCTCCTTTTTCTAAGCCCCCTTTAGGCCCTGGAAGGGGCTCTAAGGTCTCCCCAGAGCCTTCTCTTCTCCAGGCTGAACACGCCCAGCTCTCCCAGCTGTACCACAGTAGAAAACCCTACTCACACTCCAGCCCAGACTCCCTGTGAGGGCTGCAGCAACGAGACCAAGGTAAAGCCGCACAGCACAGCAGCCCCTGAACTCAGTACTTACAGGAATTCTTTCGAAACACCGTATTGGTCATGAATTTGAAGAATCGTTCTGCATAAAAGCTGGGTCTGTGTACTGACACTGTGTCCTACAATGGCAAGAAGCAATTGTTTAGTTTTAAAATGACCCCTCAAGGCAGAATTTCTGTAACAACCAACACAGTCTTTTTTATTCCAACATTTAGCACTGAGAGAGCCTTAAAATGGAAAGGCTTAACTGAAACACTCTGATTAATGCTATAAATAATCCTGAAGCGTTGCCTCTGATTACATTTGATTATATTCTTGTTGTGATTTTATAATGGATTTTGGTGATTTTATTCCTTTGTAGACTTCCTGGACTTTTTTTAAACACTGGCCTGATTGCATGCATGAAATTTCTTCTGGCTTTGCTGGCTGCCATTCCAAGCACACCTGGATACCTTTGTGCGTGACACAGACACCCAAATTTAGCCAAGGGTCTCTATAAATTTCAAAATGTTTTTGTTTAAAATAGTTAAACTGAAGCTCTTTCTGCTTCTGATGTTTGACTGTGCTCCCATGACTTGGCATCTCCACATTTCCTTTGCCTCATTTGGGGAAACCAGGAGATGCAATGCTGAAAAAGTTCCCGCATCCAAGGTTGTTCTTTCAGAAACACACACCTGGCTGCTGCAGGAATGAAGCCAGCAGGGAAACATGGAAAGGGATTTGCTGGCAGAGAGCTTGCTGAAGTGGAAACAGCCAGTCACCAAAGAGAACAGCACAGGTCTCCTGACAGCCCAGAACACGCACACCTGAGCGTGGGCTCCTGGTGCCACGGGAGGAGGAGAGGGACAGACAGGAGCAGGGGAGGAAAGCTGGGAGCACAACAGCTCAACATGTGAGGATCTGGAGAGAGCAAGAAACCTGGCTGGGCACAAGTGGCACCACCCTGCTGTGCAGGAATGAGAGGCAAGAGCTGCTCTTTTCATCAGCTGCAGCTGTGCCAGGTCAGGCTCTATAAATAGCCAGGTAATCTGCACCAGGTAATCCTGAGAGGCCTGGAAAACTCCTGCCTCTGCACAAGCACTCACCCCATCATGGACAAGGGCCTTCCAGGTGTGTTCTAACTTCTTGATGAATCTAATTCCAAGGAGAAGTGGAGAGAAAAAGAAAGATACAAATTCAGGCATGCACTCTGTACCAAGCTCCCTTTCATACCCTATGGGGCAGATCCCTGAGCTGCCAATGTCACCAGGCCTGAGCTTTCTTCAGCATCTCCCCAGCCGGGTCAGGACTGCCTGGGAATACCAGAGGGAAAGAAGAGGTGCACCTTCTGCTCCTGGAGATATGCTTCCCACACTAAGATGGCAAACTACTTCTCTATGAGCAGCTCATCACCCTGGCCAAAGGGCTGTGTGCCCTCAGCTGTTCTAAGGACACAATGGAACCCCACGGCCAGCTTGGGGCAGCCACATCTACTCATCTTCAGAGTCTCCAGGAGATTACACCTCCCAGCTTTCATTTGGTATTAAAAGAGATGTTAACAGCCAGAAAAGACACACTGCCAGGTTACCTACCTGTATGACTGCAGGATATCTATGATTCCTACGTGCAGCAGGAGACGCTCGCCTTTGCCGTTCACTGCTGGGATCCCTCCCATCCTGCAGGTAAAGCAGAACCTCAGCAGGTGCAGCCTCAACCAGAGCACCTGTAACACCCAAGCTCTTGAGGAAGGGCGACAGCAGCCCTGCTACGACGCTCTGGTGTGGTGTCAGACACATCCTAAAGCCTGCATGGTCATTTTGTGCACAACCCTAGGAGTCACTGACTACTGATTATTGTTGTCCCAGGATCACTGCCTGCATGGCCAAATACCACTGTCATGACAGGACCTGTGTCATGTGGCACAGCTCTGCCTGGGCCAGAAAGCACCATGCAAGTTTTTCCTGTCTATTTTATTCTGGGGACCAGGTTATTTTTTGGGTCAGTGAGAACTGTCTGCCATTAGGGCAGTGAATCCTTAGGGATGAGGGTATTCCCAGTCCCATCTGCACTAATGCCATCCTGCCAAAGGTGCAGCAACCATCAGCACCAGCACACAACCAAAGCACAGGGCTACCAGACAGGCAACTGCAATTATCGATGCTGCTTGAAGGACTGGAAACACTACAGTATTATCTCAGCTCTCAGGACTAACCCTCCATCAAACCCACAGCAGCTGGTTTCAGACAGCAACAAGCAGCTGCTGGCCCACAGAGCCAGGGAGCCAGGCAGAATCCCAGATCCGGCACAGCACAGGTTTGGGGCAACGCCCAGCCTCCAGCTCCAGCAGCAACTTCAGCACTTGGCTGCACTGCTGTCTGCTAACCTCTCTGGGATGGCCTCAGGGAACTGCCAGGGATTCCAAAGGTGGGGGTGAGGGAGAACTCCAAGCTCCTAGGGATAGGCTGATCCCCACTTCTGTGTCAGGATTTCGGTGCCGAACTAGAACTGAGCTAAGTGTCTCCTCCCCAGGGCATGGGGAGATGTTTAGAGGCTCTTACACAAGCTGACAACCTACAGCCTCACCTAAGAGAGACTACTGTGAGGCCAGATCCTTACAGAACGATTTCCCACCCTGGCTTCCCCCTTTGCCACCACAATGGCAGCACTACCAAAACCCCAGGAGAGCTGCTCCCTCGAACTGGTCCTGTGGGCCTCATTAGGGATTTCCCACTCTAGCCACCACCGCTGCCCCTCACAGCAGCACGAGCAAGCCCAGGTTTCACCTACGTGTCATCTGTGTCTATGGACTCCCCCCGGGCAGCTCCTCCCTGGATGGACTCCATGGCTGTGGAGTACAGGGCCTTCTGCCCCACGGGACGCTTCTCATCCGACGTGCTGTGGGCTCCCTCTGACAGCTGCTCCCGCTCGTGCTGGTCTATGTTATGAACCCCAAGCAGGAGGCTGTAGTCCATGATTTTAAAACTTTCCAATACCTATAGGTTAGTATTGAGTTCAAGAACAAAGACAAAATATCAAGCCAGCAGCAGAAATACAGATCCCGGAGCATGGAATTAAATCAATCAAAGCGCTGCCTCCTGTCCACATCCCCACTAACAACTCCTTTGCCAGCGCCTGAAAGTTTCTGAACCAACAGTCACCTCTGGGCTTGACTGCACAGTTTGGCCACCCCACAATCACACCAAAGGCCTGAAGGCTTGCAAACAACACTGTTGTATCTGCTGCACAGTGATTGGGAAAATGCTCCAGCAGAGCAGGCTGCCAAAGTGTGATGCACCAGGAAAAGGAACACAGCCTCAGTCCTCAGAGGCTGTCATGAGATCCAACTCTACTGCTTGGCTTTCAGGGAAAAGGGCAAGAGAAAGGATTGATCCTGCTCTGGGGTCAGCAGATTAGCAAGGTTCTCAATCACTGCTCTTCCTTGTGCTTGAGAGCCACAGAGGCTCCTTACCCTGTCCCCGAGCTGCCCCCTCCTTACCAGGCAGTCTCGCTGCAATGTCTTCACCAAAGCACTGAAGGTGTCTGCATCCAACATCAGGCCCTCTGGCATGTCTTGGATGAAGTCCAGATCCTTGTATGTAGGGCTGGACTTTTCTTTTTCCTTCTTGGATGCTCGGCGTTTGTAGGTGGAGCCTTTGAGGTCGAATTTCAGGTGCATTTTCACCACTCGAGGCAGGATGTTGTTCATCACAACCACGCGGATGTTTTTGCCCCCAGACTGCACACAGTACAGTCCATAAAACTTGGGCAGCAGTGTCCGGGGGTTCTGGTTCAGATTCTGCAGCAAGGGTAGAAAAAATCATGGAGAAAGGTCATTTGAGCAGAAAATTCCTGTTGTGTTCACCACAAAGCACGTCAACAGCTCTTGGAAAAGCTGGACTAGAGATTCTTTGCCTAGAGATTTTCTGAACTTTACAGGAGCTCAGTGTATGCATTTGACAAAGTCCTGCATTTCAGTGGCTTTAGGACCTGAAAATACAGGGACTGAGGTGTTCAGCACTCTCTGGGCAAATAACCAAGTCCGGAAATCCCCTGCTTTCCCCAAGTACAGCAGCTAAAAAAGGGAAACCAAACTGGGAGAGAAATAAACACAATAAGTGGGAACTTCAAGCTTAAAACAGTTCTCTTTATCTCTTCACAAGTGTCAGAATCACGAGCCATTCTCTGGCCCAGAATAAACCAGAGACAGGGTTATTTTTTAAACAAAGGAACGTAAATGTTCTCCTCCTGTTGCAGAGTTGCTTTATAAAGCAGTCAGCTAGAGAGCACGGATATCCTGTTCTGCTGTCATCTCCTTTTTTTAGGCAGTGGAATGATTAGGAATGACATGACAAGCAGGATTTGCTTGTTCAGCTTTGGGCATGTTTGAGAAGGAAACAGAACTTCCCTGCACACTATGGCAGGAAGGACAGACCTGACAGGTTCTGACAGACAGCAGAAACGTGACTGCATTAAAATTTCATTCCCCTCAGCTCACCCACCTGGGCACAACAATGAGCCCTCTTGGAGAGTGCCAAAAGTAATAGAGGCAGGTAAATGGAAACAATTTCAAAGTAACTCAGGATAAAACCACCCTGCTTCCTTTCCCTGACTCCCTTGACATGGGTGGTTTCCCAGGAGCAGCAGAGCGACCAGGGGTAGCACCACAGAACCCAGAGACAGTGGAAAGCTACAACAAGTCACTCAGAATTCTGCATCAGACAGGTAAGGTCAGTTTAATTCACTGACTGCTTGTCAGGGTAACAGCAGGATTAATAGTGCAACCCCATTCCCACTCAAAACCTCACACTTGATTTACTACACATATTAGGCAACAGGCAATGTTTTCCAAGAAAGCTCATCCTGTCCAGGAATGTGAGTGTCACCTGCAAAAGCAAGTGATTCACAGAATCTCAGGATGGTTTGGGTTGGAAGGGACTGCAAAGACCATTTGGTTCCACCACCTGCCATGGGCAGGGACACTTTCCACTAGCCCAGGTTTCTCCAAGCCCCATCCAGCCTGGCCTGGAACACTCCCAGGGATGGGGCAGCCACAGCTGCTCTGAGCAACCTGTACTAAGGCCCTACCACCCTCACAAGGAAGAATTTCTTCCTGGCCTGGCTGTCACTAACACACAGACATCCCATATCCTGCCTCCCTTGGGTAACTTCTCCCCAGTAAACATTGAGTGAGGAAAGGATTTTCACAGAACCAGTAGGATCACATAAACCCACTGCACCAGGCACACACATGAGGCAGCAGCATCACTTCTCATCACCTTCTCCTTGGCATCTCCACAACGAACAAATTGCCAGTGGTTCTAACTGAATGTCAGAGTCCTCATCCATAAAGCTGGAGCCTCCAGCACAGTCGTGCAGGGAGACAGCTCCTGGTTTGGGTCCCATTTACTTCACCCAGTGCAAGTCTGGGAATATCCTGCCTTGGCAGATTGATGTGCAAAGCTGGCTGGTACCATGGGGCCCTTCAGCTTGGAGTTGTAGCCAGCAGGAGCCAGGACAACCTTCAGAGTAACTGTCAAACACCAGGATGGGAGAGATTCAGGGACAGCAGTGCTTTCCCCACAAAACCAAGGTGGTTGTGTTATTGCCAGGAGAAAAGGAGGCTCAGGGGGGACTTTCTGGCTCCCTAAAACTCCCTGACAGGAGGGGGCAGCCATGTGGGGTCAGGCTCTGCTTCCAGGGAACAAAGGACTGGATGAGAGCAAATAGCCTCAAGTTGTGCCAAGGGAGGTTTAGGTTGGGTATTAGGGGAAATTTCTTCATGGAAAGGGTTGTAAAGGGTTAGAACAGGCTGCCCAGGGCAGTGGTGGTGTCACCATCCCTGGAAACATTCAAACAACATGTGGCTGTGGCAGTCGAGGACCAGGCTTAGTGGTGACCACGGTGGTGCTGAGCTGAAGGTTGGACTCGATGATCTTGGTGGTCTTTTCCAACCGTACCAGTTTTATAATTCTATGATTGCAACCAGCAGCCATCCCCAAATCCAGGCTGGGGCAGATGCGTGGTCCAAGTGAAGAGGAATGAACTTATTCTGGGAAAAGGACACTCAGAAACACACGTCTGGGAAGCCATTCTGAGGCCAGAACATGCATCCAAACTATGGCACAATTATCTGCCTCATGTTTACCCACAGAGTTTGCATATAATCAGTAGGATTTGTGCTTCTGGGACTGGCTTTGTGACACACTGTTAACACTGTCCCTGGGACGGGGACAGGTCACAAGACACCCAGGTGGAGGACATGCCCTGTGAAGATGCTCTGGACAGAAAAGCTGCCATGACAAACCCGAGCTGGGTCCAAGGTGCTGGGTGATACACACCATGTAGTATCCAGGAAGGAGCTTCTGTAGGAATTCAGCTTCCTTGTGCATCACAGTTTTTATGATGAATTCATCGTCGCTGGTGACATAGAAGAGGGAGCCACTGGCCCCGGGGTTGGACAGCTCGATCAGAGGCTCGTTACATAACGAATACTGTAGAGAAAAAGAAAAAAAGGTGATGTTTTATCCCCCATTTATTGCAGATTGAGTTCTATGCCCTCAAGGGCCTTTCCCTGCGTGTCATCTCCCTGGGAGATTAAGGGGTAGCAAAGCTCAAGTGAGAACTATTTTCATTATAGGTTAGGTCTGAGCAGCCAAACTGATGGACAATTTACAATTAGAGACTAAGACTACAGTTCAGAGCATCCCAACTGTTTACTATCCAACTAATTATCTGCTTTCAGGAACATCCAGCCTTCATAATGACATCTTATCTGTTCCCATTGTGCCTGCACGCACGTATCACATTCAGGCTCTTTGAGCACAGCCCCGCACACGCTGACGGACACAGAGGATTTCAGGAGACATCACAATCTGCTCAGGGAACCACGTATCACTGTGCTGGAGGAAACACAATGCACTGGCTGTTCTCAGCACACTTCCCTGGCCTTGTGCTCCCCTGTTCCCTGCAAAAGCAAGTGCCTGATTCACAGGATCCCAGAATGGTTTGGACTGGAAATGACTTTAGAGCCCATCTCATTCCACCCATGGGCAGGGACACTTTCCACTAGACTAGGTCGCTCCAAGCTCCATCCAACCTGGCTGTGTTTTTACAGCCACACCTCACTCCATCAGTACTGCTGAAAACACATGACAGGTCTCAGCCCAGGTGTGCAATCAAGAGGGATGAGCCCTGCTCAAGCACAGTAAAGCATTCTGCACTGGGACCTGAGCTGGGAGAGCATTTCTAGCCATCAGGATACAAACAGCAGGTCCTCACATAAGGACCTGCCTAGCAGCAGAGGAGAAAAAAAAGGAAAAAGCACAAGCAGGCAGATGCACTTTTTAGCTCAGTGCCCACCCAGGTACTGCAGGGGTCAGGTGGGTTCAGGGCAGGATCAAAGAGCTGCCCAGTGAGAGGTGAGATGGGGAGAAGGAAGTGGGGCATGGAAGGGAGGTGACCAGAGCAATAAATTAAATGCTCATCATTATGTATTGAAAACAGCTTTCAGCTCTGCACAGATTAACAATCCCAGACTTGATCAAGTTAATCATCTCATGCATAATTAAAGGCATTTGTTGCTGTGGCAGGCAAGAGACAATCAGGAGAAACGGAAAGAACAAATCAGAGCCATGACCTTTGCAACTGAGGCAAACTCCTCGCCTGTCCTCAGTTCTGAACACTCATCCATCAGTCAGCACTGCCTTGGCTGGCACAAGAGGAGATCACTGTTATCCTCCCACCAGGCACTGGCACAGGTTTGTTTCACTGGCAGGTGTTCAGCTATGATCAACCCCATCTACAGGTGAAGTTACACAAAAAGGGCTGTTCTAAAATGGGAGGGTGTGCAGGCATGGATGTGATTCCTTCCCCAGTTCACACAGAGCAGGACTTCACATAAAGGCAAGGGCCCAAATTCAACCCCAGTGCATTCCAGGCTCCAACAGCTTGTACTCCAAGGTATTTGAAAACCAGCCTTTCCAGCTCTGAGGAGCTTTTGGAGCACAAGAACAAGCTGTGGTTTATTCTGTCTTTGTAAGATGATTAAAATAACTATGCTCACATAGCTCTCCAGTGAGTACACAAGAAAAAATTTCCATCTTTGTCCTTAGAGCCACAGGGGACATTACAGGGTCGCACCCAGCAGAACACAATTCCTTTGGCTTTTAAACACAGTAGGTTATTGTTACCACAAGGACCAGAGAGGGAAGCCCATTGCAGGGCTTACACAGCTCACACTGTGTGCAGGTCATGGCCTCCCTCCAGTACAGGCCAGCAGCTGCTGCTGAGCAAACCCAGACTTGGAACCATGGAATGCTTTGGGTTGGAAGGGAACTTAAAGATCATCTCATTCCACCCCCTGCCATGGGCAGGGACTCCTTCCACTATCCCAGGTTGTTCCAAGCCCTGTCCAACCTGTCCTGGAACACTCCCAGGGATGGGGCAGCCACAGCTGCTCTGCACAACCTGTGCCAGGGCCTCCCCACCCTCATGGTAAAGGTAAATAAAGGAGGAAAAGACAGAGAAATCTAAAAATATATCCATACCAAATAATCATCTGGACGAATCCCAAAGAGCTCTCGGAAGTACCGGAAAGCCACTGGGGCGTAGGTCTTGAACCTGAAGTCGGCGTAGTGGTGAGCCGGGGTGAGGTTACTGCCTTCGCTGCACAGAACACACACATGGGCAGGGCCTGTTACCACTCACCAGACATGGACAGTCACACTAAAGCTACTGTGTATTGCAGATGCACTGAGCCTTGCAAAAAGACACCTTTGGAACAACAACCGCCACCTTTCTTCTGTGCTAGGACAACAGGAAAACAGGTTTCAAGCTATCTGCCAAAATCTATTTCTAGAGAGTGAAGGAACAACCAATTGCCAAGCAGAATATATTTACAGAGGGAACATAGTTCTAATGAGTTTTGTTTATTCACAATTAGAGAGCTCCCAGAAGGAGTTTCTTCCATCTAAAACATGGTATGATTTCGTGGAAGAAATTCTAGGTGGACAGGTCAAAAGACAAACTCGTAGGAAGGGTAACAAACTGGAGCACACAGTACTGCATCTTGCACTGTGCTTCCCTGCAAGCCAGTGCACTGCAAAATCCAACACTTCCCACTGTTCTGTTTGTACGTCATGGCTCAGATTTAAAACAATCAGAGCATCCAACTCTGATCTAAAAACAGATGGAAGCTCTCTTGAAAAATCACTGAGAGGAAAAGAAATAATTCATGCATTCATTCTTTCCCCCTTCTCCTTTACCTTGGGAAAAAAGTCATCTCCACCACATAGAAGTCCTGCATCAGGACATCTCTCTCTGGCTTGGAGCTCAGATTGCCCACAGTATATCCAATCCCCAGCTGGATGGCCCCCTTCAGAGTGGATGAGGTGGTCTGGCAAAAGGAAAAGAGTAGTCAGTGAGCATTTCACAGCAGAGAGTCACAGTAACATCCCCTGCATTACAATACAGTCATGTCTGTGACTTCTGAGGGGTCATCTCAGGCACTACACACTGCTAACCAAGTTTACCCACTGCTGAGGAGATGAATTAGGGCTCCAGATTTGCTGTGTGCAGGATTGTGCTGTGCAAGGGTGCTGCACAAAAATCTCAACCAGATTAATAATTACCGGGCCATAACTTCTCCTCTCAGCCTGTCACCCACACTTGGCTGCCACCCTCCTTCCCCAAACCCAAACCTTTTTGTAGGTGGTTTCCCCAGAAGCATCCACACTTCGATGGCCAATCTTCTTTCCTTGGCCCGGCTGTCCTGGCAGCGATGGGCCCTGCAAGAAGAGCAGAGGGGCGGTCAGGGCACAGGCTGAGCTGCCACCAAGCACACGCAGACAGGGATCAGCACCCAGGGATCGTGGTATGCTGGAGAAAACCCTGCAGAGTGCCAACAAGTGAAACTGAAGCTCTTTGAATCATATTTCCACCCCTCAAGATGAGTTAGAATAGCAACACTCCACCTGACACCCCCACTGTTTGCTGGCAGAGCCCTCAGCGAAGTTGCCGAGCTCAGGAAAGATCCAGCTGCCAAAATTCCCCTGGTGCTTGACTGCGGTTTCCCATTGATTTTAAACAGTGCTGTATTAAATCAAACAGCCACAGAGATTTATTCTTAAAATTCCATGCCCTCAGGTGTCACACTCACACCTCAGGCTTTGCTGGAGAGATCAGAGTCAGCCCAGCCCCATTCACACTGAGATAATCCATTTAAGCAAGATCTCATCTGTTTACAATTCCAAGGCCGAGCCCACACAGGGCAAACCCCAGGAATGTCTCTTCCAGAAGTTTTGCAGAGTTTACAGAAATGCTATAGACTGCCAGCACTTCAGGGTGACAACAAAACTGCTCCTGTCCCCTTCTCCTCTCCCACCTCTGAGGCCTTTCTTTGCCAACCTAGGAGGGAGCAGGTTGAAGCTGCACCTTAGCCCAGAGTAACCAGATGTTGGGAAGTTCCCTGCAGCTTCTTCTGCAGCCCCAGGGACTCTACTCCACCACCAGGCAACGGCACCCACACCCAAGCTCTCTGCCAGCTGATCCCACTGGGTCCTGGAGCCCAGCAGACAGCTAGAAATGCTGGTGAGACACCAGCACCATTTCAGGGCTTGCTACATTGCAGAACAGCTTTGGATGTTCCTTCGAGCAGCACACAGAGAGTTCCAAGGTCACTTCCCAAGTGACACTGCTCTATCCCTGTCCCTCTTGAGTGCTGCACAGACCCAGCTCTGAACTGCTGGCTCCAGCACACAATGGATAATTTTGCTCAGACTAAGAAATTCTTTGTACTTTAGCTTTTAATCAAGACCTTGCAGCTATTTCTGGTCAATCTGCTTGTACTTCTGGTACTAAGGGGCAGTCTGAGCTCTCCTTCAAAAATCCCATTTCCTACCCTATTTTATTAGCAAAGCCAGCCTTGCTCCTGAGCACTCCTCCTCCAGCAGCTGTGAGCAGCAGCACAGCTCAGCCTCTTCTTCTGCCAACCCAGTGGATCCTACTCTGGGCAAGCCCAGCAGTTCAGTTCTGCCTTGCCAATGGCTCAACATCATCCTCCCACAGTGATGAGCAGACACAGGCAGGGGAAAGGGACTGCCATCCTAGGAACTGCAGTGGCAAAAGCCTCTTCCAGTCTCTTTTGCTGCCTGTGGCTGTTTCCAGGGCAAGAAAAAGTGTCCCCATTTGTGCATTGAACGATGCAATCAACTTCCACAGAAGTTGAGCTTCCCACTATGCAGATTCCTATGCACGTACAAAAGAATCCAGTGTCGCATTCCAGGCAATTTTATGGGAAGATTTTGCTGTCCATGTATACAAATGCTCATCATCCCAGGTGGGGAATGGGAAGGGGGATGTAAAAAAAATTCATTTTAAAAAAAAAAAAAAAAGTCATTTAACCATGATGCCCTAAACCATGAGTGTGGGTTTCAGGGAACAGCTTTCAGGCACACAGCCTCCTACTAGATTCCCTGCTGCCAACTGTGAAGAGTTTTGCTCCAGAAAGTACCAGTGACTCAGAACCTGCGACCTGGAATATCTACAAGAGAAGATGAGTCCCTGGAGATGTTCCCCAGTTTTAGGGCTTCACAAATCACAGCCTCCCTGACTTGCTCCCACCAGTGGGTAAGACCAACACAGACCCTGGAGATGCCAAATACATGCATTCTCCAGTTACCACCTCCAGGTGCTGGTGTGGAAGAGGTGCCCTCAGTCACTGATGAAGAGGCATCATGGATCACAGCCAAAACTGGCCACGTGATGGGCACAACCCCTCCACATCCCTTCTGTGGCTGCAGTGATGGCAATGAAGGGACCCCAGAGACCTGCCACTAATTTTATTTATCACAAATAACAGATATCAATTTTTTAGTAATCTCGTATGTATTTTGAAATCCAGTTTTGCTCAAAAAAAGGCAGGCAGAAGAGTTTCTAGAGCTCTGTGCTCTCATTTCTCAACACGAGATTGTCAAGCCCAGCTTTACACATCTCACCTCGGTGATGGCTGTCTTCTTTGGGCCCAGACCTGCAGAGAGAAGGGAAGAACATCAGGAAAAGTAGGGACATCAAATAAAATTCCCCCAACCCAAGCACTAACCCCCTGAGAAAACAGCTCAATGCTCTGTCTTTTCAAGTACAGCAGCCAGCCTTTAGAGAAGCTGGTTTTGCTCAGTTTTCAGCTTCACTAGTGCAGGAATCTGATGGTACAGGAGTCGCCTGAACAATTTCATATTTGAAGCACAAAAATGCACTTTTTTCCTTGCAATAATATTTCATAGAGGCTTCAGCAGAGAGTTCTTGCAAATCTCTGCTGCCCCATTAAGCAATGGGTCCACACTACGCTGAAGAGCTGGCTCCACACAGAAGCCCAGAGTCACTCCTGAAGCTGCCTTCCAGCCACTCAGAAGGCACTTGACAAACTATATTGATAATTGAATCTATTTATAGAATCCAATGTCCAAATATATCACACAAATGAATGCATCATTTATCTTTACCACTGCCCTGGGAGAAGCCACTGCTGTTCCATTACAGCCAATGGTGGAAATCAGCGGTTTGCCTCAAGCTTTTAGGTATATAATGAGAGATGAAAACACAGGCCTCTGACACGAGGCTATCTCCCATTTCCTAGCCTGAGTTTGTTTTTCTGAGTTTTTCCGAGCCCAAGCTTACAAGAAGCTCCTTAATTTCAGACAGCAGTGAGCACAGGCTCCTGTGTGGAGCTTGGGACCATGAGACACCCTGAAGAATCAAGAGCTGCTGAAGAGGAGCTTCCACACCACCGCAGCAGCCCCCCAGCACCTCTGTGTGCATGGGCCAGTTCTCAGGGGGGAGTCTCCTCCACGGAGCACAAACCCAAGGAACAGGTTTAAGGCACCTGTTTCCAGGTACGAGTCTGCCACTCCCTGCTCCTGTCCTACAGCGTTCCTACAAGCACAGATCCTTATCAACCCATAATCTTTCAAAAAGGGCTTAGTTTTGCAAGAGACCATTGAGAGGAGCTTTGAGTTCATCAACACTCAAATTAGCAGGTGGTCTTATCCTGAGGGAGTGGATGTGCTCTGTCCCTCCTGGCTGGAGAGCAGGAAAAGCTCTGGAGCACCCAATGCAACTTCTGCTGCTTCAGCATCTCCCCCACTTGGTGAAGGAGGAACTTCAATGGCTTACCTGTGGCACCTGCTCAATCCCCTCAAAGAGAAGCAGTGATGCTGCTCCAGAGCTTGTTTCAAAAGGAGCCTGAGCAAAAAGTTGGGCATAACTTCAGTACCCAAAGGGGCTCCACGAGAGCAGGAGAGGGACTTTGGACAAGGGCCTGGAGGGACAGGACAAGGGGGAATGGCTTCCCACTGCCAGAGGGCAGGGTTAGATGGGATATTGGAAAGGAATTCTCCCCTGTGAGGGTGGGGAGGCCCTGGCCCAGGGTGCCCAGAGCAGCTGTGGCTTCCCCTGGAAGTGTCCAAGGCCAGGCTGGACAGGGCTTGGAGCAGCTGGGACAGTGGAAGGTGTCCCTGCCATGGGAGAGGGTGGAAGGAGATGAGCTTTAAGTTCCCTTCCAATCCAAACCATTCTGAGATTCCATGATAATTGGATGACAACACCAGGAAAGTGTGTGACTCAGTTATATTTCAGAAAATATTTCAGACTCTGGAGAACAAATAAACAAGAAACCCAGCAAAACCCCCTTGGTGATCACAGGGGAGATGAAACTGCTCTGGCTCAGAAGTGCTGTAGGCGTCTCACCATCCTGCTCTCCACAAACTACGCAGGGTCTGGTGTGAAATGGGTCTTACCATGTGCCATGTGGAGCTGCCTGCAGAGCACCCCTGGGCCTCCAGCCTGGCCTGTGGGGCAGAGCCAGAGTGGCATGGGAAGAGTCATTTCTCATTACTCTCTTTTAAACAGCGCCCAACTCCTGCGTCAGGAACAGTCACTTAAATGCCACTCCCTGTGTCGCACAATGCCATTGGAAACAGGCAGAGGGAAGTGAGCCCAGCGGGAACCCCAGGGGTGCAGAGCAGCTCCCCTGTGTCAGGCACTCAGACTGGGTCCCTGCAGCAGAGGGGGTGTCACTGACACGGGTGGGGGACACACACCATGAGTGACATGAACCCTGTCCCTCCTCCAGCTCTTGGACTGCAGCAGCACGTGGCTCAGGACCACTGAGAGCTCAAACTGTGCTGAAAAATTAGTTCTTTGGCCTAAGCCAACACAATTTTGTGATTATTGAACAAAACACCCTGCAATGGCCTGGAGAGCAAGAAATAAGGCTCTGAGTGGGCATTTGGCTAATGAACTTCCAGGGCACGAGCTGAAGCAGCACTTCCAGACCACTGGGAATCCAAAGGAGCTAACGCTGCTCCAGATTGAGCACTGGAAATTGCTGTGAACGCAGTGCAGCCGAGAGCCCCAGGCCAGGGGAATGTGCTCTCCCTGCACGGCTGCCACCACTCTCCTGCTGCACTAATCTCGTTTCTGCACTTTGTCACAATTCCAGAGTGGGAGATTATCTTTAATTTTGTGATAATTACCAAAAGCTGCTTTCATTCCCAGCTTTTAAGTGTCTGCTGCTGTACACGCACCAAATGTGGAATCAACACCGACTACCTGCACACAGGAAAGGTACTGGCAGCAAGGAATCGCAGATCTCTGGGAGAAATAATGCTTGAGGTGGACAAGAGCAACCCCAGGAAAACTTCCCTCTGCCCCCACCAGTAATAAAAAGTAATCAGCTTTAAAAAATCAACTTGTCTAGGCAGAAAATGTTAAAATCTTCCACTGGCTCCCCTGTGCACGGCACATGGCTGTGTTCAGCTCAAACAAGCTGACAGATGGCCTGGCAAAACCTGATATAACTCCAGCTCCGGGGGTTATGGAGCCATGAGGCAGCGCTGGGGTTTGCAGGAGTGGGAGCACTGCTGCAGGAAGTTTCAATACTTAACAAGCTAATTGAAATGATTCTTATCCGATTTGGTGTGGCTTACGAGGGTGTGCTCAAAAATGTGATGAGCAGCTCCGGAGGGGAAACCCTGAGATGAAACCCCAACTTTCTGCCCTGCCTCCAGTCTGTGCTGGGCTCTGCCAGGCACTTCATGCATGCTTGACCTGCTGCCTTCAGTTCTGTTCTCATCTGTGCATGGCTTTGAGTGACCCTGTCCCAGCGCCTGAGCTTCTATGGAGTCTCTGAAATAAACACTTCAGTTGGGGCATTCAGTAATTCCCATCTCAGACTTGTGTTTTTTCCCTACTCATAGTCACATCAACCATCACCACTAAGATGACACCCTGCAGAACAGGCAAGAATTTCCTCCTGGAAAGCCTCTGCACAGGAACAGGCTTGAGTTCTGGCTCTACAAGCCAGAGGAGCAAAACCCCCACAAGGTAAGGGTGGTGAGACCCTGGCACAGGTTGCCCGGAGAAGCTGTGGCTGCCTCATCCCTGAAAGTGTTCAAGGCCAGCTTCAATGGGGCTTGGAGCAACCTGGTGTCCCTTCCACTTCCTTCAAAACCAGCTGAGGCAGGGTGACTTGCCAAAACCCTTCATTATCAAAACAGACATTAGAGGCTTCTGTCCACTGGAAAGGAATTTCTCAAAAAGTTTACAAAAATCCAGCAGAAGCCTCATTTAAGATCATAGAATCCTCAAATATCCTGAGAAAGAAGGGACCCACAAGGACCATCGAGTCCAAGTCCTGGCCCTGCACAGACACCCCAACAACCCCACCCTGTCCATCCCTGGCAGCGTTGGCCAAACGCTCCTGGAGCTCTGGCAGCCTCGGGGCCGGGACCATTCCCTGGGGAGCCTGTTCAGTACTCATAAGATCTAATAATAAAGTTTTCTTTATAAGACAGGTCTACACACACAGATATATATTTATAAATTTTAAGTATTTGATGCTATATGATGCCCTAAAGAAGTCAAAACAGATCTGAATAACCAGATCCTTTCTGATCCTTTCTCTGATCAGAATTGCCGCTGCATTTTTACTAAAAGCTTCACTTTATTAAAGTGTTTATAAGGATATACAATGTGACTTGAACTAAAAATATGTGAAAATATAAATGGCACGTAAGCTCCTCGCCTGGAGGCTGACTCCCCCAGAAATCCAGCACACCAGACACCTGCAGTTTGCCACTTGCTCCCAGTCTGGTCTAGTGGAAGGTGTCCCTGCCCATGGCATGGGGATGAACTGGATGAGCTTTAAGGTCCCTTTCAACTCAAACCATCCTGGGATGAAATCCTGACAAGTTACACACACCCCAAAGGAGACCTGTATCTCATTTTCCACTTTCTCCATTGAGAACAAGACAACATGACACACCTGAGCAGCCCATTTGGACAATAAGGGGAGGTGGAGACTGCAACCAGGACACTACGATTCCCTGTTCCATCAGAACCCTAAACACAGACTCACCGGTCAATGCCTTACAGGCAAAGGCAGAAACAAGAATGCCAAGACAGGAGCTGAGGAAGTTAAAGCCTCTACACATGTATTGCAATCAAAATACAGGCAGAAAGGCTGGAAATTAAATGCATCCATCAAAAGAGACAGCTATTACTGCCCGTAAGGGACTGCTGGTAAAAACAAAATTAAGGGGGAGTGGGGGAAGGCAATTCAGCAAATCATGGAATGGTTTGGATTGGAAGGGAACTTAAAGCCCATCTCCTTCCACCCCCTCCCATGGGCAGGGACACCTTCCACTGTCCCAGGTTCCGTTCAGCCTGGCCTTGGACACTTCCAGGGATTCAGGGGCAGCCACAGCTGCTCTGGACACCCTGTGCCAAGGCCTCCTCACCCTCCCAGGGGAAAATGTCTTTGCAATATCTCATCTAACTCTGCCCTCTGGCACTGGGAAGCCATTCCCCCTTTATCTGTCCCTCCAGGCCCTTGTCCAAAGTCCCTCTCCAGCTTTCTTGTAAGCCCGAGCTGGGAAGCAGCCCCTGAGCCAGTGTGGCAGCCTGCCGGGCTTCCCGAGGAGCCAGCATGAGCATCAGGTTGTGTCTCAAGACAAAGGCAAAAGCAGCTCCTGAATTTCTTCTCACACTCCATACGTGTGGCTCCCGCTCTCAGCACACAGAGCAGCGGCACAGAGTAGTCCTGGGAGGGAGGGGACACCACAGGGAGCAGGAGCTGGACTCTCAGCAAGACCCCAGAGCAGGCAGCTGAGTACAGCCTGCCCTTCCCAGGCACTTACTTCTGATCATTAAACATATTTTCTCCCCATAATTCAACACAATTTGATTCAGATGAGAAATATCAAGTAAGGCACAATATTAAATTAAAAACTTGTTTTTTTCCCTCCTTAAATGTGCCATCTCTTGGCAGAAAGAGCTGTAGCTGTTCTGCACCCTGGGCATGGATCACTGCTCCTGCCATCCCAGAGCTTGGAGAAGAAACACAGAAATAAAGCAATCTGCGATAAATTCTGCTTGTTATGTAGAACCTATATAAAGCTTTACCACCTAAATGTATCTATTTTTCCCCGGTGCACTTGCCTGACTGATTTTTGCGATCATCCACACAAAACTGGTGCTGGTCAAACCCAGCCGACCCTCTCTACTGCCCGGTTCACCCCATCATCAGTGCTCAGGCAAGGCTGGCTCCATCCCTATGGGCAAGCACATAGTGGGAGGAGAGATCTGGCTCTGATGCACCTGCAGCACAGGTAGCTCAACATTCCTCAGCCAGCATCCAAATTTCAGCAGCTATTTGCAGACAGAAATGCTGATGGCACCGGGCAGTATCCAAACTGGGCTACCAGGAGCAGCCAGAGATAAATAATCCCATTTAATCCCACCTCAACCACCCTGATCTCCTCCCTGTCCCCTGCTCCTGCTCGCCACCCACACCGGCTCTGTGCCTCATTCCGAGCACGCAGGAGCCACCTTCACACAAAATGGCATTTGTACACCAGGATCTGCTGCCCCAGCTCCATGTGCTACACTCTTCCCATGGCCTTTGTCTTGTTTATCTGAGCAGAAATGCTGGGGATGGGAACAGCAAGGCTTGTACAAATAAATGGCTTGTACAAATGAAGAGAAGAAGCTTAATGTGCAGGCTGGGCAGGCCAGGCCTCAGGGCACTGCTGTGATACCTGCTGAGAGCAGTGACACGGCTGACCCCTCCTTTCCACCCCGAGCATGGACACGCTCTTCCATTAAGTGGAGACAGACAGGCAGGCGCAGGGAGCCCCAGTCCTGTCCCAGCCACCCCCTCAGGTTTCTGACCCCCAAACTCCAGAAGCAGCTCCCCTGCCAGCTCCCAGGGATCAGCACCGAACCTGTATTTTACAGCCCAGCTTGGCTGATCAAAGCAAACCTCCAGCTTATGCTGCATCAGCACTGCCAGGGACTGCCACAAAGGGATGTTCTGCAGTAAAGGCACCTACCAGCCTGGTTTATTTTTTGGTTTATGCAGAAACTCTTTCTGCCTCAAAAAGAAATCTGTTTATCCTAGCTCAAGAGGCAGGGCAGAAGATGAAGATGCAAGCGGGGAGTTAACACGTCCCTTCCTCATCCTCAGCTGCAGGTGCCACCACATCCGGGGTGCAGCATTGAGTGCAGCCCTCCGTGGGGAGCTGAGCCACGCTGGAATGTTTCCTTGACAACTCCCCGGAAAAGCACTTACAGCGCCAAAGCCCAATTACAGCAAGGAACGAGCAGGACAAGACCAGGGAAATTAATTTGAAAAAGAACTGATTTATTTTCTTGTTTCAGATCAGCTGCATGCAGAAAAAGGACAATTTTGGCATGCTGAGCCCAAGCCTGTGACACAGTGACAAAAAGCAAAACAAAAATCTCATCAAGAGCAGCACACAATAGCTGCCACCCAGCAGCGGAACAGGCTGCAGCCTCTCGGCTCGGTAATTATGCAATCCAGTGGGCTGTTCGGGCAAACATCTGCTCCATGGGAAAGGTGCAGCCTTATCTGAACACCGTGTTCCTGCTCCCTTCCATGTGCCGGTCACAGGAGGATTGTGGAGGGGAAGAACACACGCTCCCCAGCACGTCCCTCGCGGGCAGTGGGGGCAGGAAGGCGAGAGGCTCCCAAGGTCAGGCACCTAGCAGTGCCGTTGGAAATGCCGGCCTCTTCCCAGCCTCGGCTTTCTCTCTTTATTGAAACCTGCAAGTCCAATCTGCCTACCAGCACCCACAACAAAGCTTGATCAGGATGAGAGACAGCAGCCATGGAGCAGAAGTGTCACCTCTGCAGGACAGAGCCAGTGATGACACCCAGGCACAGAGGTGCCGCACTAAAACCACAACGCCAATTTAGAGCAGGGCCATAAAAGGCTGCAGGACTTTGAAGCCACATTCCTCACAATCATCCAGAAGAACCAGGGCAACATTCATCTGCCCTTACCTTTGTCCAAGGGTAGGATAAGCGTCAAATCCCCTACTAGCAGGTTCCAACCCACTGACTCCACTCACTTGCGCATCTCCTGCCTGCCCAGAGCCGTAGTTCGGCAGGAAGAGGACACAGAACCTCCTGCTGCCCTTCTATTTGTGTTGTAAAACCACTGGGGACCTGAATGTAGCACATGACCCCAGGCAGCCCCTGGGTCTCTTTCTGTGTGTTCAGATGGAGCTTCCAGCTGCCACAAGGTCCCTGAGAGCCATTTCTCAAACCCACGTCAGAGAATCACAAGGCAGTGAAGGAATTCACTTCCCTCTTTCATTTTCCAAGCATCCCCATCTCCCTGCCTGCAGACTCCTGCTAAGAAGCAGGATCCAGGACCTTTACCATGCCCTATCCATGTGCAGGGAAGGAGGGTCACCTCCATCCTCCAATATGCTGCTCTCTCAGTGCTGCTAACAAAGAGGGAGAAGCTCAACCTGACTAATCTGAGGTTACACCCTGCCTGCCACAGCCAGAAATTGTTCTGTCTCAAACACCCAGGGTTTGCAGCGTGGCAAAGCTCAGGGCTTTGGCTGCTTGGGGCTTAGTGTCAGCCCATAGCACCTCCCAGACAGGTAGGGATTAGTGGAGCCTCCTCACCAGAAGAGCTCCCTTTGGAACTCACTGGCTCTGTGAGGATACCTGCAAGGCAGGTGCCAGGCAAAGGACAAGGAACTGCTAGCTGAAAAAAGGATATATTCATTGTGGTCTATCTCAAAATTTCTTATGCTGTTGAACAGCATGGGATATTGTTACTGAGAGGACAAACCCCCTTTAACTAGAGCAGGAGGAAGCCTTTGCACATCAGCTTGGCTCCCTTCCCAATACTACTTCTCTGGGTTTCCTGTGAAGGATCTCAGTCTGTCTGGGGGGAGCACTGGCAAGGCAAAGGAGTCATTCCAGCTGTTTGCAGGAGCAACACAGCAGATACCAGGAGGGCTGGATTGCATGCTGCATGAGACAGTGACAAACTATCCCCCCTGCTTTGTCTCTCAGCCCTGTCTCAAAGAGGGTTGCGCACCTCTAATCCAGGAGGGATCGGTCAGATTACTTGTCTTCCACCATTTAGCACTGTTTTCCTATAGGTCCCACCTCAAAGAAGACTGGCCCCCTTGCTCATTCACCAGGAGGAATTATTCTAATCTAATGTAGTCTGAGAATAGAAGAATGCAACCCACAAAAGATATCCACCTGCCCACATTTTCCATTTTCTGACATTCTAAAAAATGTGTTGAAGTCCACCTACAACAGTCACAGAAGGTAAGGAAATCTACTTGAAGTTTCCCAATAACCACCTACCACATACCAGGACATACAGATGTCACCACAGTCAGCACAGCTTTAAACCCGTGGGATCCCAGCATCCCAACCGACAGCAGTCTCCAAAAGGAAAACAGCTGTTCTGTCTGCAGGCCACCCTTCACAAGACATCCCAAAGATGCACCTGGATTTTTAATGAGTAGGGTATTTCCTGATTTACTCCGTAGCCAAAGCTGCTCGGCTAAATCCTCTAAGATTTAATTCCACTCTGGCTAATGTCACCTGACAGAGATTTTCTGAGGGTGCTCAAGCACAGGAGACTTGAAAGGGGATTTCAGAGCAAGGTTACGTACAACATGCGTCACTGGAGATAAAGTCCTTGTACCGAGCCTGACGGGAGCAGCCAACAAACTCCTTCACCAAACACTTCCAGGTTGCCACAGGTGCTGCTGACAACACTGCAATGCAGAGCTTTGCATTCGCAACACTGAGGACAAAGTCTGGGTGGGAAATGAGGCAGGGACATCTCTAACTTCTATCTGTTTCAAAAACAGACGTCCAGGCAAAAGTGTCAGGTTGCATTTCCAGACCAGTTTTTAGAGTGTGAGTTTGTGATACAGCCCTCAAAGGGCACATCCTCTGCACGGTTTTCAAGGTGACCAGGTACCACTGAAAACACAGTTAAGAAAACATGTTCAGAAAAGCACAGCAGTGACACATCCTTGTTTGAGAGACCAAAGGTTGGACTTGATGATCTTAGAGGTCTTTTCCACCCTCAATGGTTCCATGATTCTGTGACCTACTTACTTCTAAATAAACCTGAGTTTTTGCTGATGTAAAAAGAAGAAAACCAAGCTCTCCAGGCTGCACATACAGTTCATCTGAGATGGTTTCTTAGTCTCATTCAAAACTCACTCCTCCAACTCTACTGTTTCCCACCAGCGTGTCCTGTGCCTGCCTGGCAGCACCTCACCACCCTGGCTGCCTGTGCCTCTCCTGCACCACCCATCCAGACACCACAGCAAAACAAGGTGAGGGCTGGCCAGCTCTTCGGGAGCAAACTGCTTAATCCATCCCAGCCACTGCACATTCTTTCCTCCAGGTAGATCCAAATGGATTTTGGGCTGCATCAAAAAAATTATGACGAGCAGGTTGAGGAAGGGGATTCTGCCCATCTGCCCCACTCAGGTGAGACCCCACCTGCAGAACTGCCTTCAGGTCTGGGGTCCAACATAAGAAGGATGTGGAGGTGCAGGAGTGAGTCCAGAGGAGGCCAGGGAGGCCCTCAGCTCCAGAGCCAGGCCAGGAGAGCGCAGGGTGTTTGCCTGGAGTTTCCAGTGCCTGAAACGGGCTCCAGGACAGCTGGAGAGGGACTCTGGACAAGGGCTTGGAGGGACAGGACAAGGGGGAATGGCTTCCCCCTGCCAGAGGGCAGGGTTAGATGGGATAGTGTGCGGGTGGTGAGGCCTTGGCACTCGTCCATGGCAGCTGGGTCTGCCCTATCCTTGGAAGTGTCTGAGGCCAGACTGGATGGGGCTCAGAGCAAGTGGAACGTGTCCCTGCCTGTGGCAGATGGTGGAACACAATGAGTGTTAACCCAAACTATTCCATGATTCCATGATCCCTCCCCTCCCTGGACACGCCAACATGTCCTCTCTTCCCCAGACTGAGGAGGCTGGTACCCAGGAGAGGTCCTGAGCCTCCAGGCTTCTCCCCACCTGGGGATCTGTGAGCAAACATCCCCCAGAGCCGCAGCAGCTCCGGACAGACAGGTCCCTGTGCTGTCAGACTCAGGAATGATCTTCAGGGCAAAAGCTACTGACACAAGGTGTAAGGAGTTGGGGTTAAAAATAAATTTACATTATCGCTCATTACCATGTTCTTTTCTCACCGGCCTTGCTAAGGCCGCTTCTGCTCTCTGTGACTCAAGTGTTTTGGTTGGGTGCACCTGCTCAGTTTTCACAAAGGCACCTGAACAGATGGAACAAAACAAGCCACAGCAGAACAAGCTCAAAAGATGGAGTGTGCTGCCAAAAATCATAACTCAAAGTTTCAGCAAGAAGTCTCTCCACTCCCTGGGATCTTGGCTGTAGCATGGCAGCAAGTGATTCAGCTAGCAGCTGAAAATAAAGTACCTAAAAAATAACGACATTTCAAAAAACATTTCTAGAGCTCTTAGCAGTAAATTCAAACAGGTGAGACACACAAAGAGGGCATGAAGAGATAATCTGGTGCCCATGCTGCACTACAGGGAGGTCTCAGTGCATTACACCGGTGATCAGGGACAGCCTTCTCCAGCGCAGGCACCCCTGAGCTGAAGGACAGGCTGGTTCTGGCACAGATCTGCAGCCTGCTCAAAGCTGGGGCAGGAAAGCAGCTTCCCCAGCCTGGCCTGAAGGATTTGCATTTAGAGGCTGAGCCAGGCATTTATTACTTCTATTTAACCAAGTGCAGCAATGCCCATTTATTCACTCTTTTGGGAACTGGATCTCCACAAGTACGTGCCCAAAAAAAGATGCAAAAGAAGGAAGAGCAAAATCCAAAAGAACACTCAGGCTTCCACGGTACTGCTGAGGCAGAACCAAGGCTGTTGCTGAGCTGGTTCTCCCAAACTCCTGCAGCTTCCCCAGGTGCTGAGGACCCTGCAGATTTCTGGCACTGTTTTCTCTGAGGCTGAGTACACATTTGTACCCAGCACAGCCACAAATCCCTCTGGAAGCAGCACCAGTTTGGGCTGAGATTGCATGGGGCACAAGATATGCTTCACCCTTGGTATTCCTGTACTTTCACAGGACAGAGGAGTGGTCAAGGTCTCCCTGAAGTGATGTTGTGGTTTCTAGGATGTGTCTGATAGCAGCCTCTCAAAAGGTGAAAGACAAGAAGTTACCTTGGAGCTGAACCCCATGCAGCTGGGTCAGATCTCTTTCCAGCTTTCCAGAGCTTCCATATCTTGGGCTGTGGGTTTCAGAGCAGCCATTCCCCAGCGAGGGAGTGGAGGAAAGGCATTCCTTAAACACAGAGAACTACAACTAAAGAACACTGGGCTCCAAACACAAGTGACCACCTCGGGAAGAGCCCAGTCTGGCTGCCCATGCAGCTTATAAATGTGCATTGACATCACTCTGTAAGCTCCAGATGCAACTGGGAACAACTTCTGGTCTCCCAGGCTCCAAAACGGAGCCCTGAACCATGAACAACTTGTGCCCTTCTCAGGGCTTTACTCAGCATCTGCCCCACACAAGGAAAAACTTGGGATGCCATATGAACCATGGAGTCATTAAGGTTGAAAGAGGCCCCCAAGATCATCAAGCCCAACCTTTGACTGAAGCCCACCATGCCCACTAAACTATGTGGCAAAGTGCCATCTGGACTTGTTTTTTGAACACTTCCAGGGATGGTGACTCTACCACTGCCCTGGGTAGCCCATTTCAAGGCCTGACCACTCTTTCAGTGAAGAAGTTTTCCCAGTGTCCAACCTGAACCTCCCCTGGGCCACCTTGTGGCCTTTTCTTCTTTTCTGTCCCTTGTTCCCTGGGAGCAGAGCCCAATCCCACCCTGGCTGCACCCTGCTGTTGGGGAGCTGTAGAGATGCAGAAGGTGCCCTCTGATCCTCCTTTTCTCCAGGTGGAGCCCCTCCAGCTCCCCCAGTTTCTCCTGATGCTCCAGCCCCTCAATGTCGTTGTGAGGGGCCCAAAACTGACCCCAGGATTTGAGGTGGGGCCTCAGCAGTGCCCAGCACAGGGGGATGGTCACTGCCCTGGTCCTGCTGGCCACACAACTCGAGCTAGCAGAATGGAGTGAACTTCAGTTTAGCATCTCTGAGCTACACAGAAGAACCTCATGAGCTCTTTAATACTGTTTGCTACGACTTCAGTAAAACAAGAAATGAATTCCTTCCCCTGAACAAGAACACTACAAGTCTGGATCAGCCAAACACACGCTGCCACTGACCTGCAAAGGAGAGGAGGAACAGCACAATCTGCTCCTGTGTTTGGAGAGAAACACAAGCCACAGCCAGGCACACTGACATCAAACATAAGCTCAGAAAAGCATCTCCAGGAGGACAACCCGTGTGCTCAGGCTTCTCCTCCCAACCACCAGCTTTCTAGTTTATGGTGGTGGCTGTGGGGAGGCAGGAAGAGACAGAAGTGTGTGGTGCCACCGGCCAGCACTTACACAACAGCTCTCAGTGGGGAACAAAGCATACCCTGGGCTGACATGGGCAGTCCCATGGCCTAAGCTCTACATTTCCTGGCTCCCAATCCAGTAATCTCCTTCCAAACCAGATGGCTTAAGCCTACAGCTCTGTCCCCACCAAGCACTGGGGCTCCCCAGCCCTACAGATGAAGCCAGGCAGGTTTGAGCAGAGGAGACCTTTTCACAAAGCACAGCAGAGGGCACTTGGAAGGCCCAGAGCAGCTGGGAGCTGAAGGCTCTCTTGTCTGTGGCAAGAGAAGGCAGGGCTGATGAAGCAGAACCATCCTGCAGGTCACCACAGCCCTTTTTAAGGATGGGCCTGACCATGTTCTGCAGTTTTGGATGGGGCTTCTCGGCCTCCTCTTCACCAAAATGGGAGCATTGGTTTTGCCAGAACTAAAAGGCGAGTTATAAGGCAAAGGAGGTTTGGAGATGGTTTTCTTGTCAAGTCAAAAGCAGGAGCTCTAATAGAAAACATGAAGTACCAGGCAGCACTTCCTACTTCTGTCTGCAACACACTCCTTTTCCTTTTAGATGAGCAGCTGCCATTCAGACACATCTTATCCTTCCCTCCCACAGGTCTTGAATTAAGTCATTTTTCACCCCACCTCACCCTTACAGATTAAGTTGTTTTTTACCCCACTTTACAGCAAAACTTGCATTCAAATTTCATTTCTTCAGCTGCTGTAAAAACCCACCTTCTTTCTCTAGGTTACAGTTTTGTTTTTTTCTTCATGCTGGGCACTTCCAGCCTCCTTGCACTCCCAGTTTTCAGTTTAGATTAAAAATAAATCCAATCTTTGTGTTTTAAAACCCGGGAGTTCAGGAAGCCACAGTATCTCTCTGAGATTGTTATAAACCTTAAATCTCATGCCCTGTGGAAGCTTGTGCATTGCCACCCCATCCATAAAAAAACAGAGCTTGCAAGTATTAAACCAAGTTCCTCCCAAATTGCCACGTTTCTCATTTTCTTTAATAAGCATTTTCTGGCATTATCAGTCCAGAAGCCACTTTCTCAAAAGAGTGTCCCAGATAGTTAATCCACCAGTGACTCCTGCCCAATACTGAAATGAAAACAAACATCCAACCCTCTGAGACCACAGAGGAGAAGGACTATGTCAGCATTTCTCTACCATCAAAATTAATTTAAGCCTGAAGAGATGCTGGGTTGAGAAGAAGTATCCTGGAATTAAAAAAATATGCTTATCAACGAGTATGAGGCTGCAGCCTCGCCTCGAGTGCTGGG
>VZTX01014563.1:0-18326 GCA_013400915.1 Pardalotus punctatus
TGTTTCACCTTCCCCAACATCTGTCAGCTGAGGAGCTGGCCCTGCTCTGTCATCTCCCTGCTGCTCTGTGACAACTGCCACCACCAGGCACAATCCACCTGCGTGTCACCGAGCTCCAGAGACCTCCCCGAGCTCGATGGGCTACAGAGCAAACTGTGCTGCATTCCAGCACGGGACTGCTCCCTCCCTCTGGTGACTGTCACATCCCTCTGCCCCCACCCCTGTGCCTTCACCAGCCCTCTCGGCTCATTTGCATGGCTGGGAAGGAAGAGAAACTCAGGAGTTTCTGACTGTCGACAGTGTCCTAAAAAGTGCCAGGAGCTGGCAGGCAAATCTCCCATCGTTCAGCAAACGCTTTGGAGAGACAGCTATTGACAGATGCTTTTACAGCCCCATTGCACAAAAAAAAAAAAACCAAAAAACAACCTCTAAACAATAAGTGGCAACTCTTAAAAGAAGTGGCAGCTCTTTTCTATTTGGGGTCCCTACCAGGTGTGCAGCAAGAACCAAACATCCTTTTGAAGTCCCTGCTGACCAGCAGGGCTTTGATCCTGGAGCTTGGTAGTCCTTTCAGTGCTCAGGTTTGTGTCAAATGGGACATCCCCACTGCCACCTGGACACAGGATGGGATGGAAAAACTGCAGGGGTATTTCACAGGGTCTCTCACACAGCTGGGTGACAGCAGGAAGACCATCAGAGGTGAGTTTTGCCATTTCTTCCTTCTTGTAAGCTGGTCAAGAAGAAGAAGTAGTAATTACAGATCTATGCCCAGGATTGTGTGAAGCCAAAGGTACAAACAAACACCAGTTCACAGCTCAATGGTCTTAGACATGCACTGAGCTCCTACGCAAGAAAATAAAGGTATTAACAGCAGATTGTTTTCTGCCTTTGACATGGGTTCTTTCCTAGGACAGAACAACACATTTCCAGAAAAAGAAAGGGGCTGGTGAAGTTTTCCAGAGTAGCACAGGGTGAGAGGAAGGCTGTAGATTTGCCCCAGCTGCATGTTACAGCGGCTTTAGAGCTGGGGCAAAGCCAGGGTGAATCAGCGTCTGGGCTCACATGCTTGGTTCATTATTGGTAAAACACTTGAAGGAGTGGCTGGGAGAGGACCCTTCCCAATCCCAGTCTCAGAGGTGTGGGAGGGGTAAAACAGATCAGGGTTCAACCTCCATGTGCAGTAGCTGAAGCCATGCACTCAAGACCATCTTCTCATCGTGTACGTGGCCAATCTCCCTTCTTACAGGTCCTACCTGCCTTTTGTCAGAAATTCATGGTCAGAGTTCCCAGCTGGGGTGGGCAAAACAAACATGAGTGGGGCAGAAGCAGAAATCACACCCTCAGCAGAGGCAGGGGAGAAGCAGATGGGGATAGGCTCACTGCACCTACCTGCCTGCCTTGAGGCCACAATCTTAAAATGACCTGCAATTAATCAGTGGACAATTAAGCCTTGTGCCTGCCCAGGAGATGCGGGTGAGCTGGATGTGGGGCTGACTCTGCCAGGCTGACTCTGCCATGTCTGAACAGCCAGACATGGATCCCACCTGAGCCGCTCTTAGTAACACCCCTTAGTGCAGATCCCTTACTTCTGGAAGTGTCCCAGGTGCATCGACCTCCTTTTGCAAGTAAAGTCACACTGTCAGCAGCAAAAATGGAGGTTTCATCCCTTCCTGTCCTTCCAGTTCCCCCCACTTGCACCCCTTGATTCCCTGCAGAAACTGGTGGCCCATACTGTCATTCCTGGAATGAAAGCACCCAGCCTTTGTGCTCCCCATCACAGCAACTTTCCAAAGGATGTGTCTGCCAGCAAAAGAAACACTTTAATGTTTGTAATGCGAAGGAACTGTTTATTCTGGTGCTGGGTTTCTCTGGGGTGAGAGAAAGCTCTGGGCAACAAGGGATTAGGGGGTCCATTGTATCCTTTGCTGATGTTGCCCACCATTGGCTGCCATTTGCATACATCCCACATTCAGGACCTGGGGACATGGAAACAGCCACCCCACCTGCTCCCGGGGCTGGGCATCACCCTACCAAGAGCCGCTTTGAGCAGAATTTGGGGGGAAAATTGTGCATGGGGAGAGGGGTTGAGTGCGTGTCTGTGTGGGGAAGGTAGGGCAGAGGGGGAGGAGGGAGAGAAACAAGAGTAAACATGAATTGGGAGGATTTTCAAAGCCGGCAGAGGGCCTGGAAAAGGACAGGCTTTGAATTCTGCGTGTTCTTTTAACTTGGCCTCTGATTTGAAGAGGCCCCCAAAAGCCTGGTAAGCCTCATTGAACTTGAAAAGCTACAAGCTTCCTTTCTTCCCCATTTGCTTTGTCTTCTCTTATCTCATTCATGTGAGACATTGCTCCCACCCCAGCCCTTGCTGGAGAGAGGAGCTGGCCAGAGCCCCCAGCCCCGCGGAGAAGCAGCAATATCCCATCGCTCCCAGAGCCCCGGACAATGGGCAGGAATTGTGAGCGAGGTGCTGCGGCAGCCCTGGATCCGGGCTGATCGGGACGGACTGGGGCTGATGCCACGCTGGACACTCGGACCTGCTGCCCACGGGCTGCCCCAGCCCGGCTCTGACCCCCTCCCCGAGCCCCGCTGCAGGGAGGAGGCTTTGGGTTTGCTCTGCAGGGGACCCTTGTCCAGATGTGAGCCCACAGCTGCCCTCTCAGGGACAGCCCCACACGCCAAAGGCTCTTCCAAAGCAGGGAAAGCCTTACTGGAGGTCCCAGTGCCCCCCACCCCCGCCGAGTGCTGATGCAGATTCCAGAGGCTGCAGTCACAAACATTCCCAAGGGGAACGCCCAGTCCCCAGGGTGCTGGGGATTTGCACAATCACATCCTTTCTGTGGCTCTCCCGTGGGCTTTTGCATAACTTTGCCTACTGCCACCATGTCAAATCCCTGTTCCTACCTTGCTGAAGGATGAAGGCTCAAGGCGCTCTTTCCTGCACTCCAAGGAGCTCTTTGCAAACTGTGCCGTGTGCTGCATCAGACAAATCTAGGATCCAGGAGACAAATCTGGGATCCAGGAGACAAATCTAGGATCCAGGAATGGCTCTACTGCATGTGCCTAAATGTGTTAAGGGATTTTTCAAGATCTAATTGTTACCTTCAATGAGGACAAAGGTGCATCCACCGTTTAACACTGCTTAAAGAGAAGGGGAGATAAACCCCCCCCAGGTATCCCGACACACCTCAGGGAGAATATTACACTACCAGTTAGAAAGAATCACCCCTGTCCATGTCATTCCTCAGTGCTGACTCTTCACTGCAGGTATTTGCAGCCAAATCTCCCACGAGCTGCAAATAAAACTGATAACTTACAGCCAGGTGGGCCTTTTCTGATGAATATTGAGCTAAAAGGCTGCTTCCTGCAGCACTTCTCCCACTCTGTGAGTGGGGAGAGGGTGAGGGTTTAGAGACTCTTGATAAACAAGTAAAAGCTCAGATATAATGAGAAAACCTTTTGTGACATAAGGACCTCTGCATGTCAAGTAAATTCATTATATACCAGCTTGACTGGCAATCTGACGGCCTCCAAGTGTCTGATGCAATTACACTGAGATGGGGGAGATTGTACAGCTGTGCTTCCCTGCTCATAAAATAGAGCCAAAGCAACAAAAAGGGGATGACAAGAAACTGAGGCCTTTCCACTGGGCGTGGCAAAGCCCAGCGGAGTTCGAGGGTTCATGGAACACTTTTATTTTGGAGTTCACAGGGCTCACAATGCAGGGAGAGTTCACAAGCTTCTCCTCAGAGACCTAAACCCATGGGGATTTCTCCTGTCTGCTGTCCCTCACCTTCCACAGGGAGATCTAATAAATATACAGAAGGGGACTGCAAACTCCACTCTAATCATAAGGGACATCTCTGGTAAATTCAGGATATTTATCCCAATCCATCAAGCCCACTGTGTTTTTTTCACCTGAGCCTCAGTGCAGGGGGCTTTCCTGCTCCCCTCCCATGGCAGCACTGCTTGAGTGTGTGGGATAACCACGTGTGGGATAACCATGTGTGGGATAACCATATGTGTGGGATAACCACACATGGGACACTCAATTGCCAAAGCCTGGAGAGAGCAGATACCCAGGGAAAGCCTGTAACAGACACATGTAAATAACATCCCACAGTATTCTGCACATACACATTTAAAGCAAAACTTCCTTCCTCCAGCGGCTGGAAAATGAGCAACAAAATCCCTCCCATGCCCACCACCCCAGTGCCTTTTTTGCATCTTAATTCCTCTCCTGGCTGGACTGGGAGACAAGCATGACTGGTGCTGCTGTGTGAATGCAAATTTAGCCCTAATCCCACCTCAGTTATGGTCATGGGACACCTGGGTCAGCACAGCAGCCACTCCAGTTATTTGTCTTGTCAAGAGAGGGATCCTCCAGACGTTGTTGTCCACCTCAATGGGACTTCTGAGGATTCCTACCTGTTCAGGCCCTGGTGAGGTCAGTTAATGTTGTCTTTCTTCTCTTCCACTTGAGGATTGCTGTTGACAGTGAAGCAGGGTCTGGATTGCCTTTCCAGCTCAGGTTTTTGCATTACACCAGTAGATTTACACCTGCTCACGTGAGCCACCCCACAGCCCAGTGCCTGGGGATGGTTTGCTTTTCTGTTATTCGTGGGATTTGTGGAAGCAGGTAGAGAGGTCAGGCAGACAGGCTTCAAGATGGCGAAGAAGAAGGTTTTATTTACAAGAAGTTCTTTTTATACCCAGTAATAAACAAGTGTCCATTGGCCAAAGACAATCCAGCCCCAAAGACCTATTGGTTATGGCTTGTACACCTCTAACACAAAACACAGAGATTAAGAAAGTACAGTTTATCTATATTCTCCATGAAAGAGAAAGAAAAATCCTAAAACACTGCAACTACACCTGGGGATGTGTGTTGTGTATTTCAGCTTAAAACTTTCACTTCAACTTTTTGTTTAAACCTTTTCCAAAATGACATGAGATAACCTGAAAACGATTTTCCAAGTGGAAAGAAACAGCTCCTGCACAGAATATCAAACCTTTTCTTCGCAGTGAGACAAGCCCTGAGACCTGCATGTTCCTCCCTCTGTTGCAGCACTTTATGCCTCCAGCCCCAGATGAGCCCTTGGAAGGAAAACTGTACAGGAAAAGGTGTTTCTCCCATATACAATTTCTCTGTAATAATAGCAAGCAGCAGGATGAAAATTGAATCCAAATTGTCTTTTGAGAGTTCCCTGTTAGGACGTCTCACACTAGTAGTGAATGCCTGAAGAGAGGTACACAGTAGCATAAGATTTTCCATTATTTTGAATTTTCATTAATTAACTTGGAAAATGCAGCATCATGTTTACTATTTACATCCAGCTATTTGTGCTGTATATTGGGTTAGATGATAATCTGCTCCTACTAAAGTTATGGCAATAATTTAGGGCTTGTCCAACTCAACAGGAAATTCCAAACGGAAAAAGAAATTTCATTTTAACTGTGGATGAATTAATTGTGTTTGGCTCTGAAGGGTTGTCTGTCTTCATTATTTTAGTTTAGGCTGGATTAGATTAGATTAGATTGATGGATGGGGGGAGGAATTGAAGGACAATATATTCCCTTTTTAAGAGTAATATGCAAAAAAATTGGAGCCAGAGGAATTTCACAAGAATATATTCTGAATACAATTAGATGACCACTGTGCACTCTTTAACCCTGAAAGAGATTAATTTGGAGACATGTGTAATTACTTCTCCACACCATTTACTCCTTTACAATATTTCTATAGCACAAAATCATTCATATCGAAAGATATCCTAGTGGATCCCTTCCTGAAAAGTTCAAAGATTTTCCAAACATTTGGCACCAAAAACCTCCTTGGCTCAGGAGATATCATTGCTTTACAGACTTTTTTTTGCTATGCCTAGTTTCAAATGAATTTTTGCTAACTCAGAAATACATCTGTCTGTTCCTACACAGAAGGGAAAAGGATTCTCTACAGTGAGATGACACCTCGAAGGCAATTCTGAGCTCCACCAAGTAGTTTTCCAGCTCTTCAGAACAAAGTGGTTGACTTGGCTTGGAAACTCAGCCAAATAAAATGTCAGAATTCCATTCAGTTGACTACAATTGGGAGTTTATGAAAGAAAATCCATTCCTCTACCAAAACTGGGCAGTTTAGAAGCAGGAAACACCAGCTGAGATTTCAAAGCCTTGATATTTATTTCAATTTTTTTTTTTGCACTGTGCACACTAGAAAGATCTCCCTCTGTCCAGACTCATCTGAAAAGCTATCCACAATTCAAAAGGTGCTGAAAATTTAGTCCAAACCTGAATTATCAACACATACTCAGCTTCATGATCCTTTTATCTGATATTTAATCATATTTTCACATCAACAAATGCATGCTGCTGAAAGCGGAATGGTGTAACAGTTGGAAAATATACCAGTTTAAAAATGTTGTATAACTTTGGTCAAAAGTTTTGTTTGTCCTTGCCCCAGGGAGGGGGATTTTAGAACATTGTTCTGCCAGGTGGAGTCTGATGAACTCAGCATGGGAGTCGCCCAAAGATAAGGGGCCAGCAGCAAACCATCAGTGGCCATCAACAGAACATCAGTGGCCACCAAGAGAACATCAGTGACCATCAACAGAACATCAGTGGCTATCAACAGAACATCAGTGGCCATCAACAGAACATCCAGGAGACATCAGTGGCCATCAGCAGANAATTAGCATCAGAGGTGAGGAAATTCAGGTCCAATGAGAGACTGAATATCGGGGGTTGCTCAACTCTGGTCCAATGAACTTTAAAACAATTTATGCCTATGGGTTTTGACTGTATCAGGTTGGGGGGGAAATCCTGTAAAGTCCGTGTGTCATGGAATGATTCTCTCTGCACACCCGGGTATGTGTGGATGAGATGATTTCTGTGGCACATCCTGGCCAGAACAACATCCTGGCCAGAAAATAAAGTAATGTCTTGACTCTCTAACACTAGAAGTATTGTTGGAGGGTTTTTGTTTTTCCCGCAGTTTCAGTGACATAACTAGTCCCAAGGAAGCCTTGTCTTGGGGTTTTTGCCTGACAGGCATTGTTTAGCAAACACTAAGCTATTTTCTGTCCCAGTTTAGCTGTTTCCATTGTTTGTCACTTCTTTGGGTAAGTGCAGCCATGGCCTCTCTACTGTGAGCCAGCAATTCCATAAATTAATTAGAGCTGTGCTTTCTTACCCTTCACCATCCAAATACTGATAGTCTTGCCTTCATCGAATCCTGCTCGGAAGCCAGAACTTGAGATGGTGTAAAACTCAATTTATTTGCTCTGAAGAGGTTTAGATTTTTTAAATGATTGTTAAAAAGACATTTCCTCTACGAGTGAATAACCCCACTCGTACTTAACTTGCAGCAACTGGGAGTGGGTGTCTGGGCACACCTGAAAGCTCAGGATGCCTTGTGCCATCGTGCCAGAGCCAATGCTCCTCCACAGGCAGTGCAGGCACTGCCTGGAGCGTGTCTGGGAATGTCAAGGCTGGGATGGATTGCAGGAAGGGCTGAGGCACCACAGCGAGTGGATCCCATCCCACCAGCACCGCCTGCTCCAGTGAAGGGCACAGACTGGGAGTCTGCGTCCTTCTCATCACCCAGCACCTCCCAGCGGGTGTTACCTCCCAGTTTTCCTCCTGAAGGAAATGCCATGTGAGCCCCAGGGCAATCCAAGGCTCTCAGACGCCCAGCACAGTCCATCCCTCCTGCTGACACCCCCCTGGCTTCTCTCATTTCTCCCACCTGGAGCTGTGGCTTGAAAACCTGGGGTCTTGTCTAGACAACAGTTCCTCAATCTCTGAGTCATACTGGGTAAGGACTTCTCAAAAGCTTGTTTTGTGGCAGGACCCTCTGCTTGACAGAGAGGAAAATCCTGAAGGATTGGTGGGAATTTCTGCCAAGCAGATGGAGGGAAATGCAGTGAGAATGGTCCTTAATTAAGATGTTTTGTCTACTGTAAGTCAGGCTATCTGCAAAAGTACCCACGGAGCAGATGTGTTTGATCTTATCACACTTGGTTCTGTCACAGCCTTGTTTAAGGCTAATGAATAAAAAGATCGATTTCTTGGGATGAAATGAGGGAAGGAGGAGTGACTTGAGGGGAAATACTGAGTACTACGACTCAAATACTGAGTTGTATGTTGAGTCATACAAGTGGTCACACTACAGAAATAAAACCCATAGTTTTTATTTCAATGGGATTTCTTAGACTTTCACACTATCTGGTAGTCGTGAAGAGACAATGAGTTTCAGTGGATAAAGCACCAGCTAGGGTTTGTTTTCCCAGTGCTCAAAACTATGGCTTTAGTGTGATATAATTACATTAAAAAATCATCCCTGCCCCTGGGAGATTCATTATCTGGGAAAACCACCAGCACAATTCAGTTGAGTTCTTTTCCATGCCTGGAATCACAGAATCACGGAATCACAGAATCACAGAATCACTGTGTTTGGAAAAGACCTACAGTGCTCCCAATTCCAATCTTTGACCCAGCACCACTTTGTCAACAAGACCAGAGTACTGAATGCCACATCCAGTTGTTCGTGGGACTCCTCCAGGGGTGGGGACCCCAACTGCAACTTCAAGGTGCAGTTGAAGTTCTCATGACCAGGAGCACGACCTCTTTCCTCTGTCTTTAGCACCAAGAATATGCTCTGATCCTTTTCTTCTCCAAACTGAAATGACCTCAGTGGAATCACACTCTGTTCCACTCTGTGTCTCTGCTGTTCTCTGCTTCTTTCTGTGGCAGTTTTGCACCCTGGCTCAAGAGCCCCTTTGGGCATGCAGGGAACATGTCTGAAAAACAAAATATCTCCTTCTTTTCAAGAAAATAATTTTGCTGGCCCTGCTTTGCTGTTCTCACACTGTTTATTAGCATGGTTAAAAAGCTGGAGAAAATTTGGCAACCAGGAGAAAGGCTCTCAGAGCCCTGTCATGTAGTGAAGTAGGAGATGAACATCACAGAGCTGAGCACCTCATAAACATGGGGCAGGATGGGAAGAAGGGAGGGGCCAGGAGCATCTTTCCGGTATTCCGTAAGCCTTAGCATCCTACAGTAGCATTTGCTTTGTTTTTTCAGCCTTGTAAATTTAATTCTTTCAGAGCACAAGTCTGTTCTGAATGGGAAGATTTGGTTTTTAATCAAATTATTAATCTTCCATGTTTTATCCTTCGGGGTCCAAAGCAGGGAAACCAAATATTAAAACATCTCTGTTCTGCCAGCCAGGTTCTCTGGAGACTCCAAAAAGCTGTTGCTGATGTGTCCGTCTTACTAACAGTTATTTCTGGAAGCCCAGCACGTGCATAAAGTGTTGCTGTGTGTATCAATTAAACCAAATCACGCAGACCAAGCCTAATGTGAAACCACACAGGAAATGAAAAGTTAAGCTCCCTAACAACTCCCACCAGCTCTCCTTTGCCCTGAGCCCCTGGAGCCACCACTATTGCATCCACCACACACCCCAGAGAGGCTGCAGCAACTTTATCCCTGCTTTTAGAGGGGTTTCACCACCTCCTGCTCCTCCCCAGAGCGCAGTTTGCCAGAGCTGTGTGGTCTGGAGCCAAAGGGACTGAGTGTTGTGGGGCTGGGCTTGAAGGTGAAGTGGCAGATGACAAACAGTACCTGTGGAGGTGATTTGCTCTATTTGTTTTCATATCAAATAATTCTGGTTTGTGTTAAAGATGAACCCAAATCGAGTATCTCTGTATGTTCTGGTAGACACACAAACACCCACGTGGATGAATAGATGGAAAACATGAAGGGCAGCATCTTCATACTGGAGGAATTCGAAGTAGAAGCTGATGCTGCCAAAGAAGGAAAGGAAATGTGTTCCTCCCATGAATTCAGCCCACACATACAACCCTGTTTACAGCAAAGTCAGTTATGATTACTGAGAATTTGACATCATTTCTCCATCATACAAGGAGCTGTCACTATATTTTTCTTCAGGAGATCCCTGCTGAGGGGACAAACCCCTCCTGTGCTCAGGGCTGTGGAACCAGGCCATGTCTGCCCACCTGCAGGAGGGGGACAGTGCTCCCAATGTATCTTTTCCTCCAAGGAGAGACCTTGGCTTCTCCAAAGGGCAGAAAGTTCTGTTCCTCATTGCCACCTCCACAACATCCATGCCATGCCCAGCAGGCAGGGAAGTCTTGGCTTTCCCCTTTGGACTGGGATCCTGCATTCAGCCCCCAACTCAACCCTCCTCAATAAAAACTGAGGTGCAACTTGTCTAAAATCACCTGTGGCTGGCACAGCCATCCAAATTTTGGGGAGATAAATCCTTGACCAGATTCCAGGGGACTGAAGTTGGAAGGAAAGAGGCTGAATCCTGGTTTTGCCTCCAGCTTTGTCTCCAGATTGATAACACACCCTGCTCTCACTCTATGTCAGGCTGATGTGCAACATCTGGGGACAGGGACTGGCTCCTCTTGTGTTTTTGCCCACCAAAAATCCCTTGTCCCAGTTGGAGTCAGCTGGGAAGACCTGAGGCTCTGACAGGGAAACAGAGAAAGTCTCTGCTCTGGGAGGCTAGACAGCCAATTTAGCCTTCATGGAGTTTGCCATTTCTTCCCAAAATCAGTCAGAGATTTATCAAAATCTCACCAGGATAAAAAAAACCCAAACCAACTCAAAATTCAGGTGTTGATCAAGCCATTTCCTATGAGGGAAACAACTGTTTTTACAGGTATAAGTGAGGCCAGATTTTCTACAGATGTGGGGAAATTCTTAATTTTGTGAGTTGGAATTGTTTTTTTCTTTTCAAGCAGGGAGGGAGGGAGTCAAGGAGGCAGGAAATGTAAAAGATTTTGGAAACATGAAATGAATAGGTCAAGACACGTCATTTTGCTGAACCAAAGCAGGAGGCAACAGCTTGAAATTGAAATTAAATAGACCACCTGCAAGAAAAGGAGAGAAAGGGGAGATGGGGAAGAGGGGAGGGAGGGTCAGCTCTGGCATGAATATAAACCACACATTTTTTAAAAGCATCCGTCAGTGAATTATTAAAGATGCTCGTTTCAGGTTTGGACATCTTGGCAGTTGTGATGGGAAACATGCCAAGGCACATGAACACGGATTGAATACTTATTTTTGAATTGCTGGCAGGCACCTTTCCTCTAAAACACCAACTCTAGTGAGTGGTTGGAGGAAAAGCTCTCACTCTAAGAGGGGAAAAGATCTTTGCTCCCACCCCGAAAGCCTGCGGTGAAGTGCTGGATGTGAGAGGGGTGTTTATGCAGAGGGATGAGTGTGTATTTGAAGCATTATAGACTCTTCTCCCCATTCTCCACTTTTGCCTGTCCAAATTATCCATGCAAAATTCCTCTTCCTCCCTCAGGCACACACAGGCACTCTTGCCCTCTTGACTGGCTCCATTGGCTTGTGGAGCGCTCACACGTGAGCTCCCAGCTTCTCCACCATCCACCTCTCCTGACCAAAAGAAGAAGAAGAAGAAGAAGAAGCCTAATCTCATAAATCCTCTCTCCTTTGGGCTTTCTCAGCAGCCATCCCTCCCAGGGACTCAGGAGCATCTCCCTGGGAGCTCCTTCAGGACATCTCGTTGGAGCAGCACAGCGCTAATTCCTGTCCTCCCCTGACCAGGTACGATAAATTCTGGAGCTCTGAGACGGGCTCAGAGCTCCTGCTGGAAAGCTGAGGTGCAGCCCCGGTGGCCTTGGCACTCCTGCCTATCTGTCTGGGCCATTGAACCCCAGGCCTAAGGCTCCACATGCTGCTGTAAATCACATTTGAACAAATATCCTCCCTCATTCCACCCCCCACCCCCCAGTTTGATCAACATTTTGCAATTGGGAATGAAGCAAAGCAAAGCGTGGTGGAGGGTAAATTTGATCCCTCCCCATGACAAAGCAAGGGAAACCACAGGCTCTGGCTTGAGAACAGCGTGGAGCAGAGAGGAGAAAGTTACAGGCGCGTGGGACGGAATAAATCCAAGAAATTGCCAGAATATTTGTAAATAAAATAATAACCAGTGAAATGAAATAAGCTGACACACGAAATGTGCATGTTGATTAAAACAGCCCTGGAGACCATTAAATGACAAAGTCACTGTTGATGCCAACAAAACCGCAACCGTAGCCCTGATGCATATTCATAACATCGGAACAACGTCCCGACCGACGCTAACGAGGCGCTGGGCTTGGGAACAGCTCACATGGAGCCACGGGGAGACTGCTCGGTGCCTGACAAATTTGGGAAGGCTACAAGCGTTGAAATCTCTCTTTGTTACTTAACAAACATGGAAGTAAGGGAATGCCATACCTCTTGTTATGGAAATAGCACACAGTGCTGAGGATATATGATAAGTCTAGGAGAGAATTACAAACATTCAGTACTGCTCCCTTTGAAATCTCTGGGAGTTTGGCCATTTATTTCAATGGGGGCTTTACCGAGTCCTTTCAATGGATGTAGTCATTTATCTGCAGGCATTGATGCAGCTCCCTTTGGCTCAGCAGCTGTGCTCCTCACAGACACCTGGAAAAGGGGCTCGTGCTCCTGTGGGGCAAACACAGAGTGTCCTCATCCCCTCGAGTAAATGGGTGGGTGCACAGGTGGGTCACAGGTGGAGGGAGGGACATCACGCCACGCTGCAGCCGCTCTGCTCAGCCATCCCTCTCCATATGGGGCAGCTCCGTGTCCTTCCAGCCAGAGCATCCAAGGGACATCACAGCCACACCTGCAGGTACCAGGCAGGTGCTCAGTGTCTCCTCCAAAGGGTTTGAGGTCCTGGGCAAATTTCATCCCAAACCAAGTGAAGAGCAGGCAATGGGTTTGAGATCCAGCAGGTTGTGTAGGGGCATACGGGGTGAGTGTTGGAGAGCTCCGAACAGCGCGAGATCCCCGAAAGGCTCCTCCGTAAGGACACTGGCTCAGGTCCCCTCTGAGGGCAGTGGGCTCTGGTCCTCTAAGCACTGGAGTTTTTGCTGCAGCTGACTGAAAATGAAGTAAATTCCTCCCTGCACAGCCTGTGCCAAGGTTCTGATGCCTCCCATCTGACAGCAAAACCCTAAATGGAGGGACAGTCGGGTTTTACTCTGTGTACCAAGACATGAAAAGTCAAAAGCTTGACCAGAGCAGCTGGGTGCTGCTGTCCAGAGCCTTGTGCCCTGTTGTCCAAACAACTGCCTCCTCTCCAGGAATGACACCATTGACCTGTTTTCAGGGGTAGCTTTGTGGGCCTTCCACAACAGCTTAACAACCTCACCCTACAACACTGCTCTTTGAACTCTTGCAAAGCTCAGCTCCTGCTATTTCAGCCTCAAATGCATTATATGACATCTCTCCAAAGCCCTAATTGTAAGACTTAAACCTAATCTACCTCAAGGATTTCTTGACATGTTTAAGGTGCCCAGTTATTTACTAAAACCTAAGGGGAACCAGTAAATTACAGAATTACAGTGGATATTAAAGGAACTTGTCCTAAAAAAACTTGCTCTGCTGCTTAAGGTTGGGATCTCCAACCACAGCTCTGCTGTGGAGACAGGCACTAGAGCAACAGAAGGTTACTTGGGAATTATCTTAATTGCAATTACCACCCCTGACCAAGCTTACTGTTACCAGGTGATTTGTTCAGCCAGACACTTCTATTTCTCTTTATGACTGATTGAAAGACGTGCAGGAAGAGGAAAGAATAAATCATTGGGGAAGGAGGGAACAAAAAATTGCCATAAATCTGCCTTGTCACTTTAAGAAGGATCATGTGGGCTGAAAGCATTTAGGGAGTGGATTTTTTCTGCCTATATTTTCCACCTCGGGAAGTCAGAGCTCCCAGTGGGGCAGGCAAGAAGATGGAGAAAAAAGAGCCGAGGGCTCACAGCAGAAGCTGCTGATGTGAATGACAGTTTGCTGGTGGGAATAAAATGTTTCTTGTTTGTTCCAAGATGGAGATAACAGAGTCAAGAGGTCAAGTGGTGTGGGAATGGGAAGCCCTGTGGGTAATGTAGCATGATAAAAAATGAGGGATCCAGGGCACGGGACATCACTGCCACAATAGACCAACTGGCAATTCAGAAAGAGCTCAGATCTTGTCTGTATTTAAATATTGACTGATAATCTCACTCCATTACCTCTCTGTCCAAAAGGTATGCAGATGCCCCCAGCCCATTTCGGTATCCTGAGGGGCACGTCCTGTGTTTGATGAAGCACTAATTGGGGTGGGGGCAGACTTGTTCTTTCTCATCCATCAATCTTTTAGTCATATGCACAATTAATGGAGCTATTTAGCTGCCCAGGAGTGACCAGCACACAGGAACTGACCCGAAACCTGCAGAGTCCTGCATGGCGAGGGGAGAGACAGGACTAGGGGGGAAGGGTGCTCAGGGCTCTCCTGGCATGGCCTGAGGCTGCGGACATGGGTTACTCACAGAGAATCCATGCCCAGAACATCCCTCCCTCCCCTGGATTTGGGAACAGGGTTGCACTTCAGATGCACTGACAGAAAAGTGGAGCCAAGCTGAATCCCAGGTAGAGTGGAGGATGGGGAGAGGAGGGTGAAACCAGCCAGGAGCTGTGGGAATCCATGGCAGGGAGAAAGTTATATAAAAATAAACCCTGTGGGGGTTCTTTCCTTACATTCCCCCCCTTTTCCCCTGACTCAGTTTGCTTAGCAGGACGTGAGCTCCACCAAAACTGCCTCCTCCTCCCCATGCCTTTCCAAACACGGGGAAATTTCCAGTTCTGAGTTACTGCTCTGGCATGATATAGAGAAGCCCATTAGTCCCAGTCACCCACAGGCAGCAGAAAGCTCTCAGGGCTCCCACCTGCCTCTGCTTTACCTTCTTGCAAAGTGCTGCAGATACTGATCATTATTAATCATTTCTGGTGTTTGGGATTATCTGAACTGCAGCCACAGGCTGGGACCTGCCACAGCATTAGTCAAACAGGGCAGAGAGAGAGGTACGGAGAGCTGGGTCTTCCAGGGAGATGACAGGGAATACCATGTCCTTTTCCATGGGATCACTGCACTGGGAAAAGAGGAGAAAATCTCTTTATGTGGTCTGGAGTACAACAGCAAGGAGCGCCTTAACCTGCACGGGGTTCTTCTCTCATCATGCTGGAGCTCCAGGAGAGGATCACTGCATTTCACAGCAGGGAAACTGAGGCACAGAAGTGTTCAATTGCTAAAGTCACAGTGCAAATTGGAGAGGAAACCTCAGGAGCTGAGCCTGGCTGCCGTCCTCTTTCTTTTCCAGTTCACTTCTCCCATGGGTATGGATTCATTTGCACCACTGTGATGGGTCTCCAAAATGAGCACGTAAGGGAGAAACCAGCTCCCTTTAACGCAGGCACAAAGTCACTTGGAGATGCTCTCAGAAAAACCACTAAACCCAAACCAGTATTATTCCAGGTGGCTGGCAAACCCACCACCACGATGTGTCAGCAACAGGATGATCAGCTGCCCCATGCAATTTTTAGGGCTTGCTGTGTTCTCCAGAATGGAAAACATGCAGCTGGTGCCAAGATTGGTGTTTAAATAAGGTATCTCATGCCATCAGACATCTGTCCAGCTGTGGCTGCGCTGTGCTCTCTGTAAACTACAGCAGCTTCCCTGACTTATTGTTACCAGATTAACAGCATAGGAATGTTCATCTATTTAATTCTCAGTGGTATGGAACCAGGAGGGAGTGTGGATCAGGCTAAGAGAGCAAACTTGCTCCTTACACCCTGCTCCAACAGCACCTTTTAATTAAAAGAAGTGGGAGGTGCCCTCAGCTGCCTTCCCTGGCCTTTCTCATTAGGAACTGGGCAGGGCTGATCATGTAAGAGAGGAAAGCAATAATAATAATAATAACAAAAGAAGAAGAAGAAGAAGAAGAAGAAGAAGAAGAAGAAGAAGAAGAAGAAGAAGAAGAAAGGAAAAAAGTAAATATGTCAGTCAGGTTGGCATTACATTGCAAGCAAAAAAAATGTGAACCAATTTCCTTTCTGGATATTGAGGAGAACGAAGGATAAAGGAAGCATAAGCTTGGGGTACAACCAAAATCAGTGTGTGTTCAGTGCTTCTTCCACCTTCCGGAGAGAAAAGGAATGGTGGGACAGACCCACAGCTGCACCACAAGTCCTCTGCTGAGCCTGCCTTGAGGTATCGAGTGTCAACTTTACTTACAAAGCACAGCAACTCCTTTTAAATCTGCAGCCACACCGTAAAACGCATTCCCTGTCTCCAGAAATGTCCCTGGAGACCAAAGGCAGGGGAGAAGTGACAGAGAGGGGTTTTGCTTACAGTCATACATCAGCTCTGCCCAGACCAGTGCCTCCATCACGTGCTCTCCTGATCCAAGGGCTCATTCCCTCCTCTGGAGGGACTTTGCAGCAAGTCCCCTCCTCAGCCTGCTCTGTTCTGGCAAACCAGAGTGCCAAGTTCATTGCCCTGCCAGTGCAAACCCATCTCAGCATCCCCTGTGATTCCTGCTGCTCCCATGCCTGAACGGGCCACAAAACACTCCTTACATAAAAACGCTTCTCACCCAGAGAACAAAAGTGAAGACCTAGCCTTGCCTTCCCATCTCCCACCCAGCTCAGCAGCTTGAGCTTTGGACAGCACAAGTCCAGTTTCCTGGAAGGTGATGGAAACCCCAACAGCCGTGGTGGCTTGGGGAGACCAAACATTCTAACAGGAGGGAAAATGCAAGTGATGTTCCAGCTTGGTCTGCAAGGGCAGTTTGGGTAAGGACCCAAACATGTCAGCAAACACTTTGGATAATGAACACCAGGGGAAGCCCAGGGAATGCCAGGAAACCACAGCTTTCACACATGGCCTCAGCTTACGGTAAATCCTGAACTTGCTCATGGTTTTCACTTCAACCCATGAAAAAATCCACAAGGAAAAGCGCACATGTGCCTTGGCTATGGTGGGACTCTGACCTTGGCATTGCCGAGTGCTCCCCACAGCCAGGGAGGAACACGGGGTGGGGGCTGCTGGGGCTGCACTTTCCAGGTGCTTCAGGTTTGGCAGCAAATCTGGCACAGAACACGAATCTCCCAAGTTTGTGACCCCGCGGTTATGCCAAAGCAGCTGTTTTGGGGTCTGTGTTAGAAATGGATCTGACTTAAAAATAACTCTCTTCTCCTCTTCTTCTGTTCTGCAGATGGTTTTAGCCCTGAATCCACCCAGTGCCCTGCTCTAAACCCCATGATTGTATGATATGGACACAGCAAATCCTCAAAACATCTTTGCTGCTAAACCCAGTCCTGCATGAATCAGAGAATCTCAGGATGGTTTGGGCTGGAAGGGACCTTCATGATCATCTCATTCTACCCCATGACAAGGGCAGGGACACCTCCCACTGTCCCAGGCTGCTCCAAGCCCCAGGGTCCAACCTGGCCTTGGGCACTGCCAGGGATCCAGGGGCAGCCCCAGCTGCTCTGGGCACCCTGGGCCAGGGCCTGCCCACCCTCCCAGGGAACAATTCCTTCCCAATATCCCATCCAACCCTGCCCTCTGTCCATTTGAAGCCATTCCCCCTTTTCCTGTGCCTCCATCCCTTTTCCCAAGTCCCTCTCCAGATCTCTTAGAACCCCTTTAGCACTGGAAGGGGCTTTAAGGTCTCCCTGGATCCTCCTCTTCTCCAGGTGAACATCCCCAGCTCTCCCAGCCTGGCTCCAGAGCAGGAGCGTTCCAGTCCTTGGAGCATCTCCATGGACTCCTCTGGACCTGCTCCAACTGCTCCATGTCCTGCCTATGTTGGAGGCCCCAGAGCTGGACAGAGTGGCCATGGACCTTTGCTTCCAGCTGACCCACCTGCATGATCCTGTTTCCATTTTCCCTTATTTTGTGTTCCAACTGAAAAGATAAAGGTTGGATGCAATGAACAGAACTCTAACACATTGACTCAGCGTCAGCTCTGGAAGTTAGAGGGATGCTGCCTGAGCCCTCAGGGTGTTGCTGGAATAGTAGATCACAGTGAAGTCTCACAGAACAGAAGATCATGGTGAGGTAAAACTTAATTAAAAGAATCTCTTACTATAGGAGAGCATGATCCAGAGTTGGTTTATGGGATAAATAACCTTTACCTCCAGGTTGCCAGTAAGAATTTATCTCCAGTTGGGAGTGATGGGAAGTCAATGTCTGCTGGCCAGAGGTTGCTCAGCCTCCATCTTCAGAGATTTTAAAGTCTAGACTGGATAAAGCTGTCAGTAATCTGGTCTGACCTCGGAGCTGGCCCTGCTTTGAGCAGATGTTGGACCAGAGACCTAAAAATCCTTTCAGCCCTAATTATCCTATGATCCTAATGTCAACATTTTCCCATGTTACCAGAGAATGACATTGGCCTCTGCAAAATGGAAGTAACCATTTGAGACAGATGGGC
>VZTX01014566.1:3147-15885 GCA_013400915.1 Pardalotus punctatus
CTGAGGGATGGGGGTGTCTGAGGGATTGGGGTGTCTGTGGGATTGGGGTGGCTGTGGGATGGGGGTGTCTGTGGGATTGGGATGGCTGCGGGATTGGGATGGCTGCGGGATTGGCGTGGCAGCCGGCACAGAGGGCAGTGCTCAGGTCCGCTGCTGTTTCCATGGAAAGAAGGGAGGCTTTGGGGTTGGACGGCTCGGGAGGGATGAGCAAACTCCAGCGCAGCTCTGGGTGCTGCGGGGATGCGGCTGCAGCGAGGGAGAGCCCGGCTCTGCATTTGAGCTCAAAATCCCAGCACAACATGGCAAAAATCCAGGCCAAAGCGGTGGAGATGCAAGCCCTGATGTCAGCGGTGGGATAAGGTTGTGTTTGCACACCCAACACACTTTTATCCCCTGATTAACTGTTCCTACAGGGCTCCTTTGCGAAACACACCGAGGTTTTCTGTTCCAAGAGATAAGAAAACAAGCTGAGTTTTATATCCCTTCCCCATGAGGGTGATAACAGCTCTCAGAATTCCTGTGGACTCTGATCTCCGAGTGGGGGGCTCCCAGTGAGCAAACACTTGGCTGTTGGGATAAGCAGCTTAAAAAAATAAGGATTTTTTTAAAAAAAGAATGGAGAAAGAGCTCATTTTCTTTGGCTGCTTGGCAGGAATTCAGCTGCCATCTCCCCAGAGAAACCCAGCTCCTGGGTAGGAGGGAAAAATCCCCCCTGGTAAAAGCTGAAAGATTTCTTGGGGAGGAGGAATTGATTTATGTTTTTTTTTCCTTTCTGACTTCTTAGAAAAGGCTGATTGTGCCGGACACTGAAGTTTGTTTTCATCCCCGTTTCTAATCCTGGCTGCACAAGAGGGCTTTATCCCAACCTGCAGCTGCACCTTGCTCCGTGAGCGCAGCAGCGCCCGCCGCCTTTGCCAAGCAGGATTAATGTCAAGTGGCAGAGCCGGGCCTGGATCCTGGATGCCTCATGCCAGGGGATTTATTTGGTTTATTTTGCTGGTTAGTGGTGATTTTGCAGTGGTAATTTCTGCTGTGGATCCGGTCTCCGTTCTCCTGAGCGGTTCTGAGCACAGAGAGCGTCCTCGAGGCCACGTCCTCCTTTTCCTGCAGATCCTGGTGCTGGATGGAGGCTCCGATATGGTTTGCTTTTCTGTTGTTCATGGGATTTGTGGAAGCAGGTAGAGAGGTCAGGCAGACAGGCTTCAAGATGGTGAAGAAGAAGGTTTTATTTACAAGAAGTTCTTTTTATACACAGTAATAAACAATTGTCTATTGGCCAAAGACAATCCACCCCCAAAGACCTATTGGTTATGGCTTGTACAGCTCTAACACAAAACACAGAGATTGAGAAAGCACAGTTTATCTGTATTCTCCATGAGAGAGAAAGAAAATCCTAAAACACTGCAACTACACTCCGAGCTGGGAGAGCTCCTGTTTTGGGAGAACCCAGCCCAAAGCCTGGCTGGGGGAGCTGGGGAACCGAGGCCCCACGCGAGAGCCGCGGTTTAACACAGCTGAGTTTAATCCCTCCTTGCCTGCTGAATTCTTGCTTTCTCCAGCCTGGGAAGCCCTCCCGGCTCCGGAGCTGACCTTTCCCAACAAAGCCCTTTTGTCAGGCCCAGCTCAGACCTGCGGGCTGGCTTTATCTTCCCTTCTCATTACCCTTGATTTTATTGATGCCACCACCGGGTGCCCTCAGAGGAGCCGCCGTTGGACTTTGTTTGGAAGGTGATTAAGAACAAACAGATCCTGGAAAGCCGAGGCAAAGCCTTGAGCAAGAGGAAACTTGGCAACGGGAACAGCCCCGAGGTGCCGGCGCTGGCGTCCCCACAGGCCAGGGAAGCAGGGACAGAACCCCCATTTCCATGGAGGGCTGAGGCTGAGCTTTGGGAAGGGTGGATGGAAACCAGAGGGGGTTTTTCCTCGGGCGGAGCTGTTTTGGGGAGGGTTTTCCTGGCCAGATCTCCATTCCCCGTGGAGAATCCCAGCAGAGGGCAGCAGGAGATGCCCTGGGCACTGTTCACTCTCCCAGGTGTGCTGCTCCAGAGCCCCCATGGCTTGGACCAGGGTAAGGTCCCCTGTCCCCTCCTGGGCCCCACCTTGGGACATCTGCTAAAAGCTCCTGACTGTTCTGGCTTAACAGAGGCGTTTTTGGGGCTGAAGGAGCTGGAACTTTTTCGAGTTGAGTTGGGACTTATTGAAAGCTAAGCTGGGCCTCATTAAAGTTGCTGGGAGTTATTAAAGCGGCATTTTTGGGGCTGCAGGAGTTGGGCCTCATTCAAGTTGACTTGGGAGTTATTAAAGAGGCATTTTGGGGCTGCAGGAGGTGTTCAGGTGGGAACAGAAGCACCTTTGCATCTCCTCTCGCCCTCCCAGCTCTCTGGACATCTCCAGCCCTTCACCTCCTCCATGTCCCGGTTTATTTTTGGGCAACTCTCACCTTTCTGTGAATTATGGTGCTGCCCCTGCCATGCCCACCCTGGGGTCTCGGTCACTGCAGGGACCAGGCAGGGCGCTGGTGGCACTGGTGGCACTGGGAGCAGGGCAGCACCGGGGGGTGCCCAGCACAGCTTTGAGCCCCAAATCCCCACGAACTGAGCCAGGGAGCCAAACACAAATTCCAGGAGCTGCCATTCAGGCGGAGGCCGCGTTCCCGGCCCCGGTGACAACAGGAAGGGTGGCTGTTGGCCCTCTGTGGCCTGGGAGCTGTTTGCTGGCTCCTAACGAGGGATCTCATGGCACAACAGGCTGGGCAAAGGCTGAGTAGGAGGAGGAAGGCTCCGGAGGAGGTGGGTGCTGGCACAGCCTGCGCCGTGACTAATGCCAACACCCAGGCTGGGCTCTCCTCCTGGGACACAGCTCGCTCCTCTCCGGCAGCATTTCAGCCCTGGGAATGCTCTGGGAATGTCGGGGTTTGCAGGAATAAAGTTTTCTGGTTTGGAGCCCCGAGCTCTGTTCTGGGTTCTGTGCTCTGGGTTCTGTGTTCTGTTCCACATTCTCTGTTCTGGGTTCTGGGTTCTGTGTTCTGTATTCTGGGTTCTGTGTTCTGTTCTGCATTTTGGATGCTGTGTTCTGGGTTCTGTGTTTTCTGTTCTGGGTTCTATTTTGTGTTCTGGGTTCTGTTCCACATCCTCTGCTCTGTGTTCTGGGGTCTGTGTTCTGTTCTCTGTTCCATGTTCTCAGTTCTGGGTTCTGTTCCACATTCCCTGTTCTGGGTTCTGGGTTCTGGGTTCTGTTCTCTGTTCCATTTTCTCAGTTCTGTTCCACATTCTCTGTTCTCTATTCTGTGTTCTGTTCTCTGTTCCATGTTCTGTGTTCTGTGTTCTGTTCTCTGTTCCATGTTCTCAGTTCTGGGTTCTATTCTGTGTTCTGGGTTCTGGGTTCTGTTCTCTGTTCTCTGTTCTCTGTTCTCAGTTCTGTTCCATGTTCTCAGTTCTGGGTTCTGGGTTCTGTTCTCTGTTCCATGTTCTCTGTTCTGTGTTCTGTTCTCTGTTCCATGTTCTCTGTTCTGTGTTCTGGGTTCTGTTCTCTGTTCCATGTTCTCTGTTCTGTGTTCTGTTCTCTGTTCCATGTTCTGGGTTCTGGGTTCTGTTCTCTGTTCCATGTTCTCTGTTCTGTGTTCTGTTCTCTGTTCCATGTTCTGGGTTCTGGGTTCTATTCTGTGTTCTGTGTTCTGTTCTCTGTTCCATGTTCTGGGTTCTGGGTTCTGTTCTCTGTTCCATGTACTGGGTTCTGGGTTCTGTTCTCTGTTCCATGTTCTCAGTTCTGGGTTCTATTCTCTGTCCATGCTTTGTTCTCCATCCTCTCTTCCAGGCCAGCTCCCCCATGGTGCTCCCGAGCCGCTCTCTGCCCACCTGGGGCTCTCCAGAACAGCCCTGGAACTCCCCCTGGAGCAGGGAGCCGCTTCCTGGGCTGCCTGGACTTCCCAGCTGGGATTCAACCCCCCTGTGACGCTTTTCTCCCTCCCTGAGGATTCCTGAGTTGTTTTCTCCTCGTCCTTCCAGCAAGCTGGGCTGAGCTTCCAGGTGAAACCAGGCTCTCCAGGACCCGAGGATTCCAGCGAAGCATTCAGAGATGCAGAACAGCCGGAGCTGGGAGCAGGGTGGGAGGGATGTGCCCCAAATGTGGAGCTCTGTTCCTGCTCCCCCTGGATGGGGCTGGGCCTCACCCTCTGCAAGGAGCAGAAACAAAGAGGCTCCTGAAAACCCCCAAAAAATCCTTAACAGGGCCATTTCCACCGGGTTTTGCTTCTTCTCATGCCCCTGGTTCCTTCCCCTGTCCAGAAAACTTGAGATTCAGGGCATTTAAATGATCTGGTGGAGACCTTCTTTAGACAGGCTTAAATAGACCTGAAAGCTCTTTGATGTGTGAAAATTACGAGGTTTGCATGCTGTTGCGACCTGTGAGAATTAAACCAAAATCGTTGGGTGTTCCCTCCCTCCAGAAAAAAATCCAGTTTTTAAAGCTGAGCAGTGATTACCGGAGGATGGAAAAGGTACTCAGGAGTGAGGAATTGTCTGTGAAATCTTCTTAGAGCAAAGCAGCTGCTCGTGGGCATGTTCAGGGAATAACCCTTAATTAGAGCAAAACCACCCAGGAATGGTAATGAGGTGCCTCTGGTGTCACCTGGTGAGAAAGTTTAAAATAGGGCAAAAAAAAAGCTGGCAATAAAGTGTAATTCACCTTTTTATATCCCAGACACTGGTGGAGCTGTGTGGCTTAGGGAAGGGTGTGGGATGGGATGCTCTGCTGCTGCTGGCATGGAAATTCCTGTTTTGAGGGAGAAACGGGAAAACCAGCACAGCACTGCAGGTAAAGCAGGTGTGAACACACAGGTTTGGACCTGGATTTGCTGTTTCTGCTGAAATAATGGTGGATTTTTGCCGTTTCTGCTGAAATAAAGGTGGATTTTTCTGGGAAAAGCCAATTTCTGCTCAGGGAGTTAGTGGGGCACTGCTGCCTCCCAGCCTTCCAATCTCATTAAAAATCGGTCTGAAGAAGCTGGAATGTTAAAAAAGTAATAATAATGAATTCTCCATCGGTTTTCAAACGCTGCTGTTCCCATTCCTGGACAGGTGAGGACGGATGGGAGGACCTCAGGCTCTCCCAGCCCTGACCTGGGCTCTGCCCTGGCCAGGTGAGGTCACGGCGTTTGCTGGATGCCAAAATTCAGTCCGGATTAAATTCACCTCCCTGCCTGGGTCAAATCCTCAGGCCCAGGGAAGCCGGGTGGGGAAGGAGCTCCAGGCTCCGTGTTCCTGGGGGCTCCCGCTGGGCTCAGCTGCCTCTGCCCTGCTTTGGGGTCCCGCTGACCCCAAACCCCCGGCAGTGCCCGAGCTGGGCTCGGGGCTGCGCCCTGGATGGTTTTTGTGCTGACGCAGAGCTGGAGCCTCGGGAGCCTCTGATTCATGCCGGGAGGGCTCACACCCAGCCCGGGCTCCTTCCCCTGGCCTTGATCATCTGGGGGGGCTGGGCACAGCCAGGGGAGGCTGTGGTGGTCCCCGGGTCCCACCAGACTCCCCCATCCCCACTCTGGTGTGGGGCTGGGTGGGTTAACAGCTCCAGGATCGGGGGGATGGCCAAGATTCCCATCTGGGGGGGTGCAGGTCTGGGGGTCTGCCCTGCCCCAGCCCCTGGGAGGGGTCTCTGGGGTCTGGATGTGCTTTAATCTCCCCAGAGCTGGTGTTTTTCCCATCTCCCCGTGGGAAAGGGGCGGGATGTCCTTCAAAAGGGGAAACTGAGGCATGGGGGGTCCTCGGTCCGTCCCCGAGGATGGGTGGGAGGATGGCAGGGTTTAATTTCCTGGCCCTGCTGCTGATCCAAAGGGCTCTTCCGCCTCCCTTCGTCCTCCTGCTTGTCCCCAGCCCCTTCTGGGGGCAGCCGGGGGAGGGAAGGTGCTGCTCGCCAGGCTCAGCTGGGACAGAGGTCCAGGGCTGCCAAAATCTGGGTGACGCTGCCCATCCCCTCTGGCTGGGATCGAGCTGAACCTGGGATCCGGGAGCTCCCAGGGAGGAGTCTCCCACCTCCCTGGGGGTCTGTGGTGGAAACCTCCCCACGGCAGCAGGAAGAGGGGCTGGATTTGGGGAGTGGGTGGGAGGGAGCTGGGCCAGGGCTGGTGTCCCCGTGTCGGTGTCCCCGTGCCGGTGTCCCCGTGTCGGTGTCCCTGTGTCGGTGTCCCTGTGTTGGTGTCCCCACGCCGGTGTCCCCGTGTCAGTGTCCCCATGCCGGTGTCCCCGTGCCGGTGTCCCTGTGCCGGTGCCCCGGCTGGGAGCTGCTCTGGCAGAGTGTTGTGGTAGAACTGGAAGAGCAGGGCCGGAGCAGAAGGTCAGGTGAAGGTGTGGGTTTGGCAGAGGCGAGGGGCTGGGGAGTTGTGGGTCACTTTTCGAGGGCACCCGCGGAGCCGTCTGGGAGAACTGGTACGGCCGGAGTCAAACCGGCCGTGTGGGAAGGCTTGGAAGGATCAGTCCTGCTCCTCCCAGCTGTGCCAGCCCCGGGATGGGCTCACAGCTGCTCTGGACCTGCTGTTCTTCCCCGCTCCATCACGAGCACCCACTTTTCCTTCCCAGGATTGATGTTTTCCCCTCCCAATCCAGCAACCCCCACAGGATCCAGGGGCTGAGCCCTTGCTGTTTCCCTGCCGCTTTGGGGTGAGTTTGCATCCAGCTCAAACTGTTTTCCCTCCTAAACTTTGAGACTGGAGCAGATTTGCACCCAGGATTGTTTTGTTTTTTTAAACTTTCCTTTATTTGCAATAAATAATAAACTATAATACAAAGATCTCAACACAGAATCCATAAAGTCTTGTTCTTTGGGAACAAAAAGGACTCCCAGCACCAGGAAAGGTGAAAGAGCATCTACGAGCAGCCCCTGGGCTGGGGTAGCTGCACCCCCTGCCCCACGCAGTCGTTCCCCCTTCCCCAGGGGCGTTCCCATACCTGGGCCAGGTGAGGTCCTGCAGGTGCCCAGCGCAGGTCTGGGGCCCTGCCACCCTGCAGAGCTGCACGGGGAGGGCAGGGATGGAGCCGAGGGCGCCAGGGCCTGGCGGAGGGGCTTGGTGTGTGGGGGGAAGCTGGAGAGGTTCTAGAGCCGTGCGGGGGTTCTGTACACACACACAGAGATCCCCGGCGTCCTCCATCCCTCGGGGCCGGGATGAGGAGGCTTTGGGTTAAGAGTCTGCAGCTGGGTGTGGTCCTTGCCTGGTTGTGGGGCACACATGAGCCCACGTGTGGGGCTTCCTCCCCTCCCTCGGCTTGGCTCTTCCAGCGGCTCCTACGGCGGGGTCAGCTCCATGGACTTCTTCCTCTCCTCCCGCTGCTCTTCCCACTCCTCCTCGGACTCGTAGGTGCCCTTGATGATGGCCACCCTGTCGGACATGTTCATGCAGTAGGGCACCAGGATGTAGAAGTAGAGCAGGGAGGCCAAGCAGGCTCCGACGATGGGCCCGACCCAGAACACCTGGAAAGCAACAGGGACACGCTGAGAGCAGCTCCTGGCGCTGCAGGCCCGCTCGTGGCACCACCACCCCTCCCTGCTCCGCGTCTCCTGCCCCTCGGAGAGAGGAAAATGCCTGTTCCAGCGCCCTCCGGGGCTGAAACCCCTCAGCCTGTGCTCACTGCGGGCCAAACCTGCTCTGCAAGGCTGGGGCTGAGCTTGCAGGGGGTGCTGGGTGAGAGGAGAAACCAAGCTGGGCTTCTCCGTGGGCTTCCTTCCCCTGGGATTGTGCACCAGCAGTGCTCAGAGGGCACCAGAGCTGATTTCCATCCCTGGAAGTGTCCAAGGTCAGCTTGGATGGGGCTTGGAGCAACCTGGGCTGGTGGAAGGTGTCCCTGCCCACGGCGTGGGGTGGGACTGGATGAGCTTTTCGGTTGTTCCCACCCAAACCACCCTGGGATGGGTTCGTTCCTGTCCCCTCGCTGGCTCCGTGCCGGGGGATTAGCCGTTCCCGATGTGTCAAGGGGCAAAACCTCCCTCGTTCCCCGTTCCCCAGCCCCTTTAATCCCTCCTGCCTGGGGTGGGCTCTGAAACCCCCACCCCGTCATTCCCATGGCAGTCCCTGCCCTGTCCCCGCATGGCCCCCGTCTGTCCCTGTCCCCAGTGCCACCAAGCCTCACCCAGTGCGCGGGGCTGAACCTCCTGGTGACGACCGCGGGCCCGAAGGAGCGCGCCGGGTTCATGGAGCAGCCGGTGAAGTAAATCTGGAGTGGTGGGAAGAACTCTGGGTTAAGGAGCAGGTCGGGGCCACTTTTTGGGATCGGGGACTGAAGTGGCCCCTGACCACTCTCTTCCAGAGAGCTGAAGATTCGCCCTCACCATGGAGGAGCCCCGAGCCCTCCCGTGCGGTCTCTCCCAGAGCAGCTCCCTCAGGATGAACTGCACGAGGGGATTTTGGGGAGTGCAGTGCCCACAGGACCCTCACCCTGCACTCACCCCCACCAGGTGGCCCACGGTGACGGAGAGGCCGATGGACAGCGCGGGGGAGCCAACGCCGCTGCGCCGGTTGTCCGTGGACGCGAAGATGCAGGCGGCCAGCTGGAAGGTGAGGATGATCTCCACCACAAGGGCCTGGCCTGGGGTGACGTTGTTGTTGAGCTGCAACCACGAGAGTGACAATAATTAACTCTCCCCGGGGCGATTTGCTGGTGGATTTGGGAGGGTGAAGTTGGATGAGAAGCCCCCCCGGGGCCCCTTCCCAGACCCTGCTTGGGCTCCCAGCTCCTTCCCTGAAAGGAATGAAATGATTTTTCTTTCTTTGCAATTCTCCACAATCTGTCTGTCCCCCAAGCCCATTCCTTCCCTGGGCTCTGCATATCTCTTTCCACTTCCCTGTCTCCACAACACTCAGTGTTTTCCCACCAAATCCCTTTTTTTCCTTCATTTCTTCCCCCTTTGATCCTTGCAGGCTGTTGTCCGCTGATTTCTGCCCTGCACTTTGTGGAGCACCTGCCCAGGAGGATGAGGAGCAGCTGGGCTGGGATGGAGGGTGAGGGTTGGGATGAAGGTCATGGGGGTGGCATGGGCTGTTGTGTCCCAGTGACCCCGCACAAAACCCTGGCGACTCTCAGGGGGACTCGACCCCACGAGGCGTGGGAAGGACAAAGTGACCCAACGCATCACCCATCGTTTTTAGCTAAATCCGGCTGGTTTGGGATGTGGAAGCTGTACAATGAGAGGCACTGGAGCTCCTCATCCCAGTGACCGAATCCTCTGCAGTGTCTGTGCTGCTCCCAGGGGTGCAGACCTGTCCGTGGTCATTCCAGGTGCTTTTCCAGCACTGCCCTGAGGCTTTCAGGCTGTTCCTCATTCCTGCTTATCTCAGAGGGTCCTGTTCCTCCCTCGGGAGCAGCCCCCACCGCTCACAGGCCCTGGACCCCGTCCTGCTCCTCGCTCCTTCTCCAGCTCTTCCCCACCGCCTCTCCCCATCGCTCTCGGTTCCCAGCTCCCCCAGCACACTGGTTCCAGTGGGTTTCTGCTCCCCCTGCCCATACTGGTCTGACTGGGCTCTGCTCCCTCCCTCCCCACTGCTGCTGGCACGGCTCCTATCCCGCGCTAATCTCCAGGCGGAGAGGCTGCACTGGGAACATCTCAATGGTGCGGGTGACTCACGGGGCCCTCAGGACAGAGGAAGCCCTCATTAAAGGAGGGAAAAACATCCCACTCATCACCCGCACAATAAAGCCGTCATGTCAGAGCTCGGCTTCGCTCCGGTCCCATTTCCAGCCCTCCGTGCGTGCGGGACAGAGCACCGAGGGTCCATCTCCACGGATTTTCCTCCTCGTGTCGGCACCAAGGAAAAGGAAGAGGGGAGCGCCCCCGGGCAGGGACTCACCGCGTTGATGGCCAGGTTGCCGCGGGTGTTGGCGGGGGTGACGCCGTAGAGGATCCCGGCGCCGGCGATGGCCCCGACCAGCTGGGCCACGATGTAGAGGAGCGTGCGGAGCAGGGAGATCTGGTTGCCCACGAAGAAGGCGATGGTCACGGCCGGGTTGATGTGGGCGCCGCTGATGTGGCCGAAGGCCTGCACCAGGGTGCCGATGGCCAGCCCGAAGGCCAGCGAGATCTGCAGGATGCTGGGCAGGGCTGATGGCCACTTCAGCGCTGAGGCCAGCCCGATGAAGACAAAGATGAGTGTGGAGAGGAACTCCACAAAGACAGCTCGAGCAAAGGCCAGGGTTAGTATTTCCTTCTTCATGGTGGGAGCGGGAGGAGGGCAGCCGGGGAGGAGGAAGGTTTAGGACTGCTCTGTGTCCGGGCTCTGGTGTGTGCACCCAGGTGTAGGGCCATACCTATCTATATATGCAAGAGCAGCAGGAGCTGTGTTACAGGGCGGTGGGTGGAGCCAGGGAATTAGCCAGTCCTCCCAAATTATCATGTGAACCTGGAAAACTTTCCATCTGAAAATGTCTTCGGAGCCTCTTGATGAACCAGTGACTCAGATATTGGTGGCATTTCTCTGCTTTCCCTCTGCAAACAAAGAGCCCCTATAGGGTGTCTCCATGGTCGTTAGATAACGAGGTTGCATAACGAGGCTGAGCTCCCTCCTCTGCTTTTCCCTTTTACTGCCTCTCGCCAGGTCCTGGGTGTTTCATTAGCACAGGTGCAGTTGATAATCCCTCCCTCCCTCCCTGTGCTTGCACACTGCTCCTCTTGGAAAACCCTTGTGGGGCTGGAGGAGCTCACCCGGGCTGGGCTCCAGGTGCCTTCAACTTCCACGCCACCTTGAAATGTAAAGGAAATTTAAACACCTGGAGCTGCTCCCAGGCCGTCAGGAGAGCTCAGCTCCAGGAAACGAGGGGTTTGCAGGTGTCCAGGGAGCAGGGAAGGGTTTGGGGGCAGCTTTGTCCATCTGGGGAGCTGTGGATGAGCCCGAGCTTCCTCGAGGTGCGCGGATGGAGAAATGAGATGGCGTAACCGGGATGGAGAGGGCTCCTGGCGCAGAGCCTGGCTGGGAACCTCTGCTCCCTTTCCTCTCTGCTGCTCCTTCCAGAGCCCTGGAACAAGTGCTGGAACTGGGGGCTGCCCGCAGCCTGAGGCCGGGATTGGCGTCTCCTCCCCCGCCACCCTTTCCTTTTCTTTCTGCCTTCCCAGCTCTTGCTCAACGAGCAATGATTTTGCTCCTGGGAATGCCAGCACCAAGCCACGGGCTCTGCACGGACACAGGCCATGTTTACACACCTCCCTTCACGTTCCTGGGGCGCTGCCCTCCATCCCAAACCCATCCGTCTGCAGATCCTTGGCTGGGAGGGAGTGGCAGGGGAGGCTCTCGGGGCTGTGCACGTGGAGCTGCTGGGGACTGAGGTTTTGGCGCGGAAGAGGTCTCAGGTGACACTTAACAAAGAGTTCTTGCTTTTCTCGTAGCCCTTGCAGCCTTGTGCCAGGATTATTTTTTCTAGATGGGTTTGGGTGCCAGATCTGCTTTCCTTGCTCGGTCAATCCATGTTTCCTTTTTCAAACCATGCCCAGGCTGGGTTTATCCCTGGCTGCCAGGTCCCTCTGCACTCAGGGAACAAAGCTCTGCAGGCAGGACATTGGTAAAATCATGTCAATCCCTCCTAAATCCAAAAAGTTGGACTCACTGCTGCCTGCCGAGGAGGCTGTCAGGCCTGGGGGTTCAGACACCAGGAGGATTCCTGTCCAGAGCAAGGAGAGAGGACTTCTTGTCCAGAGCTGGAAATAAATGAGCTTTTCTCTTCCTTTGTACCCAAAATCCTGAGCAAAACAGACCCGGAGGGCCTCGAGGGACTGAGGATCTATTACAGCCTTAATTCCTGATAATGGTTTTTGCCTGGATCTACTGATCCCGGGGCTGATTGCAGAATCAAAGCCCAGATCTGTTATCCTCGAAACACCTGGTCCGTTGGCGTGTTTTGGTGAAAGTTTTGCAAGCTGGTATTTCAAGACACCCTGGCCGGATTCCAGCTGCAGTAATTACTTGCCACTTCCCTTCAGCCCTGTCTGTGGCTCCAGCAGGATAAAATGCTCCCTGTTCCCATCCTTCAAACCCTTCCTTGTGCTCCCATCCTGGATCTCCCTTGGCGGTGGCCGTGTTTTGCTGTCGGCTCCTCCAGCACGCTCCTTGCTTGGGCTGAAAAGCCAAAAAAATGCTCTTCCAGCTTCTCAAGTGTGGATAATGACAAGCAAAATCCTGCAGCTGACTAGGGGACATAACCAAACACGGCCAGGAATGACATGGAGAACTTCCAGAGAGAAATGAGACTTTTCTGTCCTGACACACCACACAAAGCCTCTTTTTCCGAGGCTGTTTGGGAGCCTTTTCTCACCGGGTCCTTCTTCCTTGGCTTCTCTGATGCCAGCCCTGGTGTGGGGAAGGCTCCCTGTCCTCTCCCTGGCTCCGTGCCGTCCGAGGCGCTTGGCCGGACTGCAGGTGCTTTGATGTGTCAGGTTTAATGGAATGGGGCAAGGTGCTGGCAGACGTGGGGCGCTGACAGACGGACACCTACGTGGAGGGGTCACACACGCCTCGCTCCCCCGCCCTGCAGGACACATCACGAGGAGGTTTTGGCAGCGAGGGCAGCTTTGGCTGCCTCCTTGCTCCTCATCCTCCTCCTCCTGCTGCTCCTCGCCGGCATCAGCAGACAAACAGCGCAACCAAACCCGCCTGAATTTACCCCAAAGCGGGGAGGGCTGCGAGGGAGGCAGCTGCTGCCTCATCCCCGCCTGGGGCCGTCGCGGGCTCTGCCTCGCCCACGGAGGCGTGTGTGTGTGTGTGTGTGTGTGTGT
>VZTX01014566.1:16304-31331 GCA_013400915.1 Pardalotus punctatus
CATTGAGGCCACCCCGTGCCGGTCCCCAGCAGTCCCTGCTGTCCCCACTCTGCCCGGTTTGCTGCGGAGCCCGCGTGGGGCTCGTGTTAATTGCTGTTGTTAATTTGCATTTCCTCGCTTTTTCTCCTGAGTTCAGCTCCGTGCTGCACCTCGGGGCCTGGCAGAGGCTGCTCCGCATTCAGGTTACAAACGCTGCTGAGCCCAGCACCAGCCAGGGTTTGGGATTTCCTCACCTGGCTCCGTACCTGAGCCAAAAACTTAAAACTGGCCCGGTGACAGAGGCAGGAATAACAACAGTGCAGGATGTCCTGAACAGGAGACACCAATTCTGCTGGAACTGGGATCAGAAACACAGAATCGACTGAGCTGGAAAAGACCTCCGAGATCTTTGAGTCCAACCCCTGATCCAAAGTCGTGGGCTGGGATTAGATGGCCCACAGACCTTGGTTGGGATTACATCAGAGGAGAAAGTTTGGTTCAGTTTTTTAAGAGAAAAAGTGTTTCTTGCTGGCTCAGCCTTGGGATTTTGCAACGAGGCATTGATAATGGAAAACTCAAATACCGCAGAGCAGGAGCAGCAAACTTTGCCCTCAGCTCGGGAGCTGCAGGGAAGGTTTTGCTGCTGCTTTGGGATGCACCTGTGCAGGTGCTTCAGCCTTCAAGCGGCTTTCAAGGATCCCTCTTATCTGACCCCCATCTGCTGCCCTCTCTTTGAAGCTGAGCGATGACACCGCTGGCCTGGGGCTGGTGGCATTCCCACCTTCCCCTGCCCTGCAGCAACGAGCCTTTGGCTGCCCCTAGTCCCAGCCTCAGAGCCAAAATGCCACCGTGCCATTGAGCATTGAGTTTTGGGGCTGTCCCCACGTCCCCTGCTGCTGCCCCAAGGGTGTCCCCCAGCCCCTGGTGGCTGCCAGGGGTCACCGTGACCTGGTGACCTGTGCTCTGCAAACACGGATGCCACCTAAACGCTCTTTAAGTGCTGGCTGCTGACAAAGTTTAATGACAGGTTTGCTCTGCTCTTTGCTCAGTAATTCCTGGCTGTCTCAAGGCAGCTCTGGGGCTGCTCTGCCTCCTCAGGAGCACATTTGCGTTGAAATCATCATTAAATTGTCCCATGGGATAATGACGAGGATCAGGGAAAGGGAAAGGCCGGCTGGAAAAGCAGATCACACAGTGGGAAGGGTGGGATCAACCCCCAGTGCCCTGATTTTCAGGTCCAGCCCTTTCCAGCAAAGCCACCGGCACCGGGGACATCCAAAGGCTCCTGTTCCGCCCCCTTGGAATTCTTTTGGGCCGTTTGTTGTGTCCTGGCGATTCAGACAGGGTTTGGGGCAGGGGTGCTGTTCCTCTGGGAAACCTGTGAAACCCACAGCAAACTCCTGTGTTTGCTGTTTGTTCGCTGTGGAAATGTCTTCACCTGTGCAGTCCTTCCGTGGTTCACAGGGAAAACACGTGGGAATAGATGGAGACGATGTGGGGAGGGAGATGTCCCTGCAAGGGGATTTTCCCCCTCCCCCTGGCAGTGCCATCCTGGGCTGGAGGGGCTTCAGCTGCCCCAAGGCAGAGGGACCTGAAATCACAGCCAGGCTCTGAATCACCTGAAAAAACCCAGGAATTAAAGAACAAGTTCTTGATGTCATTGCAGGAGCCCAGAAACTCCTGAAAACCTTCTGGGGTGCTGAGGGGTGAGAGCTGGGCAGGACCCAGAGACCCCCGAGCCTGGGCTGAGCCCCCAGCCTGGGCAGCAGGGGAGGGGGGTTCTGCCCCTCTGCCCCTTTCAGGTGAAACCCCACCTGCAGAGCTGCCCCAGCCCTGGGGCCAGCACAGGGAGGACCTGGAGCTGCTGGAGAGAGTCCAGAGGAGGCTCGGGGATGACCAGAGGGATGGGGCAGCTCTGGTGGGAGGAAAGGCTGGGATGGCTGGGATTGTCCAGCCTAGAGAAGAGACCAGGGGTGACCTCACTGTGGCCTTGCAGTTCCTGAAGGAGCTGCAGGAAAAATGAAGGGAGACAATGTCCAAGGGCCTGGAGTGCCAGGATACAGGGAATGGCTTCCCACTGCCAGAGGGCAGGGATAGATGGGACATCGGGAAAGAATTGTTCCCTGTGAGGGTGGGGAGGGCCTGGAATGGATTTCCCAGAGCAGCTGTGGCTGCCCCTGGATCCCTGGGAGTGTCCAAGGCCGGGTTGGACAGGGCTTGGGGCAGCCTGGGATGGTGGGAGGGGTCCCTGCCATGGCAGGGGTGGGACAGGATGAGCTTTAAGGTCCCTTCCCACTCAAACCCGCCCGTGGTTCTATGAAAAGCCAAGATTGTCACACAATCCCCTGGCTCCAAGTGCCCAAAGTTTCAGAGCAGAAATCTGGGGACAACACAGGGACAATGGGAAATTCCATTCCCCCCCTCCCCGTCTGCCTCTGGGACTCAGAGCAAATGCACCAAGGAATTTCTCAGCTTCAAAAACATTCCCTGGGGAGTTAAAGAGACCCACGGTGGGAACGTCCCTTGTGCCATCAGATCTGGAGCTGATGATTCTCCAACCGAGTGGTGTCTGGAAATGTGGGATTTTACTTTCAATTGTTTGGATTCCTGGGAAATTTGGATAAAAATTGAAGCAGAGCCTCCATTCTCCCCAGCAGAGCCCTGGGAAACACGTCTTACTGCAAGCCCTGGAAACAGAGGAATTTTGGGGTGTTTGGCTTCCCCCTGGAGCAGCAGCACCTTCTGGGATGCTCTGTGCTCATCTCCCACACTGGCCCTGCCTCCTCCTGCTCTCCTGGCTGGATTCAACCTTCCACCCCTCCTCACGGAAAACACGCTTGGGAAATATTTCTCCATGTATAAATAGATCCATAAAAAGAATGATGTAAAATAATGATGTAAAATAATGATGTACCTGACCCCAGGCAGGTCATGGCATTGCAGGGAGGTGACACCTGGAGGCTCGTGGAGCCTCTGGGATCAGGACTGGGAGGATTTGGGAAGGTCAGGCCAAGAAATCCCGAGCAGAGAACTCAGCTCTGCCCCCCTGGAGGTGCCCCTGGGCTGAGCTCTGTCCTCCCTGTCCCACAGGAGCGGCCAGGGGCTGGAGGGGTTTGTCCTGCGCTGGGATTTCTGAGGTGCAGGTGGGGTTGGGCTTCTCCAGGCTGTGATTTCATTTCCATGTTGTCCCAGTCCTTTCCCCATTTCCCCACATGACGGGGAGCTCCTTCAGGCACTGGGAGCGAGGCTGGTGTGCCCAGGTTCTCCCAGATTCCCTGAGCAGGGATGTGGATGCTCTTGGGTCACCCTCAGCTGCCCCTACAACAGGAAAGGGACCTGTGGGGGGTGTGGCGATGCTCCTTCCCGGAGCTGGAATGGGGAAAACGAGGGAATTCCTTGGGAATAACTGCAGTCTGTATCAGGAGTTGTGAGGAGCAGCAGCGGGGCAGGGCCCCTCAAATCCTGGGGTCACTTTGGGCCCCTCCTGCCCAGAGAGACCCTGAGGGGCTGGAGCGAGTCCAGGGATGGGAACGGAGCTGGGGAAGGGCTGGAGCAGCAGGGAAGGGTCTGGAGAACTCCCGAGGGAGCTGGGAAAGGGCTCAGCCTGGAGAAAAGGGGGCTCAGGGGGGACCTTGTGGCTCTGCACAGCTCCTGACAGGAGGGGACAGCCGGGGGGTCGGGCTCTGCTCCCAGGGAACAACAGGACAAGGGAACCGGCCCCAGGCTGTGCCAGGGCAGGTTTGGTTGGATATTGGGACAATTCCTCCATGGAAAGGGTTTTCCAGACCATGCCCAGCTGCTCAGGGCAGGGGCGGGGTCCCATCCTTGGGGGGATTTCAGAGCTGTGGCACTTGGGGACATGGTTGGGGTGGCCTTGGCAGTGCTGGGGGAACGCTCGGGCTCGATGGTCTCCAAGGCCTTTGCCAACCTCAGCAATTCCATGACTGCAGGAATACGGCAGGGAAGGGGCTCTGGGTGTGTCCAACAGGCTCTGGAATTCTCACAGCTTTGCAGATGGATCAGCCCAAAGCCGAGGCCATCCCTGACCCCAAGGTGTGAGAAAGGGAAAACCTTGTGGAAGGACATGGGAATGCTTCAAATCCTGGCTCAAATCATTCCCTTGGGGTCTGACAACCCAAGTGTTGCCGGTTTAGGGAGGATTCCGGTCTGTCCGAGGCAGCTCTGGGTTTTTGATTCTGCCCTCCAGTTCCTGCTCCCCATTCCTGATCCTGCCCTCCAGTTCCAGCTCCCTGTTCCTGATCCTGCCGTCCTGTTCCTGATCCTGCCTTCCCGTTCCTGTTCCTGCCCTCCTGTTCCCGTTCCTGCCCTCCCCCTTCCGTTCCTGCTCCCCATTCCTGATCTTGCCTTCCAGTTCCAGCTCCCCATTCATGATCCTGCTCTCCTGTTTCTGTTCCTGCCCTTCCATTCCTGATCCTGCCCTCTGGTTCCAGCTCCCCATTCCCATTCCTGCCCTCCCGTGCCTGATCCTGCTCCCCGTTCCTGATCCTGCCTTCCAGTTCCAGCTCCCCATTCCTGATCCTGCCCTCCTGTTCCTGTTCCTGCCCTCCTGTTCCTGATCCTGCCCTCCCGTTCCCGTTCCTGCCCTCTGGTTCCAGCTCCCCATTCCCATTCCTGCCCTCCCGTCCCTCATCCTGCTCTCCCGTTCCTGCCCTCCTGTTCCTGATCCTGCCCTCCCATTCCTGCCCTCCCATTCCTGCTCCCCTGGTGCAATCTGGAATGTCTCGGTGGTTTCCTGGCAGGGCAAGTTTGGGAAGTGACAGCTCCCCAGAGAAGGGGAATTTGTATTCCTGGGAAGACTGGGGCCGCTTCAGCCACCTGGCTGGGGGGTTTGGGGTCTGGGAGGTGACTTTATAGCCTTTATATCTATTATTTACCATAAATGTGTCAGTGTTTTCCATAAATGTGTCAGTATTTGATCTCCTGGTCCGAATCCAGGGGGTAAAAGGGAATTGAAAGCACTTAATGGGAAAGACAGAGTCATTATCAGACTTTAAACATGGTCAGGGTAAATAATAAATGAAATGCTTCGATCTGGAGAAGAAACATTGAACACAGCAACATTAATTTAAATAAATAACTGAATTCAGCTGTGGCTTTTTCTACAGCAGAACATGCCCAGGGTGACTTCTGGAAAAGCCTGTTTGGATTTTCCTGCACCACGCATGGATTAATTTTCCTTTAAAAAGCATAAAAAGCCCCAAACGACTTTTAGAAGTGAGCATGTGGTACCAGAAACACAATTTGATACTGGGATTGATTTAAAACATGATTTTATAGCCATTGCTGAGAACAGAGGGAATTTTTGAGAAGCCTCTTCTGAGCTAAAATTCAAATTCACCATCAAGGAGCAAAGGGAAGCAGAAATCCCTGTTTTTGGGTGGGTCAAACCAGGGCTGGAAGTGCTGCCTTGGCAGAGCCCTCTGGGGTATTTGCATGGATTGGCTGTGGATAAACACCTGCTCTGAGCCAGATCAAAGCCGGGCTCCCTCCTGTTCCCTCCTGCAACAGCCACTCCACCCTCTGAGGAGGAGCACGGGGAGGAAGAAAGGAAATGATGGATCTGATGGGAGGAGGGGATGGAGCAGAGTGCGAAGAGCATCATTTGGTCCTGTCGGAACAGGGGGAAGGAAATGATCCATAATGATCCGTGAATCATCCCTTGATTGCATTGATTATTCCCATTAACAGCCTTTCCAGAGAAATCCTGGAGGGGCTGACACTGATGGGGCCATGCTGGGGGCACTGTTGGGATTCACTCCGGGAATGGAGAACTTCGGGGCAGAGCAAGTGAAACGGGATTAAATTAATGGCTGAAAGGACAAAGTTCCCCCAAAGACCAACCCAAATTCCTTGGCCAGGCTGAGCACCATGACCAGGTCTGGACAGGCAGAAGGAAGGGGCTGGAGGGGTTTGGAGGGTCTGCAGTGATGCAGCCATGAGAAAGGACTGTGGGAAGCAAGGATGGAGATGAGGACGAATTCCTCCCCGGGGGGGTGGGGGCCCTGGCACAGGGGGCCCGGAGCAGCTGTGGCTGCCTCTGGATCCCTGGAAGTGTCCAGGACCAGGCTGGACGGGGCTTGGAGCAGCCTGGGACAGTGGGAGGTGTCCCTGCCACGGCAGGGGTGGCACTGGGTGGAGTTTGAGGTCCCTTCCCATCCAACCCATTCCACGATTCTGATTCTTCACACCTGAAAGGCTTTGGGTGTGGAATCTTCCCTTTGTGTGTTCCAGGTGATCTGAGCACCCGAGGGGAACAGGACCAGAGGAAAGAAGGGAAACCCAGGGAGAGAGAGGAAGGACAACCCTGGCCCAAGAACAAGCTGGGGGTGAGTTTGGGCTGTAACCCAGGTTTGTAATTTCACAGGAGACAGAATTCACCAGTGCTCCTCAGTGGTGCCTGCAGGGACTCACGGCCACGCTCCCAGTCCCATCTTCCCAGGAACGCCCCCGTGGGAGCCCCTCTGTGTCCCGTGGTGGGTGGGAAGTGGCACTTTGGTCCTTTTCACAGCAGAACCTGTGGCGTGTGACACTCATGGCCCGGACTGAGCACTCCTGCTGCTGTGTGTGTGAGCCAAGAGCCGAGCGGGGAGCGCAGACGGGAGCAGAGTTCAGCAGCAATGAGGCATCGGGTGGCAACCTCCACACCCAGGGTAATGAACACTCTCCAGGCTCCTCGGAGCTCTCCGGGAGAGAACAGCCTCAGCCGAGCTCCGTGTCCTGCGAGGGGGACGTGGACGAGGCCGTCCTGGGGATATCCCAGGGTCCTCGTTCCTGCGGGGTTGGAATTTTCTGGTTCTCCCCCAGATCAGAAACCTGCCGGGCACAGGGAGAGCTGGGAACAGGAGGTGGGTGGGACCAGCACAGCATCTCCCCGGGAGAGGAGTCAACGTCAGTGCCCCAGGAGGAACGAAGGGAGAGAGGGGAGAGGTGAGATGCTCCTCTGGACAAGCGCTACAGCCGTGCCAGAGGTTTCCAGCTCCTCCCTCGGCCCAGGGAGAGGTTGGGCTACACCTTCTCGGACATCCCCCTGGGCAGGGTCTGGGGGGAGTGCAGCTCCACGGACTGGCGCCGCCGGACCTCGCGCTCTGCCCAGTCCGGCTCGGGCTCGCAGCCCTTGAGGATGGCCAAGCGCTCCGAGAGGGTTTTGGCCTGCGGGAACAGGACGTAGTTGTAGAGGATCGAAGCCGCTGCGGCCCCGATCAGGGGGCCCACCCAGAACACCTGGGGAGGGAGAGAAGAGTGGGGTGAGCGAAACCCAGCCTGGCTTTGGAGGGTTGGGGGGGAGCTGGGATCTCCGAGGGCATTCCAGGGGCTTGGGTTCCTTCCTGGGAACAAAGCACGAAGCCAGCTCTGCTCTGGCCGTCGCTGGGGAGCTGAGCTCCCCTCCAGTGCCTGGATATTCCCAACCATCCTCTTCCACTTTCCCTTCTCTGCTCAGAGCTCTGCATTAATGACAGGCCCACTGTGAATGTGCAGAGTGATGTGAGACCCTCTGGAGGAGCGTTTTCCTACCCACTCGTGGATTGCTGTGGGAGGAGGAGGAGGCACCGGCCTGCGCCAGACGCCTCGGAACTCATCAGGAACCACCCCAGCTCTGCCCCCAGCCGGGCTCTTTGCAGATGGAAACGATAAAATCACGGAGTCTCCTGAGCTGGAAAGGACCCACAAGGATCCTCAAAGTCCAGCTCCTGGCCCTGCTCAGGACAGCCACCACCAATCCCACCCTGTGCCTGAGAGCATTGTCCAAACACTCCTGGAGCTCTGGCAGGCTCAGAGCCGGGGCCATTCCCTGGGGAATGTTCCCAAAGGTGCACCCAGATCCAGGAACCAGGAAAGTTCCCCAGGACTGGCAACAGCTCCGCGCTCCCTCGGTTCTGTTCCCTGTGCTATGTCAACAGACCTCACACCCTGATCCTGTTGCAACGCTCAGGTTTGGAGTTTGGAAAAGCCAATTAAGCACCAGCAGCCCCACCTCCTGCTCCTAATCTCTCCATCTCTCCTCCAGCTGGGAGCTGGCGTGGAAATGCCGGGAATCTGGCTGGCTTGGTGAGTTTTGAGGAATACTGGCACTTTGGGGGCCTCGTCCAACCCAACCCCCCGAGCCGAGTTCTCACCCAGTGGTCGCTGAAGTCTCCGACAATGACGGCGGGGGCGAAGGACCTGGCGGGATTCATGGAGCAGCCGGTGTAACGGATCTGCTGGGAACACCGCGGTCGCCGTCAGCATTAAGCCTTTTTACCACGTTTTAAAAAATGGTGGGGTGTCATTAGGGTGATTCATTCCCTGAGCTGCTGCTTCACCCTCCAGCATTCCTGTTCCAGGAAAAGGGATTCCAGGAGCCGCCACCACCTGAGTCAACACCGTGAGGTGTCTGAGCTCGTGTGTCCTGAGCAGGAGGACTGATGAGCTCCTGTTCCTGCAGAAAATTCCCTCTCCTGCCTCTGAGGACAGGAGAGGAACGGTCCCACGGACACGGGGGTTTGCAGAGCTCTGAGGATGGAAGCTGTGGGGTGACCAGCGGTGTTTTCCTGTGTACACAGGGTGTGGGGCTGCTTTGGGCTGTCATCCCGGTGGGATTTCCCTGGGTGTCCTTCCCAAACACTTCCCAGGCTCATCCTGCTCCTCAGAGACCCCAGCTGCCAACACGTTCACGCCAGGAGAGGAGATCCCCCCGATCCCTGGAACTCCCTGCGGGACTCAAAGAGCAGCAGAGTCCAGAAAATTGAGTTTTTCATGCCAAATAAAAGCCGAGCTCAGGCCACGGCTCTCAGTGGGATTTTTCCCTCTCTCCAGTGGAAAACCACGGGTTACAAATCCCCCGTCCAGCCCAGAGCCAACTTCAGGCATAAACACAGCGAGAACCCCGAAAGTGCCGAGTTTTGGCCCGTCCACTCACCCCGAGGAGGTGCCCCACGGCTACGGAGAGGCCGATGGAGAGGGCAGGGGAGCCCAGGTTGTCCTCGCGCCGCTCGTCCGTGGAAGCGAAGACGCACAGGACCAGCTGGAAGGTGAGGAACAGCTCCACCGTCACCGCCTGCCCCGTCGTGGTCTCGTTGTGCAGCTGGAACGGGAGGAAAAACGTGTTCCAGGGCCGAGTTCCGTGAGTGGGTGGGAAATGCGGAGGCTGAATCCCAAACCAGGGGGAGCCAAAGGAGACGGGGGAGATTTTTGGCCCCAGTAAGGAAAAGTTTCCCAGGTCGAAGCCGCTCAATGGGAAATGCTTGGTTGACGTCTCAGGAAGTTTTATGGGTATTCCTTTTGTATTTTTCAATTTTTTTTCCTTTTCCTCATACTCAAAATGCCTTTTGGAAAAGTTTGCAAGTTGCATTTTGAAGACATCGAAAAGAAATATTTTGGCGTGAAGAAGAAAAAAATCCCCTTTCCACATTTTTTTAACTCAGAGAATTTGTCAGGTGTGATCTGGAGCTGTTCCTGGCTGCAGCCCCTCTCCTCCAAGTCTGTCCCTTCTTTCCCTGTGTCCCCCCACTTCTGATCCCATTGCTTGGTGATCCCAGGAGGTCCCAACTTCCCTCCTGCCCAAGCTCCAGAGTCAGATCTTCTTGTTCTCCTCCCCAGTATTCCCCTCCCTTTTTTTAGGGATAATCTGTGCAGGCAGCCACATGATGAACAGCCCACGGGGGAAAAAAACCTTCTCAGAATCCCCAGTTCCCACTTTTAGGTGGTTTAAGCTGCAAACCAATAACGCTGGAGCACTTTGAGTCTCCCTTAAACCTCCCTCTTTTATTACCCTCAGTCATTATCAGCCTAAATCCCGTTGTTCAGATTAAACCACAATCCCTCTTTTTAACCCTCTTAATCACTCTGGCAGCGCAGCCGAGCCCTGGCAGTGCCTCCTGCTGTGGGAAAGGCGATTTCCATGTGCTGCCTCCTGACCCAGCTCCCTGCTCCTCCCTCGCTCTGCCGGGACTGGGTGAAGCTGATCCGGGCAGGAGCCTGTGCCCACCTGGAATGGGTCAGGGACAATGAATGCCTGGCTTTCAAATCCTTTTCCCCCTCCTGTTCTTACGTGCAGCAGTGGGGAGGGGGGTGTTGGATGTTGGGATACCATTAGAGAATCCCCCATGGCTTCCTAAACTTCCCTGGGTTCATTTTTCCCCTGTCTGAAACAGCCTGGGGTCCTTGAGATGTTTTAGGGAATCCATGGGTTGGGTTTTGGGATGAACTGGCTGCATCTGGTGTGACCATCTCGTCACAATGGGAAGCAATGAGCTTAATCTAATGAAAATCTGGGATTTTGACCAAAATCCCTCCTCTCCCCACCACTTCAACAGCCTGGAAATCACGGCTTTGCCAAAGCAGAGCCGGGAAAAGGCTGCCTGTACCTACACCAGGAGTGGAATTTGGGGTGAGCCTGGCACAGGAGGAACGCAGGGGTGGTATTTTGGATGTGTCTTCCCTCGGAATCCAAATCCCCCCCAGCGCAGCCCCAGGTAAAGCCCAGATGGTCGTGACTCCAAGGGAGGGGTCTGTGGCCAGCTCATCCTTTGGCTTGAGCCCTACAACCAGAGGACATTTCTGACCAATTTGAAAAGAGGAAAAATTTCCCAGGTGGAAGAAGTGGCTCAATGGGAAATACTCGATTGGCCTCAGGAAATTTTAGCCCTAAAAGTAGAGGAGGAAGACAAGTCCTGCCTACATCCCTGCTCCTGGTGGGACCCCTGGAGCAGCAGGGTCCTGGCGCTGGGCTGTGGCACTCAGAGGCTTCCTCGCCGGTCTTTGCTGGCCACAAGTCCCTCCTCCCGCCCCTCAGCCTTCCCAAAGACCCTGCCCGGTCTCCCTGCTCCCTCCCAAGCCCACCGTGTGCCGAAGCCTCACCTTGTTGAGGGCGAGGCCGTGGCGGGAGTCGGCCGGGGTGATCTCGTGCAGGATGGCAGCGCCCACCACCCCCCCCAGCAGCTGGGCCACCACGTAGAAGAGGGCGCGGAGCAGGGAGAGCTGCGAGCCCAGGAGGCAGCCCAGGGTCACGGCCGGGTTGATGTGGGCGCCGCTGACGTGGCCCAGGGCTTGCACCAGGGTGCCGATGGCCAGCCCGAAGGCCAGCGCGATCTGCAGGGTGCTCGGGGCCGGTGCCGAGGGCCAGTTGAGGGCAGAGCCGAGGCCGAAGAGGACAAAGACCAAAGTGGCCAGGAATTCCGCGAGGACGGCCCTGGTGAAGGCGATGGAGCGCAGTTCCCACATCATGGAGGCTCCCGGAGTGATCCCGCCCGGAGCGTCCTCGGTGCCCACCTCCTGCCGTGACCCCGAGGAGAAGCTGGGACAACGTTTATATACCTGGAGGCGGGGGGGCCACAGGATCAGCTGCTGAAGGAGATGGGATCACGGTCCCAGGAAATCTGATGCTTTTTTCCTCCCGTGTTCCAGCTGAGGGAACATCAGATCCTGCCCCTTCTATTAAAGCTGGGGAATGCAGCACTCGCCACCCTGGGGAGGTCATGGATCAGCCTCCAGCAGTGCCAGGAAGGACTGGTCCCTTTCTCCCGGGCTTCCTAACCTAGGACCTGTCCCCGGATCTGTCCCTGGATCTGTCCCCAGATCTGTCCCCAGATCTGTCCCTGGATCTGTCCCCAGATCTGTCCCCAGATCTGTCCCCAGATCTGTTCCCGGATCTGTTCCCGGATCTGTCCCCAGATCTGTCCCCAGATCTGTCCCCAGATCTGTTCCCAGATCTGTTCCCGGTTCTGTCCCCAGATCTGTCCCCAGATCTGTCCCCAGATCTGTTCCCGGATCTGTTCCCGGATCTGTCCCTGGATCTGTCCCCAGATCTGTCCCCAGAACTGTCCCCGGATCTGTCCCCAGATCTGTCCCCAGAACTGTTCCCAGAGCTGCTGTTGCAGCTGGACCCGGGAGCATGGGAAGGGCAGGAAGCAATGGGGGCTCTGTGGAGCCAGAGCTGAGGTTGGGTTGTGTTAAAAACCACACTGTGGGCTGTGATTTAACAACCAGAAAAATCCAGGAGCATGGAGGGATTGCTGGGGGTGTCCTGTGCAGGGCCAGGAGTTGGATTCAATGATCCTTGAGGGTCTCTTCCAACTGAGGATACTCCGTGATTCCGTGAAAACTGAGTGCAGGGGAGGCACAAAACTCCAAGTGATTTATTACAGCTCAACTCCTTGGAGTACCAGAATTTTGCAGCCTGGGTACAGATTTCCTACCCAGAAAACTGGGAACCAATCCCAAAGCAATGGCTGTCAGAAATTCCCCGGTGAAAATGTGACCCCACATGCCCTAATTATGGCTGTTTTGGCCAACTCAGCTCTTCAGAAACATCCTCTTTGTTCTTGGTGTCAATCCCAGAGTCAGATTTTCTCCGGGATTTGGTTCTTCCCATCTGCTCCTGGCCCAGAAACTTTCTTTTTCCTTTTCTCTCATTTCCCATTCCTGAGGAATGTCTATAAAGCCTTTTCCTTGCCTCATCGTTGGGGTTTGTGGCTTTGCTGGGAATTGAGGACCTGGTTCTTGTTTTCTGCTCCAGAGCTGACTCTGTGGTGGGATCTCCTCTGGAACAGAGCTGTAGCTGGAAGGATGATTTTATCTCGGAGGGATGCAGAGCACCAGGACCAAGTGTCCGTTTCTGGGCTCTGACAAAAGCTTTACAATAAACTCAGTATTCTTCCCCTCCAGAGGAGCTGTGCAAGTGCCACAGAACTGACAGCAAATATTCCATATTGCTGGAATTATTTAATGAGTGATGGGATTTCCCAAGCTGGAAGCGACCCACAGGGATGTGTGAAGGTTCTATTCTCCATGGTGGGTGGGGAACAGAGCTGCCAGGTGGAGCAGAGGATGGATGTAGGTCCCTTCCAATGGAACTGTTCGTGTCTTCCCCCTTCTCCCTTCTTGTCCCCCTTCCTTCCTCCTCTTTCCCCCTCCCCTTTTCTTTCCCCTTTCCCCTTCTCTTTCCCCTTTCCCCTTCTCATTCCTCTTCCCCCTTCTCTTTTCCCTTTCCCCTTCTTGTTCCCCTTCCCCCTTCTTTTCCCCCTTCCTCCTTCCCCTTTTCCCTTCTCTTCCCCTCTCCCCTCTCCCCTCCCTCTCCCCTCTCTTCCTTCTAAAAAAAGATGTTTGCAGGAATATCGCTGTTAAGGAGTAAGGGAAGAACAAGTCCAGCCCATGGCTGAGTCTGTTTGTGGTCCTACAGACCCTTTTCCTCTGAAAATCCTGCCCTTGGACTGCGTCCCGCCGCAGCATCGCTCCAGCCAGAGCTTTTCCATCAGTGGAGTCAGTCCCATAAAACAGGTTTGGAGGCTAAAGGGATTTGGGTGCTGCTGAGCCTTGGGATCGTGGTCCTGGCCAGGCTCGTGCTCCACGTGCCCGGCACAGGGCTCAGCCCTACTCAGGGCTGCAATTACTGCAGGGAGGATGGAGAGCAAATCCGGGTAATTACTGGAGCTGATACCCTGCTTGATTAGTGGTTACTCGCAGGGAGCGTGGGGATGTCTCAGTGCTCACAACTAATTAAAGGAAGGAAAAGTCAGCAGGATTAGCTCTGAGCAACTCAAAAGTCCAACCTCATGGTCCTGGCTTTTGTCTGGAGATGCAAAACTTGTGGCAGCTCATTTGTACTGAGCTTGGAGATGCTGGCGCTGAAATTGGAGATGTTTGCGTCGAGCTTGGAGGAGTTTGAGCTGTGGTTGGGGGGTTCCTGTGACTCTGGGCTGTGGGGAAATGTCGGAGCTGCATTTTGAGACTGGCTGTCCTGGCGTTCATGACATTTGCTGGGAGATGGAGTTTTCCAGCAAGAACAGCCCATCCCAGCGTTCCCCTGGACCTCCAGCACTGTAATCCCGCAGGTCTGACAGAGGAATCCATCTCCGGCACAAAACCAGACCCTGCTGACTCCAGGCACCGAGTTTGGGGCAGAGCCAAGGTTTCCTGGCAGTGCCACAGCCGGGCCCTGCCCCGTGCCTGGGGAAAATGGGAGACCCCACAGCTGAAGGGTTGGGAATGGGCTGGTGAATCTGTGCTTGCGTCTAGGAGGGGGTCCTGGAGCTGCTGGAGATGATGGAACTTTCTGAGGCTTTCCACCTCCCCCCAGGTGTGCTGCTGCTTTGGGAGCAGCCAGGAGCATTCCAGCCCTGCAGGGAACCTAGCGGATTCGGGAAAGTACATGATTTTACCTGCTAAGCCCAGCCCCAGGAGTGTGATGGTGTTATCGGCCCTCCCCAGGACCAAGTGCACATCTAATGTTCTTGAGGAGAGTTCTTGTTCTCTCACCTGCAGAGAGTTGGAACCCATGTGGGTGCCTCATGGTGGAACCCTGTGTTGGTGCCCAGCATATGGAAGCCTGTGTTTGTGCCCCGTGTTTGTGCCCTGTGTTTGTGCCCCATGCTTGGAACCCCGTGTTAGTGCCTGTTTTGGAGTCCATGTGGATTCCCTGTGTTGATGTCCCATGTTGGAAGCCCATGTTGGAACCTCGTGTTTGGAACCCCTTGTTGGTGCCCTCTGTGGGTTCCCTGTGTTGGTGCCTCATGTTGGTGCTTCACGTTGGTGTGTGTTGGAACCCCATGTTTGGAACCCTGTGCTGTGTCCAGTGTTTGGTGCCCTGCGTTGGAAGCCCGTGTTTGAACCCCATGTTAGTGTCCATGTTTGGAATCTGGTGTTGGTGTCCGTGTTTGGAATCCGTGTTGGTGTCCGTGCTTGGAACCCCATGTTGAAATCTGTGTTTGGAATCTGGTGTTGGTGCTCATGTTTGGAATCCATGTTGGTGTCCATGTTTGGATCCCATGTTGGAATCAGTGTTTGGAATCTGGTGTTTGTGTCCGTGTTTGGAATCTGGTGTTGGTGTCCGTGTTAAAACCCTGTGTTGATGGCCGTGTTTGGAATCTGGTGTTGGTGTCCGTGTTGGAGCCCCGTGTTGGTGTCTGTGTGTGAACCCCGTGTTTGTGTCCGTGTTTGGAATCCATGTTGGTGTCCATGTTTGGAACCCGTGTTGGTGTCTGTGTTTGGAATCCGTGTTGGTGTCCATGTTTGGAACTTGTGTTGGTGACCGTGTTTGAACCCCATGTTAGT
>VZTX01014569.1:0-37580 GCA_013400915.1 Pardalotus punctatus
GTCCCCCGGCCGCGGCAGCGCGGCGGCCCCGCCGCCCGCCGACAGGAGACGGGAGGCGCCGGCTGCCGGCTCCCCGATCCAGCCTATCATAAAGGGTAAGGAGGGAGCGGGACGGGCTCCCGGCGCTGCCGGGCCCGCTGTGTAACCCCGCGGGCAGCGGCTGAGAGAAGGCCCAGGGGACCCGGGAGCGGCCGGAGTGTCCCGGCACCACCCAGGACCGGTTCGGCTCCCCGGAATTCCGGCGCCCTCCAGCCCCGCGAGGTTCCGCGGTGTGTGCTGAGGTTTAAAGCTGGGCACCTGGGAGGCTTAGCTGGCTTTCCTCTCTCACAGCTGGAAACCAGGGTGTCACTCTGGCTTTTTTTCGGGGAGCCGAGTCGGCCACCGAGGCCCTTGCCACCGCCGTGGAATTTCCTGGGGAAGCTCTTACCTGGGTCTAGTTCGCCCAAGTCTTGTTCTGGGTAATCCGTGTGCAGAAGCGTTTGGATTGGGAAGTGGATTAGCCCGTGCTTTAATTACTGCAATCATGTCTTTCCCCGATTTCCAGATAAGCGTTCTGCACAGTTTTGGAACGGGGTTTGAGATTCAGGGTGTTGAACAAACGCAGGTGGATACAGTAGAGACGGGTGCCGCAGGGCAGGTCCAGCAGCTGGGGCAGGAGAACGCATCCTTTAGATGGCAGTGCCAGCTTAAAGTCTTTGATGGGACTACTCTGAATAGTCCTTGAAACAGTATTTGCTATTGCTCACACAGTGCTTTTCAATTTAGCAGGATTTTATTTATGACAGACGAGCCAGTTTCTCCACATTTAAGTAGTAAACATTCTTTTCCAAAACTGAATTTCAAGTCTGGCCCTGGAATACAAGAAAATGCTGATAGTTTTCCTTTGTAGTGAGGATTCCTCTTGTCTCTTGCTGCAGAAGACTCCCACACTTACGCTGTGAATCTCTGTTAAGCTGCAGCGTTTAGTTCTGTTCTTTTACCACCATTAACAATCAGATAAGAAAGCTGTACTGAGGTGAAAGAGGATTGAGACAAAGAGTGCTGAGCCACAGAGAATGTTCACCTTCACAGAAAAGTGTCTTTGGCATCTGGAATACTGGTTCGTTCTGTTGTATCTAGCTGGTGGTTTGCTGGATAGATAGGTTACCCTACAAGGTGCTGTTTTGGTTTTGTATGTGCTTGGTGAGCAGTAGTCCTTCCTCACACTGAGGTATGGTGTGCTGCCTGTGTTGTGTTGCCTGCTGTGGAAGTGAGAGAAAAACTAAAATTCTGGCTTTTTTTCATCTTCTAGACGTTGGGGAAGTCTATTCAAGACTGCTGGATCACAGACCAGTAATTCAGGGAGAAATACGTTACTTTGTTAAAGAATTTGAAGTAAGTATTTATATCTTATTGGATGCTGTCACGGTATGAAACTTTGAACAGTTTTAGCACCTTTTTAGATGCCATAGTAGGTATATAACTTTCTTCAGAAGAACTTGACATGGATCTTTTTCCCAAAATAACACACCTGTAGCATACGTCTGCATCTTCAGTAAACAAGGCAATAATTTAGGTCTTTGTCTTTTAAAAGTTTGGAAAGGATCATACTTTTTCCTGGTGAAGATTGGCAGGAATATTGATATAGGAGAATACTGTAGTCCTGACATCTTAGAGAGGTCCAGTTGGTTCAAGAAAAGTGCTGTTGGCCAGTATAGGTCTGTATCTCACTAAGAAATTTATGCCTCAGCTGGATTCAGCTAGCAGAGTTGTAATTTTTTTTTCTTTGATTTTCGTTACACAAGAGGAAGTGATATTACTGGAAGAGCAACACTTCGTGCAAAGTAATAAAATTATTAAAAATTGAATGATTGCTATCTGATTGGCTGCAAATAAGGCTAAAGTACTGAATGTGTGAAAGTGTATAATTATATGCAGCTTTGCCTGGTGTGTACAATTTGGTTTCCACAAGATGGCAGCAAAAGTTTAGAAAATTTGAACCTTATGTCATCTAAAGGCTGTTTCTGAGTAGATTTTCATTCTTACAGAATGTGGACTTTAGAGTCAGTCCTGAAAATGCAGTTACACCTCAAACATCAAAAATGCAGACCTGATTTGAATGACCTTAAAATGTCTTTCCCCCTTACCCCACCACCCAGATTGTAGCTTATATTTCAGCAAGATCTGTTTTGTCTCTGCTGGTTTATCCAAAAACGGATGTGAAATAAACTGTTATCAGATCTGTATTGTATGGGCTTGAGAGTCATAAGACATTATTTCTTTTCTCTGCTTTCCCTAACTAAGCTATAGAAGACAGTAAGTAGTTTTACATGTCATTCCACAGGAAAGAAAACTTTAAACTCATGGACAAAATTAGGACTTATATCTTTAGATTGATAATTCATAGATTTGTCTCATTGCACCTGAAGTCTTGTTCTTTTTTTTAACGAATTTAATGTGTTCTTAGATCTTTTATTGAAATTTAATTACTGGTTTATATTTCTATCAGGGGAATAGCAAAATAGAGGATTGTTTTAAATTTTTACAATTTAGAATTTCTTCTAAGTGGGCTCAGGACCACTGGGACCCAAAAATTCCGCTTGTTTCCAGCTTTGAGATATGAGATACCTTTTTGGTTGTAGTAGAACATGTGTTTATTTTTTCAATTGTTAGCCACTAGTGTGCAATGAATGGAGGTTTGCACTCAGGAAATCTGGATCCTGTTTAATTAAGTGGTTTTACTTCTCTGTGCCTCTGTTTCCAGAGTTTTAAAACGGGTATGGTGACCATGTCCCACTTCATGTGATACAGTATTTTCTGTTTATGTAGAGTTTTTATCTGAAGGAAAATGCTGGTGAAATTCAGAGTGGGAATAGCAATGTGGCTTCAGAAAAATAGATTCTTTTTTTAGATTTAAACAAAAAAACAATATCTTGCTGTTCTTGCAATTAATCATGATCAGTAGTGAGCTATCAGAGCTGTCTCTTTAGTCAGCTGTGTTATATTATTTTTTAGTTGACTTCATTGCTTTACTTCAGCTAAAACAATTTTGCTTGCATTGTTTTCACCTCATTTCATGCTAAATGTGGAGGGTCTGACATCAAGCATGCAGAATCACTGCTATGTTATTTCTCAGTAACAACTGAGTTATAAAAATCGAATGCTTTCAAGCTCTGTTGCTCTCTGTTGTTTTAGATATGCTGTAAATTATCTATACAAAACAGCACATTTTTCCACACAGTCTGTAACTACTTAATACTGCCTTTTCTTGCAAAGGAGAAAAGGAGGAGGAGTCATTTAAAGAATTCTTGTATTTTAATGTGAAGAGTGGAACATTGCTCTCTTTTTTTCGCAAAGCAATTTTATCTACATTGTTAAGTAAGTAGAGTAATGCTTTAGTAGACAGTGGTGTAGTCTTTGAGATGAAGCCATAAGTTTATCTACTGGGAAACCACCTTTATTTTGCAAAATGAAATTCCTTGCTAGCCAATCACTTTCTTTCATTTTTCTGGCAGGAAAAACGTGGCCTCCGAGAACTGCGAGTACTTGAAAATCTAAAGAGCACGATCTTTGAAACGAATGAACGTGTTCTTCCGAAGTGTGAGCAGGCAATGCAAGACAATTTGAGTGAAACCTTCAAGAGATGTAAGCAGGTTGCTTCTTATTATTCTTGATGCATCATTTTGAGGAGTAATTTAAGTAGTTTGGATTCAAAATATGATTTGTAAAAAAGTTACCACACCTGGATAATTTGCTACTGTTTATTGCTTTTTTCTCTCATTTCTGTGAAATTTTGAAAGGGAAGCATCAGGGACGTTTTTTGATATGTAGTAGTCCAGCCAATCAGTTCTGGCTGACGTTATATTAAAGTTTTTTGTTGATTTACTTAGAAGCTTCTTTCAGCTCATTCTTTTCCTATTCACTTGGAAATAGTGGTCCATGTTGGCTAAAGCTATGGACAAAATTTTTGTCTCCTGGTTTGTTGCAAGCATGCTGTGATGTGACCTTCATGTTTCTTAGTTTTCCCACAAGAGTGCATAATATTGTCTCCCATCATTTAAAACAAAACTTGCTGCTGTATAGCTATGAAATGTATTATTATCTTCAGACACAAATTGGGAAGTAATAGTAATTGTATGCTAGTCTGAATTTCATCATTATTATAATTAATGTATCTCCTTACTGCTCAGATTTTAAAACTTTAAAATTTTTACTAATTTTTAAGTATCCTTTTTTTATCTTACTCATTCAGCAGGATGGCTTCTTCAAAAGAGATTTAAAGAGAGTATGGGTACACAGCTATAGCTGCCAAATTTATGCAGTTGAAACATGCCACTGTGTTTTTGTTACAATTTGTGTGTGACATGTTGTGTAAGCATTTAATTTCCTGTAACTTATTTATATGGCATCTGGCATATGCAGAATAGCAAATGGTAGCTGATGCTTTACACATTAAAGGATCACAGGAAAACACTGAAACTTAAAATTTAGTCATGCAAATAAGGCGTATGTCCTAATACCATCCAACTGGGGTGAACCTTCAGTGCTGCTCCCTGACTTTCTAATGGCCAGCTGTGCAGTACATCTTTAGTAAGAGAGTCACAGGACGGCTGAGGTGGGAAGGGACTTCTGGAGGTCATGTCCATCCTCCCTGCTCAAGCAGTGGCAGTTTGAGCTGTGCGTCCAGGACTGCATCCAGTTTCTGCTTTGGGGAAATCAGTTTATTTAATTCTGCATTAATTAAATGTTAAATAAGTTAGGGGGGGAAAGGTGTGTAGGAATACAGTTCTATTTCCATTAAGAAGTTTTTCCAGGCTTAGTCTCATGGGAGAAGAGAATGACTCCAGCTTAAAGATATTCTCCATGTGGAGTCCATAGACAGCTGATGGGGAAAAAATAAGGAAAAAAACCCCAACTAAAATGTAGAGTTTGGTCACCTGTTTCTACTTACTGACTTGAGAGGGGTTTTTGATGTCATCTGAGGTGCTGACTAGTGCACTCCAGCTCATCAGCAACACTGAGAGTGCGGGCACAAGAGGACCTCGCTGCCTTTCTGGTTTTGACTTCTAGCACACACAGAGGTTGAGCTCTGCAATAAGCCTACTTGCTTTATACTTATAACTATTACACTTATAAAAGTATCTTCTACAAGTACTGATGACTCTCAGGCAGAATTAAGTGACACAGTGGAATATAATCTTCACCTTGCAACAGCCTCACATTTTCTAAATCCCTTTCAGGCAAGTTTCTTTGATTTACAGCAGCAGACTGATCTACTGCAATTTGTTATTTCAGTGCAAGCTGCCAACGCTATGATCCATAGACTCCAAGAGAGAGAATATGAAGCAAGAAAGGTAAAGGATGGATGGATAGATTTTTATTGTGTGTTCTAGGAGTCTTGTGCTTCACAGCAAGTTTTTCTGCCTTCAGTACAGCAAAACTTAAAAGCATGTTTTTCTATACCTTATATATTTGCAGTAAAACTTCTTTTGGGGTGATTTCTGCACTTATAAAATGTGCACTGCAAAGTTAATGGAGCTAGCTAACTCTTCCTACAGTATCCTGATATATGGAAACTAATTTTTTTTTATTATTTCCTTTGCTTTATTTTCCCTCCTAGCTCAGACGATAACATTTGTCACATACAGGGAAAGCTTAAATATAAAAAATCTTATTTTCTGTGGAACAAATAACATCTGCTAACCTACCAGAATGGAAATGTAAATCTTTCCTAGTTAGCTGAGAACATTGACCATATTATATATATTGCTTGTTGAAAAGGAAGTGTGTTTTTCACTTGTGGATGGGTTGTTTAATGAAGGGCTATATTATAGGAACATGCGAATCATTGGAACCTTTTCAGTTGGCTAAACTTTGCTTATTTGAAATACATGTGCTCTGAATCTAAAACCTGGAAAATTGTACAAGAAATTAGTTTCATGTTTTCCCATTGCTACTTCTGTATTGTGTTCCTGTGTTATCTCTTTACTTGCAAAATGCTGTTGATAATAATTTAGTTCAGAAAAAATGAAGTTATTTCCATGGCCATCAAGCAAAACAGGCTGTGCATTGATGGATGTAAGCTGATAGTCATGTTTTTCTTTCCTTTTTTGCAATTGATGAAGATGGGCAGTCCAGTTGCAATTGAATACTAGTACTGTGCAAACAGCACACTCCTGAGCACTGACAGAGTTTGCTTGTGTCTAACACTAGTGTAGATACTAGTGGGGTTAAATGAGAAATTCTTACGGTTCTGCTACTGTTTGTTTGGAGTAAAACTTTAGTAAAAAATTTATAACTTATAAAATGAACAGTCAGTAAGAATGGTGACTATTCTTTTTGAAAAATCTTAGCTGTATGTTTCCACTTTTTTTAAAATTTTTAATACATAGCGGAAGAATAGTTATAGCTATTCAGGATTTGTGGCAATTTCTTTAAGTTTTTATAGTAATACTTTTTGGCTTAAAACTTTCCAAATGGGAGTAGTAAGAGGTAGGTAACTTTTTTTAAAACTATTAATAAAAGTTGTCATTGTAGTGCAGCCCCTTGAGGAGAAACACTTTTCCTTACTTTTCTGAAATTATGTGTTCTGAAAAAATAATGGGATTTTGGTGGAATGTAGTGTCAGGTTTGCATAGGTGCTGTGTAAGTGTGTCAAAAAGTGTTTGAAACACCAGTGTTTCAAAACCTGTTGAATGCAAAGTAGTGTACCAGTCAAACTGTTTTTATACATTGGTGTATTTTGTTAGTAGATGTTACTGTATCTGCGGCAAACAAAATGTATCTTGGCATAATGTTGTTAAAGTGTATCAAATTGTGCACTGAAAAAATCATGTATTTTGCCCATGCTGTGTGATCTTGAAGAACACCAGAGAGTGTTTAGGAATACATAAATTATTCCCAGTGCCTTAGGTGGACAAAAATGTCATACATAGGAAATGGTTATTGCTGATACACTGAAAAAGAGAGGATTTGGAAAAAAGGGAAGGATTTATCCTCTCTTTTGCTGGGAGATGGAGCAAATGGAAGAACAACTGCCTAGATTTATTTTGGCTTCTGCACCTGTAATACAAGGGGGCCCAACTGTTAATAAAGGTCACAAGCAATCCACAGAATTACATTGCATTTTGTCATCTGCATTGGGTGCATGTATGATCTCTCTTTCTAGATATACAGACATTTTTTAAATTTTTTTTTCAAGATAAGAGAGTGAAAGGAATTAGACTTACCAGAAGCCAAGCAGTAGGAAGGTGTAGGGGGAAAAATAACTTATTTATAAGGGAAGACATTAATCACAGTGAGAGCTAGCTGGCTAAAGCAGAAACACTGGCTGCCAGTTTCAAAACATTTAATATCTCTGTTGTTATAGTCTACAGAAATAGCATCATTGCTAATACAATCACATTAATAGTATTGCAGACATTTTACCACTTTTTTTAATTGACTAAGCAAAAAAAAAAAGTTTTCTTCTTAATTTCACTTTTCCATATGTTTTCTTTCTAATTTCCAGTTTTTCTGATACTTTAACATATAGGTCTTATTTTAAACCCTCTGTTTTAGTATGGAAATGATTGCTACAAACTTCATATTTTCCTCCTCAGCTTCAGGCAGACAGGGTGATGGCTCGTGAAGAGAAGTGCATCACCCACTGGGAGGAGTTCATGAAAGAACAGCAGAACAAACGTGCAGAGGTGGATGAAGAGCACAGAAAAGCCATGGAGCGCCTCAAAGAGCAGTATTCTGAGATGGAGAAGGAACTGGCCAAATATGTTTCTTTTTGAGACCTCTTTTAATAATGCTGGATTTGTGCCATGCTCAGTTGCTTCTGACTTAAGTTGAGGTTCTTTTGGAAAGCTGAAACTGTTAGCAAAAAGGAGAATTTCCTCCACAGGCTTGGTATGGGAAGAAAAGGTTCGCATACTTTCAACTTAAGTGCCTATCTATGCTTGTTTCGTTCAGGGCAGGTGGAATGTCAGTATTTCCTTGTTTGTTGGAAGGTGGAACTGAAAATTGTGTGACTGCATCAGCTCAGGGAGTTGCAAACTGGAGTTCTCTCCCATTGGCAGAGTATGGTATCCTTTGGGAAAACAGAGACTAATGTGATACTAACTATCCTGGTGTGCAGCCACAGCCCTTTCCCAAAAAGGAGGTTAATAGGTTCCAGCCATAGTTAGCTGAGAATTCACTGGGAAAACTCTGCTTGTTGATTTTAAGAAAATAAACTTTTCTTATGGAATATTTTACTTCTAAGTTTTACTGGTGAAAGATCTCAACAGAGTTTTAAATCCAATTGTAATTCAAACTTTTGGGTTGTATGTTCAGTATTATGAAGTAGAGTTGCAATTTGAATGGTTTTTGCTAACATAAAAATTGTAAGGTAAGCTTGGTCAACAATCCTGATTTTTTTTCTCCCTGTGAATGTCTCAGGCCTCTCTTGTTAAGATTTACTGTTCTAAGCAAAGCCAAAACAAGCTAAAAAGTAATCATGAGAAGCATATCAGTCTTTGTATTAGCTTTATAGCTAGTACAGTTTTACCTTAAATATTTGGCATGCTGTTGGTTTGCTTAGGATAAGCTTGTCAGAAGTTTATGAAGCAATTGAGGTAAGATTTTTGTTTCTTTATCAGCATAACAAAGGAGCAGATTAGTGGTAAATGCCTGTAGTACTGATCTGCTTTCTTGCTAAGTTACTGTTACAGCATATGTGAAACTCCTGCACTGCTTTCTTTTATTCCAAATCTGCAGTTACCAGCAGTGTAACTGAGGAAGTTAACTTAATCAGTTCATTAACCAAGGAAAACGAGACGTAGTACCTTAATGAAATTTGCTGCAAGCTAACCGTTAGTGCAGGAAATATCTTTCCGTAATTTAGCTGGTGTCTGATGTAGAATGGAAACAGGTAAAAATAAACAGAATTTATGCATTACCTGTATTGCAGCAGTAATATACCAACAAGGGTTGCTTGTGTAGGTTTATGGCTTGGTTTCAAGGCTCCATTCCTGGCAGCATGTTGATAGTGTGATTAAAGTTAGTAGAGGAGATGGAATAAGTATTTGAGATTTCTTTCAATAACCCTGAATTCCTGCCAAGCTGCTCTGCCTGCTACTGTAGGCCCAACAGCTTCATCAATCATCGTCGTGTATCTGGACTGAAAAGAGGACTTGCCAACACTGGGGCATGCTGGAATGTTGTTAATTCTCTGTTCTGAATGGAAAAAACATAGATGTCTCAAAACTATCCCACACATGAAAATAGGAAAACCTCTTTTAGAGCAACTCCTATCTGGATAAAGGGTGATTTCTGTAATATTTCTCAGCTTATGAACCCGTGATGAATGTTGGAACTAAGCTCAGACTTTTCATTTAAAAAGAAAAAGTTAGTTCTTGACTGTCTTTAGAATTGGGTATGGAATAGTTTTGTTTGGAAGTGGCTCTTCTTCTTACCAGATTATTTGATGTATATGTGCTCAAAGCCCAAATATCTTTGTAACAAAATGCATTTAACTGCATACTGAATTAATTTTTATTTTTGCACTGACGATTTTTATTGAGATTTAGATATCTAATTAACTGTGCACTGGAGCTGTAGTTTTTAGTATTTCATCAATTTGAGGGCTCGTAAGCAATGGTGCAAGTGTTACAAGTTGAATATTCACTGGAAAATAAAGTGGTATTTCCAAAACCTGGGATATGTGCTGATTCTTTGCAAAGCCTCTGAAGTACTAACACTGAAAATGTGTTCCACTTTCAGAATGTTTTATGCTGAAGATCATTTGAAAGCACGTTTCTTCAAAATCTCTACCTACCTCTTGGTCAATGTTATTCATTGTGGGGACTAAATGAAAACTATCTGTTTCTGAAATAATTTCATTTCGTAACTTTCACTCTTTTTTGCATGATGTGCTATAGATTTTGAGTCACTTAGAAATGCTTAATCATCTTTGAAGCAACTTGCCAACATTTATAGGAAAGCCTATTTTTTCTGTCCAAAGGCTTAAAAAAATCTCAACCAATACCTGTGTCCAGTACTGTCTCAGTATATCTGACTGATAAAAAAAGATCCCTGTCTTCAGCAGTTTTTTGTCAAGGTGGGACTGTGGTCTGTCTGGACAAAATAGTTCTCCACAGTGCAACTTCCTTTGCAAGATACAAATTCCTGTTATTCACAGTCTCAGGCATTCAGGAGAAATAGATTTGGGAGAAGAATGAATAGTTTAATAGTTGGTTTTATTGGTGCATGAAGGAAGTGTTTCACCTTATGCTTGCAATTTTACATGACTGAATTCCATAGTTTTAAAAATCTTGAGGATATCTTTAATCCCTGTTAAACTTGGTAGAAGTTTGCATTGGATTCCAATAGGAGTTGAAAAAGATCCTCAGTATTAAGTTAACCTCTAGTATGACAGGTGAGTTTTGCAATCTGTTTTCTTACCAGTCTATGTGTATAACTTTTTTTGCTTAACTCTTAGTGCTGTTTATTTTGCTGAATTGTTCTTTGTTACCAAAAGTGAGGTTGGGTGTCATGTAACCACTGGAATATTTTCTTCGTCTTTCTGTTCTAATGAACACATAGCAAGAAGCTGGTGTCCTCCTTGGAGCTGCTGTATGAAATCTGCCACTGCTGTGTTTAGGAGCAATCACAAATTGAGGAACTGAAGAGATATTTAAGGGTTTGGGTTTTTTCAAACTGCCTTATGTTAACAATGAACCTGTGTGCTGTTCTTCTTGGAATGTTTTATATCTAAGGCCTACCACATTATTTTAATCTTGGGAATGAGGGAGAATGCTGATCTGTACGCTCTTCCTCTGCTTCTTTCTGTGGTGACACTAGGTAATATTTCTAATAGAAAAAGTACATCATTACAACTGGAACATCGCAACTTCTCTGCTAATTTGTGGATTGTTAAATCTTTCCTCAAAAACTGTGGAGTTTTTTTCAATAGTCAAACTATATAGCAAATAGATAATCAGCCAGTGAATTGAATCAGTTCACTGCTGAATTAAAAAAAGCTTAATGTGTCTCAAGGGTGTGGGTTTTGAGGTTGACAAATGTTCCCCAGCAGGTGTCAGTGCAGTCTGGAGAAGGAACCTGAGGAAGCCCGTTTTCATATGAAGCATAAAATGTAAGTGCTGCTCTTCAGTTGTAACATGGTGTTTTGTGTAAGTAACAGACATTTTGTGGATGAAGCTGCATACTTTTAAATAAAAGGTGATGCTACTTACCAGTGGCATTTACTCCACCAGAACAGGACATTCTTAAAGTTAGTTATGTAACGTGCTGATGTGAACAATGTTGTCTGCAGATCTTCTGCATTCTAAATAAAATTTATTACAATCTGAGATTAGGCTCAAATGTTGGAGATTAAAACCTTCAAGAGCTGCATTCTTACACTACTGTTTTAGTGGATCAGGTTTCCTGAAGGTTTGAAGCAAAAGTTTAAGGTTATTGAAAGAGATTGTGCCCTAAAAAGGAAATGGGATTGCCTGCAAATAAAATCTATGAACAAAATTACTAAACCACACGTTTTTAAAATAGGCCAGTTATTTTAATTGCTTATAATGAAATTAACTTCTCAAAATAGTAAAGATGCAGTACACTCAGTGCTGTTGGTCAGGCTTCTGGTCTGTGTGTCAAGATGCAGCAGAATCTGCAGGAAGATGGAATTGCAGCAGCTGTAGTAGCATTTTAATGATTAACACAACTTTCATAAATAGTTTAGTCAAAGATTGTTCAAAAATTCCAAATAATGTAGACATTTAAAAGAGAAGGGAGAAGTCAAAAGCATCAGAGTATTCTGAAGAAGTTAACAAAGGAAGTTTTCTAAGGGTTGAAAGAAATCTTGTAGAGATACTTTACTCCACATCCATGTACCTTCCAGTTCTGCTGAGTGTACAATATTGCATGCAGTACCTTGGCAGTTTCATAGATAAATAATGAGCAAAGTAGGCACAAATTTACTCAACAATGGTGAGCATTAGAAAATCTTGCAGAAGTCCTTCTAGGGTGTAAAACTGTAGCATTGAAAATCTGGGTTCAGACTTGTGCTTCCTAACTGGAATCACATAAAACTAAGTTTCAGTTTGCTGCCTTAAATGCTTTGTCTGTGCCAAATCAGAACATGGATTGCTCAGATTTTTATTTAACATCATTTCAAAGATGGTGAAGAAAAAAGACAGCCCTTTCAAGATGTACTTCTGAGATAACTGGGTGAACAATACTGTAAGTTCAAACTGTAATTTAAAATAAAACCATACATTTCCTCAATCTTCTCCACTAATGACTCACTGGGTGGATACAAGGAGACCTGCAAGTGAGTGCATATATGTATTTTTTAACAGATATTGCATTTAATGTGATGTAATGGAATTTAGTGAGAACCAAAGCACTATTTATGGCTTTTGCATGGTACTTATTACTAGCTTTTTGAGATGGGCATAATCTATAAATTTATCCAGCATTTCATGACATATGGGCCCAATATTCTCGAATCTGGAAAAAAACACCTTTGTTCTTGCTGCAGTAAATGTTACAGGATAAGCATTTTTAGTTGTCTTTGAATTAATTGTAAAATAAATTTGCAATCTTGATTTGCAAAGCTTTTGGGGTCGTCCCTAGTCAGTGCTTGCCCAAACTTGGATATGCAAAAATGCCTCTTGTCACAACGTGTTCTAGAATATGCACAGCACTTCTCAAGAGCTTTAGCTCTGGGAAATTTAGTTCAGGATTGCTCGAGGTCATAGGAAGTCCTTTATGAGTGGACCGAAGTTTGTCCTTCCCACATGTTTTTAGCCCTCATTAAATAAATTCCGGTTCCTGAAAATCCCCTCTCCAGATGGCTCTAAATATGTCCCAGTATTTACTCTGTCAACTAGAAAGCTTCTAAGCCAAATTGCATAAATAGAAAATACTGTGCATCCTTCCAATGTACTGATTTGAAAGAAAATTGAACATGATTTAGAAAGTATTTACTAAACAATGTTCAAAACTGTAAAGTAGAACTACAATTTTATGCCTAGGTAACAGTTTGGTTTCAAACAACAAATTAGCTTTTGGAATCCTAAGGAGGAGTTATCCATCAAGCTCTCACAGTTTTAAGGATTCAAAAGTTGTCTAGAATAAGCAGCCTGCAATACATCACAAAAGTGGAAAAACTTTCTGGAATGAAGAAGCACTTGAAGCTAATAGAATGTGTCCTGAGCAAGTTTGGAGACACTCATTGTATCAGCCAATGTGATGAATTTGTTGTCTGGGGCGCCTTGAGTACAGAAGACAAATCCTGCACAGATACCTTGTGTAGGACAGCACCTTTCTACCATTTCAACACCTTTTTTGTACCCACGTATCCAGGACAGGTGTGCCTATTCACTGACTACCCTCTCTGGTTGTAAAAAGACTCAAAAAACCAAAACACCAAATCTCAAAATATATACATACATATTTTAAAAAGAAATTACCAGGATGTATTGTGTTTTGAAACTTCCTTGCAGCTGTGACTTGCAGATGATATAGAAAATGCAATTTCCTTCAAAACATGCACAAACAGATAGAATATTATAATAAAGCTGTCTAGTTATTGACTTTCGTTTCTTAGCCAGCTGTTGAAATAGGGAGGAAATGGACAATGCAGCCCACTAGATCAGGTTGTTGTACAGTTTGTATTTGCCACTGTGGTGGTCACTATCACCACACAGTCACTAAATGCACAAATCTTCCTTCAGTTTGTTTTTAGAAGATGCAAATCCTAGAGAAGTGTGTGGTGGTCAATCTGGAGCACAGAAAGCCATAGCAGAGTTTCTGCATGAGCATGCAGAACAGAGCATCCCTTAGCCCTTTGCATCCTCTCCCTTAAAAGAAATAGTAGTCCCTGCTTTATACTTTTTCCAGGCCCAATTTTACTTTAATCAAAAATTAAATTGAAGTTCAAAAACTGGGTTAAAATTTTGCCATTGTCTTTAGTCAAAATAAAGAAAGAGGCTCAAACAAGAGCCCTTGTTGTTACAAGTTTCAGTCCTGATTATATTTTGCCCGTTGACACGTAACTGGACTAAGACCACCTACATCTGCAAGGAGGTTATCCAGCAGCCATTGCATCAGTGCTACTGTAGGTCATTGCCTCAGTGTGCTCCCTTTAAAAAGACTGCCATAAAGAGAAACTTCAGCTGAAAACTATTTCCAAATAATTTTCACACGGTAAGGAATTATTCTTCATATATGATGTGATTTCCACTTGCACCTTCCTTCTGCTTTCAAGTTCCCAGGCTGGTTTGTCCCACAGAATCCAATAAAAAAAGTGTAATTTCTCCCTAGGGTCTTTTCTGGTCATGCTTGATATCACTTAACATAATGAGCTTTTTATTCTCACATCATAAAAGGTTTTGTTTGAAATTTCTCTTTTTTTTTTTTTTTTGTACTTCAACGAAAAGTGTTGCTTACATCCCTTCTAAAGAATGCTCTGAGTTATGTGAAATGTGGACATGTTGTCTGGGCCAACCCCTTATCTCTGCCAGATTCAAAAAGTCTGGTTCAGTACAGTGGCTTAGACTGCATGTTTTTATTGTGTTTTGTTTCTTTTAAAAATACATATGTGTGTGTCTTGTTAAAAAACATTGCTGCCCCCGTCTAGGAACAATGCAACACTCACATCATTTCCTGAAAGAATAGAGTTGGAAGGCAATTATCTACTCACCAAACAGGCTAAAACAACAGTTCCTGATATTCTTCTCAAATATTTCAACTTCCCAGGAATCCGGAAAAAATAATTCCATGAGATGGTGTTATGAATGAAGGTATGACATTTCAGTTTCCTTCGCTTGGAATCAGACATCCAGAGGTAATAAATTACCCGGCTCTTGGCACTTCTGGGAGGGGAGCAAATGGCTGTGGCAAATTGTTTTTCTTCAGAGCGGGGACAATGAAGTGCTTTTACATCCTCCTTTGTCCAGTGACAGGCAAAGGCTTCTCTCTTAATGGGCTTTCATTAGCAATCACATGAATTACACAGAGAAGAAACAGGAACCTGACAGTCAATACCTTGAATTAAATTTATTTAGAGGTAGGAAAACACAATAAGGACTTCTTTTCCCCATTTTATCTCTGTGAAGTAAAGCCTGGTCTGAGAAATGTGCTGTGATTGGAAAATATACGGGAAAAAATCAGGGGTGACGAAGCATCTTTACCTCCTTCTCAGTGAATGTAATTTTCACCAGCATTGTCTTGGTCTAGTTTCTGTCACTCTAAAATGACTGCATCTGCTTTCTGTGTTCATTTTATGCCTCTTTGTTTTGCATTATTAGTGCTAATGCTAATAGTAGTAACTGCTTTTCAGGTTCTCTGTCAAATGTAATCTTCACCTTACTCATTAATTTGGATTTTAATAGATCTTAGAGAGGATTGAAACTTGGATTGTGTGATAAATATTATATTGGCATAAAAAAATGAAATGCTGCTCCTGGGAAAAGAATTGATGCTCTTGATCTTTAAAAAACTCCCTTTAGGTGTTTAATAATCAAGCAAATGGAAAACACTTCTGAAAAGTGTATTTGGATCCAAAATGAAGCACCTTAGCAAGGCAGCACAGGGAACCTTGCACTATTAAATTTGTGAAGTCACAGCAAGGAAACAGTAAGTCAATGCACATCAAAAGACAAGCAGCATTAAACCAGAAACCTCTAATTGATCTTGCTGTCATTCTTGTGTTGGGGTGGAGTGTGAAGAAAATACTCTTAAAAAGGAAAGGTATAGATTCCATTTAACTGATAAAGAAGAGAGATAGCTCTGATTCAATGAGAATATATATATATATGTCCTATTACTTTTCTTAGAATTGTTTTTCTTTCATTACTTCTTGGAGGGAACTTGATAGAGCTCCACCAGCTCCAGGGGTGTGAGAGCACTTGCCATGCAGCAGCAGAGGCTGCAGAGTCTGTCTGGACTCAGCATCTGGAAGCACATTCAACATTTACAAGGGATCACTTGGCCAGAAAGACCTGGACTCAGCAGAGGGCTTTGCATGTCTCCACACTGTGTTGTGTTTGTGCCAGGGAAAACAGAAGGACAAAATCTTGCTCCTGCTGAAGCCTTTAGCAAAATTCACATTAACTTCACTGCAGCTAGAATTTAGCTGCAGGTTTTGTAGTCAGGTATGATTTCTCGAGGACAAAAGCAAGAATTCCCTTTTTTTTAATAATGACCCTGAACTGTTGTTCAGGATGAGGAAATTTGATAATGTAATCACTGTTCTCATGCCACTGAACTTTCATGCCCATGCAATTTAGATCTTTGTCAAATTGAATCTATTTTGCAGGTTTGCAATATATCTACTTATTTCTGTTTTATGAAATAGTGAAGATGTGATCCTGTTTGCCTATCAAGATTTAATGAGTTCATCACAGCTCAAAACTAGCTTTTTTCGAGCATTTAAAATTGGAAGGCATCTCATGACTGATGAGGTCTGAGAGTTTTAGTATGTTTTGTGGCTCATGACATGTTTTGTGAATAGCAGGTTGGTTGTTAGTATCTGTGAGGGGTAGGTAGTAAGAGTACCTTGTCTTTTACCCAAAATGTCACAGTGGCTTTTACATGAACCAAAAAATAATAAAGGTTAAATTTAGTTTATTGTTTAGTAGATCTTTCTTTTCCTGCCTGACATCCCAGGATGCATGTGAAGGCACATGTGAACTTCTTGTTCCCATTTTGCTTTCTCTATTCTTGACCATGGTAGGGAGGTGATAAGCTAGTAGTTTCCACAACTGTTTTGGGAGAGCCCAACAGGCTTCACCTCCCATCCTTTTCACATGGCCTCATAATTGTGACTGCTGTAGGACTTGATGCTCTGCTTTCCACCAGAGCTGTCCCTTTGGCTTCATTTCAGCTCATTGCTGAGTTGGCAATGTAATACAAAAGGAGTAAAAGGCAGTAAATTATTTCTGTTACTAGAACACCATTAGCGGCCATTAAGCTAGTAACAGATGTTTAACTGAAAGGTCAGATAATTTACAATGTGAAACATTATTTTAGTTGCCACCTTTCACAATTAGAAGTATGTAGTTTACCTGCCTAATACTCAAAGTGTTTGTGGCCCCCATGCAGTTAGCTAAAACCTGGGCTGAAAATCAGAGCCTCACTCCATTATAGGATCATAAAGAAGGAAAAGGGGGGGAAAAAAACAGTCCCACAGAGCTCAGTAAAGCCAACGAAGAGTCATTATGTCTTGGCATTCTGTAATATCTATATTGATATTTTGCTAAGCCTTTTGATCAGAAGAAATTGGACAGAGCAATAAACAGCTAAAGATTAGATAAGAAGACTCAAGTATCAGCTTGCTTGGAAGCAAAGTATGTTTTAAGATATATGGTCTGGAAATCTTAGGCAATCTATTCTATATACTTTTTTTTAAAACGTGGGATTTATTAGAGAAAAGTGGAATTTATTATCGTTATTTTAATGTCTATAGAAAACAGGATTGTCACCTTTTCTTACTGTGCAAGTAATTGAGTCATGAAGGCTCCAAATTTATTTTCTATAGAATTGAAAAGGAAAGAAAAGTTCTCAAATTGTAACATGTAATGGTACTGTGCATCCAAGCGTAGTAGGGGGAGTGTTTTGTAGGGGGTTTTGTGGATTTTTTTGTGGGGGGTTTTTCCTGAATATGCTGGTGGAATAGCTGTGTTTTGTGCTAAGTATAATATCTTGTTCCTGGGATCTGTGTAACTTCTGTGTAACTGAGGAAAAGGAGAAAACCAAAACTGTAGAGACAGGAGTACTACATAGACAGATAAGGCATTTGGAGTTACGTTATTTTTATATATTAATTTCTATTAGATGCTACAAACAGAGAAGGGATGGAAGATAACGCATATTCAGAACAAAAAGCATTTATTTTGTCTATTGAACGGATACTCATTCAATTTTTGGGTCAGTGGTTGAGCCAGCAATTAAGATGATTATTTTTTTTAAAAATCAAAATAAAAATTTACTTTCTTGGGGCTGTTGTGCTGTCAACCCGTGGCCGGATGCTCAGGCAGACTTTCCCCAATTAGCAGGTTGCGTGCCCGTTCTGCTTGGCCAACTCCACTGTTTATGCGTCCTACACGTTACCGCAGTCGAGACTCAAAACAGTAAACACCTCAGAACACCAAAAGTGCCAAAAGCCACCTTATTTTTGTTGTTATTTTCTGTAATTATACCTGGGAGGACTGGAGAGTTTTAGCACATTTCTTCCCTCCCTTTTTTTTTTTTCCTTCTTTTTTATGACTCAGTTTTTGCATTTCATAAACCCTTGGCAATGGGTACAACAGCTGCCTTTGGACTTGTAGGAGACCAAGTCCTCTAGGACATGCACATTTCAGCGATGACCAGTCCCTTCCTTGACCACACCGTGTGTTGGTGGTGTGACCAAGAGAGTGGCCTTAGTTTGTATGGCCTCCTTGAGTGCTGTGGGACTCGCCCTCAAGTGTTGTTTCCCAAGGGTCGCATTCACTTCTGTGATTTCCCTCCTCTCCTTTCTGTTTTGTGCTTGGCTTCCTGGTGAGAAATGATGCCCTCTGAGCTCTAACATTCATCTTTTACCCATTTTTTTGCTTCAACAAGTCTATATCAGGGACTGCAGAATTCAGATTTTTTCCTCATTTCTTTCTTTAACATGAAAAGGTCAGTTCGGTTTACTTTATGGCAGAAAGTCTGAGACTTTACCACGGAAAAGGTGGATGCAAGTTGTTTTCATAGAGTTTAATTAAGGTTAAGTGGAGTTCCCCCAAAGTTTGTGCTGGTGCTCTCTAATGTTTGATTTGGAAGAAGGTGCAAGCAGTGGGATCGTAAAATCAACACATGCCCCAAAGAAATTACTCAGTCACATTTAGAAAGGAGGAGAAGGAAATGGGGAAGGACCTAACAAAGATCAGGCAATCTGACATGATGGTGAAGCTTCTATTGCAGTGTAATGTGATTTAGAGAACAATGATGACTATTTGTATATACTAGATTTTAATTCACTGAAAGCAGCTGGGAAAAAGATGTGGCTGTGAAGAACTGAGTGAAAGGATCTTTCCATCATGCCATGTTGGCTGAAAAGCAAATAGATATATGGGAAATGAGGTACTATTAAGAGAAGAGTAAAGAACAGTACTAAAAATTAAATTAAGACCTTGATATACAGTACGTACTCACCTGGACTACTCAGTACAGTCTGCTCCACCTCAGAAGGGATATGACTGAGAAGAGAAAAGGTCAGAAAAAATCAAATTAAGTTTGGAGGAGTGTGTGTGTAGAGAGAAACTTTTAGAGGCATAGTGTGGAGTCTGGAGTCTTTAATACAGTAAACAGCACAAAGTAATTTATTTGTATTTCTTCATTATCCAAGAGTAGAGAGAAAATTGATTAAATCTATGTGACTATTACAACTGATTAAAGAAATCGGTTTTTTTTACATAACACACAATTGATTTGTTGTCCACACTATAGGTTGTCATTGACCAACTGCTTTGTTTGTGAACTTTCTGGGAGAATTGCCCATGCTTCATTGAAGGACTCTGCTTAGGAAATTTTCCATTGGCTTTCTTGGCCTAATTTCATTGTGACCTTTCCTATCCTAACTCTCTAATACTGTCCTTTGCACAATGCTTTTTAACACAAATGAAGGCATTCATCAGATACCTATCTTTAGGTATGTGTTTCCCATGGATTTCAGTTCTTCAAACAATCTATTTTGCACTGTATATTGTGTAACTGTTGCTATCTAACTCTTAGTCAGGAACTCTAGGAATGAATTAACAAAAAATCTCACATTTTACCAGAATCATGATGTATCCTTTTTCCTTTAAGATTCCCACATCCTATTGCACCTCACTGTTTTCCTGGGTAGATAAATAATCACATGCATTTCACGGAACTCTTGAAGAGGAGAATGCACATGGCTGGTCACACCTGTTTTATTTCCAGGATTAAACTTGTCAGTGACTATTGTACAGGAAGAACTAACAGCTGTTTGTTAGAAATACCTTGTGAGAAGTGGGCTGACGTTGGATCCTGCACAGCACCTTTGAAAGGTGTTGTGGGGGGAAACCAAATGGCACATTGACTTGGGGGAGAGAGAGAGAGGACATGCTTCTACTAGGAAAGTGCAATGAATCCCATTTTTTTCCCCTGTAAAGTAAATACATCCATGCAACTGGAATGACTTTATGGGCTTTGAAATATATTTACCATGCAAAGGAATTGAAAGGCAAGGTGGCTGCAGTCTGTGCCAACCTTGTAAAATTTTGTTGCTCTTGCTTATTCAGAGTTCACTGTAAATAAGCTTTCTATCTATGTGTCCATACTTGCTTTATGTAGAATTAATAAGTCCAGCAGCATGTTTTCCTACAGCTGCTTTTGCTTCCAGCTTTTCTGAAGTGTAATGTACCTATCTTGCTTTATTTTAATGCCACTGAAATAGCTGAGCACTGGTGTGGGGACTGACTGTTGAAGGGTCTACTGGAGAGCAAGACTGGCTTCTGAGGGTGAGAGAAGGACATATGGCTGTGGACACCTTGCAGATGAGGAAACTGTGAGCCTTTCCCAGTGCTGGCACATGGAAAGTGGGGTTGCTGTCCTTAGGGGTGGCAAAAGGAGCATCAAGAAAGCTGAGCCAGGCTTTCCTTTTATGACTAAAATGGTGTTCCTCGATAAACACTAAGGCCCAATCCAAATGAAATCTTTCCTGGTCAACAGTGGGCTATGGACAAGGAGAAAATCCAAATATCCTCTCCTTTAAAAAAATACAACTAACACAAAGCAAACCCCACCAACCCCAACCACCAAAAAGCTGCAACCCCAATCCTCTGAGTCCTGTGTTCCTGAATCTGATCACATACTTCTGCTTCAGTAAAGAAGAGAATTCCATGAGAATTTAATACTTCAGTCTTGAGCTTCCCACAGAGCAGCTGGTTTGGGTTCCTTCACAGAAATAGGCTGAGCAGTAGGTGATGGAAGGTTTTCCAGTTAGCACTGGCATACTCCACAAAGCAGGGAAGGTATAGAAACAGATATAAATTAATAATTAAAAATAACCCACTTTCACCACTAACAACAAAGAAAATACTTTCCATGCTATGTAAGCAATACATCAACATTTAAGCTGATTAAAATTTGATAAACTACTAACTTCCCTGTTTTCTGATAGGAAGGCTGGGGCCCAAGATAAAGCAATGTCATGCTGGGGAGGACAAACACCCAGCATCCAATAAACTTTCAAAGCATTTATTTTGTTAAGACTGATCCCCGTTTCCTTTGTAGCTCTTTGTTTATTAATGAGTTGACTCATCCAAAGTCCAGCAGCTTGTTTCCACACCAGAGAGATGGATTTGCACCTCCGCCAAGTGGAGTCAGGGGCAGAGAAAACAGCCAGGAACAACAATAGTCTTCCCTGGTCCCTTTGCCAAGAACAACTGGCAGAAAGGACTCAAGGAGTAACTTATCACCAGCACAGGGAGAGGCTGAAGCTCTGGAAGCAGAGGGGTTGCTGCTTGCCTGCCACAGATAAACAGCAGGATGCAACCCAGAGCCAAGCACGCGTTGCAGGCTTTACCTGGTGGAGGAGGAGGCAGGCACACAGCAGTTCATGTAACACTCTGGGAGAGCCAGCCAGTTATTTCACGTGGTCTACTAGTAGTATCAGCTGAATGCAGCAAGCTTTTTTCAGGTGCCAAAGCCACACTGACAAAACATTGAAGATAGTTAGGTCCTGAGGAAAGTGTTGTCCACAAATGCACACACATCCTTGAGCTGGTTGAGGTCTTCTCAGGTGAACTGCTGTATTTTTAAATGCAAGGCTCTGTATTAGGGGTGAAATGAGCTCACAGCAGTTCACATTTGACATTTCAACCTGTTTCTCTCCAGTGTTATTCTGCAAAATAGTGATCACCTGTTCATATTTATGCTGCTGGGCTTGAACTGGATGACTCTTTTGCTCAAGTCTAAAAATATAGCAACACCTGAGGCAAATTCTCTTACAAAAACTATATCAAAATTTGACCTTGTGATTGCATTACAGTTCTGAGATGAGGTCCCTCTGCTAACTAGTCAGAGAAACTCAGGCTTCACAAAAATGATAACTCTAAGTTACAGCTGTGCATCTGATATTTGCATGGCCTTTCGGACCAAAGACACATCTTACCAAATATTGGCTGTTGAATGTAACTGAAACACTGATGAAGGTAAAAGTTCTGTTACACAAATCTCATAATGATTAATGAAATATGACTCATTATGTTTAATTTAACAAAAGAATATACCCAGTCTGAGGGTTTAGAATGGGCAGCAGTGGGAAATGGTAGGTTGCTGATTGTCCACTATAGCTGGCCTTCATACTGTTAAACCCTTTTCAGATTAAGGAGAAATTGGATCATATCTTTTTTTCCTGCATCTCTTATATGCCTTAAAGCAAATTTACTTCTTGATCTGACTCAATGTCAGAAACCGTCTTTACAGTCTGGCTGGGTAGAGATTATTTTTTGTTCTTCTTTCCTCTTCTCTGTCTATACAGCTCGATTGCATTGAGATCCTTCCACTTCTTTTTCTGCAGAGCTATCTTTTCCACAACTTCATCCAGCTGTCTCATCGGAGCGATTATTGTACCGTGTGTGGCTCTTCAGCTTGAAACATACTCTTTGCAAGGGTCGCAGAGACACATGCTTCTCCTCCCAAAACAAGGGTTCAATCCAACTCTGCTTTTATTTGTTTGATCATGCTACTTCTCGCTTCACATCTCAGATTTGGCTTCCATGCAGCATCCTATCCAATTTAGGACTCTAGTTCCTTTAACAAAAGGATGTAAAATTGCTGGTGATTGTTAATTAAAGTTCCTAGTATTTTGAATGCTACAGTTAGACTTTACTGAACTATTAACATATTTGTTTCACAGCAAAAAAGACTGTGGTAAAAAAAACAGCACGAAGATCATTTGCAATAAAATTTTCACGACCACTAGACCAAGAGATGAGAAAGTTACTGATTTCTGAGGTATGAGTTCAGGGTGGCAAAATAATAATTTCCTGTGAATCAACAATATTATGTTAAAAATTGAATATCCAAAATGTACTTATGCTGTAATCTTTGTCCACAAGTCCATCTCAACCTCCAGCCTTCTCACTCCCACTTTATCCCATCACATCTAAAGTTAGAATGTTAGCACCAGAAGAAGAGACCATGCCTTTCCCATCTCTTTTTTTTTTTTAAGAGTTTAGCCCATTTTTGCTTGCTCTGTAAATAACTAATAGCTAGAGTGGTGCCAAGGAAGGAAAGGAAAAAATGATACATTAAATCACAAGGCAAAATAAGAAATCAACAAACTTCAGTTTTTTCCTTACAAAATGCAACCACTCTTGGAAGAATTCAACACAGCCAGTGTTACGAATGAAATCAGTTTGCCTCTTCACTGTAACACCCCTGTTCCTGACTAAAAAGACTGCCATGCCATGCAAGGACCTTTGGGACACCTAAATGATGAGGCAGACAGCGCTACAGGCTGGTCACTGAGAGACACCTTGATGGCAGGAAGTGGCAGTAGAACCAAGGCCAGAGATGCTCCCTGGGCTGCCAGAATTCCTTGTGGGGATCAGTAGTGCTCCCCACCTTGTTGCAGTGGTGCCCTTGACTTGTGCCAGGTGTTTGCCAGCCAGAATAGTGCCCCAGTGGGCTCCATCAGGTGAAGGAATGCGTAGTTGTGCTGGCACAAGAGTGAAGGGACAAGCAGAGAGGAGTGGTGGGGCCAGGAGCTTCTTGTGTCATCAAGAATTTCTACATACATCAGCCAGATGAGGTGGGTTGAGTGTCCCTGTTCCCAGTGTGAGCCCAGAGTCAACATGCCATGACTGTGGCTTTAAAAACCCATTGGTGTTCATTCCCATCAAGGTATTGGGGTGTTCGCTCCATTACCTTGTTTCTAAGCAATCGGCCATACAAGCATTAGCAGTGCTGTTACTTGTTTGTCATTAGATGTAAAAAACCTATTTTTTAAATGATGTGTTATTGATTCAGTTTGCCTGTTGAGTTTTCACTCTTCCTCTTCCCTTCCCATCTACTATCTCCTTAAGCTTCCTCTTTGTGGGCATCATATTAACTTTGCCTAAGATTCAGTTCTGCTTTTCATTCAGATTCTAAGGGTTTTCACAAAGGTTTGAGGAAGCTGGAACCTGGGTCTCCATCTTAAATGGATGTTAAGTAACTCTTAAAAGTGCTGTAGATTCTTTGTCTTATCAGTAGCAAAATATAGATGAGGAATATGAACTACACTGGATTCCCAAGAGAAATGTAGGAAGAGAGGAAGCTAAACAACTTCTAATGAGATGAAAAGGGATTATTGTACTGGGACCCTCATCTTCTTTTGGAGCTTCTTCTTCACACACAACAGTAACATTGGCTCAGAGGACTCTAAGCAGGCAGCTCATCCTTCTTCATGCCCTTTCTTACCACAAGTCTTAACAAAGTTAAAGACAGCACCCCAAATGTGGAGCTGCTCACTGCACCAGGTAGTAGCCTTCTATTTGTTAATGGGGGAAAGACTCTAGAAGCTGGGTAACACATGCAGCTGCCATCTCACATTCTAAACAGGCAGACACAGCTGTTTGTGGCTTTTTCCCCCTCCACAGTGTTATTTCACTAACACCTGGCAAATGCACCTGGTAGGCATTTCTGAGACTGAGGAACAAACAGCGCTGGACGCACTCACTGTGCTGGCTGAGAAAGAGCTCATGATGTTACTTCAAAATAGCATTTGAAAGTGGCAAAGGCAAACAACCCTCCAGCTACAGGTCAAGGTGAGAAGTACTCTAATTTAATCCAGATCTATAGGTTTTAGCAGAATCTGTCCCCCAAAGGATCCAAACAGATCAGAAACCTAGAGATCTAACAGATTGCTTAACTTTTCAACAGATACTGCTATTCTGAGCTGCCTGGGGAAAATTCCTTCCTATTACTAATTAAACACCCTTATGAAAAAACGATTTGCTTTCTTCATTAAGAGGACACCAAGGGCTTTCCCAGAGTTTGAGACATGATGCATGCACAGTGCCAGCACAGTCCCCAGAAAAAGAAAGCCATGTGTGGGGTGGCAGCTTGATTTGGAGGGAGAGTTCAGAAGGTGGTGCCTGAAAGCTGCTGGACATTCTGCCAAAATGTTTTTCCAGAATTTTAGTCTCTTTTGTGAACTGATTCCCTTCCCCTTTTCCTCTCTATTTCTTTGACAAAGTTAGAAAATTCAATGTCTTAAGTTACCAGGCATGTCAGAGAGGTGTCTTGTAAGAATGGTTATAAACATGCAATGTTGTACAATATTGCCACATAAAATTAATAGTTTACACCCTAAAACCAGGTCCCTTTGTTCCACTGGTACTCCAGGCATGTCAGTATGAGAAATGTGGCATGTAAATCCCAACCTTCTTCTTTGCAGTATCTCATTTCAGACAGCTGCTGAAGATTTAAGCAGTTCAAGGCAGTGCGGTGCCTCTGAAGATGGGAGTGATGCAAAGCCCTTGGTGTCGATGTGCTCTCCAACCTTTTAAAAGCTTGGATATGTATCTCAAATTTATGACTCGGGTTGCAGTGAGCAGTAATTGTAATTGTCATCCAAGAGCAGCAGTTGCTCTGTTGGAGTCCCTGAAATGGTGAAGTCTCCTTTCACTGTCAGGTGTTGAGCAGGCAGAGGCTTGGAGGGGTGACTCACTGCAGGAAAGCTGATGACATGTGTTGACTTACGGAGCTCTATCAAGGAACTGCACTTCCTTCTTCTGCTGTCTGGACTTTACCTCCAAACAGAGGTCCCAAGCCAGCTGTCATTGTGGCAACACATATTAAGAGTAACAAAGCTTATTTTTTAGCATGATTTCTCATAATTTCATTGTAAAAATCCATGTTTTCAGATTTCCTTGCACAGTAGGGATGTCCAAGTAGAGTTGTTTAAGAGCTGTAACCTCATTGTGGCTTGAGTGACTTTAAGGAACAGGAAACAACGAAGTGAAAGGAAGAATAAAGCAAAAGTTAACCACATGCTGGAAGTTGTTCCTGCATTTGCTAGCTGGAGTGCTCAATAAAACATATTTACTATTTATATCTTTTTTCCAAAGTATTTTGCAAGTATTTATAAATTGATCCTCACAACACTTGTGTGGATTGAGTATAAATTTCTTTTCAATGAAGCAAAAGTACAGAATTGTCACTTCACAGTGGCTCATTGGAAAGGTTTTGAGCTTATTGTGTCTCTCAAAACCTGGTAGCACTGGCATCTTTGGTTTGGATCCTTTGGCTGCTGACCACTGAGGTGCACAGACAGTACCTATCTGCCAAGAGTGCTGGAAGCCCGAGCCAGGTGCCTGTCAGTCATATGCTGCCAATAAAAGATCAACTTTAAAAGCAGGATCTGCCATTAAAAAAGCTTCCACATCCAAACAAAACTCATGTACACTGCCTTATCTAGAAAGACCTGTTTGCCTCCACTTTGAGATAACAGAGAAAGATCTATCCCATTCACACATGGACAAAAAAAGTGGTTTTGTGAATTTTTTTATGCTCTGTCATTTTAAAGTGGTTAATTCAAAGTCTGAGGTTCCTTTTTTGCTGAAAGCTTCTTCAGGTCCTAGAACCAGGTAGATATTTCCAATCAAAGAAAGTCTATCACATGAATCTCTAAGTAGAAATACTCCTTGGCACATAAGCCTGAATGATAATGTTAGTCATTTCTTCACAGTTTTCCTCACTGAAACGCATTGAAGCAGGGGTACTGTGTAGGCAGGACACACAGCCCTGTTCTTTGCTTGAGTTCTTTCAGATTTACCCTAGAATTCATATAAAACTTATGTAGAATGTATTAGTTATATCTGAATAAAGTATCTAAATGTCAAGTGGACAAGTGCTCCATTTTAACCTTCTCTCTCCTGGCCCTATCATTCAAAACCTACTTAGCCCTTGCCTGTTATTGTCCTAATGTTTGTGAAGCACAGTGCAAAACTCTGACATAGTGATTCAAAGTTGAGTCAATATTCCTAAAGAATTTAATATCCATTGAAGTTAACTTTGTAATAATCTTGAATATGTTCAAAATAATTTTGAATAAAAAATTATATCAACTGTGCAGGGCATCTTGTTGATGTGAGAGTAAAGATGCTTTCCTCTTTTTCCAGAGTGTGAGGCAGGCACCTGCTTTGTGCTGCCTTGTGTGCACACAAGATGTTATTGACTTAACGATATGATCTGTTTGCCATCAGGGACTCCACGTAGTGCTTTGTACACATAAAAAGCAAGTAGTTATGCCTCAGTTTCTGTTGTTTGCAGAGGTTGAGAGTTCTTTAGTGTAAAAGGAAATCAGACACTGAGGAAATTGCTGTTTTTGAGTACATGAAATTATCAATCAGTATACAAAATGAAAGTTCAGTAAGTGATACGTGAGGATAAATTAATTTTTAATGCTGTAAAAATAGAGCAAGATTCTCCCCTCCCCTTTTTACAAGCAAAAACTCTGAGTAGCAGAATAGCTGGGGGAAAAGGCACTTTATTTACTTGGAAGGTCTGTAGAGAATGAAACTTCAGTGAGGTTTTTGCTGGTGACTCGCTGTCTTTGAGAGGAATCTTATGACCTGCAACAGAGCATGAGGAACTGGCAGTAGCCCCTGGTGAAGGGTTTTCAGTTAAGACTGAGCTTCACAGAAACAGGAATTTTGGTGGGTTTATGCCACTGGTTGAATGTACTTGGGCTATTCTTTGTATCTCCTTGTTTTATGATCAAATGGCATGTTGTTCTGCTTGAGACGGAGGAAAAAAATAGACTAAACAGTTCAAAGGTTGGTGGTAAAATTATCTAAGCCATCAGCAACTTCTGTTGATCCAGCATCTTTGCAAGCTACTGCTGTTTTCCTGTAGGATGCCACATCGGAGTTTATGCATCTCAGTAAAAACTTCACTATTATGGATGAATAACTGATTGTCTTTCCTTCATTTTCAGAATCCAAATGGGAAGAGAAAGAATAGTTAACTATGCAATTCTGGAGTAGCTGCCCTTGTGTGGTTGATTGTGTAAGAGTTTATAGAAAATCTAATTAATTCCAAATTTTTAGAGCCGTAACTGTGTGATTATAATATTTTAACTTTTCTACATGCAGAGCTTTAATTAATTGTGTTCACACTGAGGAAAAATATTTATTTAATGCTTTCTAGTAGTCAGCACACATACAGTCTATGTATCTTGGCAAGATGGAAATCAAGGAAGGGTTTGCTTTCTATCACATAGACTGAGCCTTCACAGAAAATCCAGCATGTTTGGTTTTGTAAAACTGCTTGAGGTACCTCAGCTTTTCATTGAGAACATCAGCACAGAAAATTAATTTCTCCCTGGCTGAATGCCTAAAGCTACAGTCACTGATTTAGTTGTATTTACCCAAGGATTAGGTCAGAAATATAGATACCTAAAACTTTTCTAGAAAAATAATGCGCTAGAAATGTGATCATGTTTCATGAGATGAGATAAGATTAAATTTTGTCTACAAAAAGACCTACTTTTCTCATTAAGAATGATGCTTCCAAAATCTCTGACAACTAAAGCAGTTTAGAGCAGGCTGAAATGGAAAAGACGTTGTCAATGTTCCTAAAACAGAATTCTCTGCTTAGGAAAAATTTGGACACATAGGACAATGACAGAAAAGCTGATGAAAATGCACTGGTTACAGATGTCCAAAAAGCCTCCAAAGATCCCATCACAGCCCCTCTTCCCATCTTGTGAAGGAGTAGTAGTAATAAATTTCTCAAAGATATTCCTTAATGTGCACCATGTTTTGATGTCTTTCTCACCAAGCAGGAGTTGAACAGATCCCTCGGGGTGAGCTAGAAAGACCTAATTTGGCTAAATCACTGTCTAGACAAATTATTTATATCTATTCACTGTTATCTGCCATCCTCTCATGTTTTCTCTTTCTTCAGAAATACAGCTATCCCCATTTCCAAAGAGTTTGTAAACATGTCTCTATGTTCAGGGAAATGATGGCATGTTTCTCTGCTACGTTTAGCCACCTTGATGACTGTACCTTGTTTGAATACTTGTCTTTTCTTGAGTTTCGTGACATAATTGTTTCCCATTTCCTCTCTCTCTTCCTGTCTTCTTTGTCCATTAGGGCTCTCCCTTCCCTTTCCTTGGTTTCTAGGGAAAAGTCCCCTCATCTTCTGTCTTTGGCCATCTCACTGCATAGCCAAACACTTCCTGAGAGCTTCGTGAAGCTCTCGCCTCCTGAACACCTTCTTTACTCTCTAGATTAGGGCATGATCCGTTATTTTAAAGCACAAGACTTTTTATTTGACTTTGATAAAGTGTCCAGCTTACCAAGAAATTAGCATCCTCTATAATATTTGCCCCTTTGTTGACCTCACCAAAAAGGTGCAAATATTGACAGCCCCTTCTGAGAGCTCCTCTCCCTGCAGCCTGGTTGCTGCCTGGTATGTAACATTTTGCAGTGCTGAGCGAGGTGTGCTCTGTGGTCCCTGATTCACTCACCAGGCTAAGGTGGGATCTCCCAGCCAGGGTGGTTCACAGCCACTCTCATGCTCTTCAGAAGAGCCAGCTTTGAAGGGAGTGAAGTGCACATAATGAAGGCATTTGTGTTTACATCCTAATCAGTGAGCTCTCATTTAAAAGGTTGGCTATTTGTTTTATTTTTTAATCTCTGTGCATTCTTCTTTGCTTGTGTGAAGTCATGAAGACTGCATTTGGCATCAGCTATTGCAGGGAAGAGAAGCTCATTAGTGCTCCAAAACCTCAAAATTAGATTATGTGACATACTGGAAGTATAAAACAAACATTAAGTAATGGCAGCCCTGCCAGTTAGAATTACAGTCCTTCCCAGTTTTGGGTCTTCTTTACTAAAGAGAGGTGGTGTTGCAGTTCAAAAAAGAAAAATGAAGGGGAAAAAAAAAAATTGCTCGTATTGGTCCCCTTAATTGCAGCTGGCTTTCAGAGAGTAACATCACAGTCCAACTTTTCTTTGGGTGGATATTGGAGTACGCTGGTTATGAGCCACCAGAAGAGTGCAGGGCAGATCAGGGAGAAAGTGCTGATTAAAAAATAATTAAAACCAGTTTTCTTGCTTTACAGCATGTGCAGCTGGCCAAAAACTAGGAGTGAGTAACTCTGTCTACACATGTGCTTTTTGGTTTCTTTTTTCCTAATCTTCATTCACCTTCTCGATATGTCAGGGCATTTTAAAATTCTTCTCATGTCTGCAGCCCCAGTTTCTTGAGCTTCAGGTTGGTTTTATTTAGGGTGTGTGGAGAAGTCAGAGGGGCTCTGTAATGTGTCAAGTATCACAATGGACCAGCATTTGTACTGGCAGATAAAAGCAGCTGCAGGTTACTTAAGAGGGTGTGTACAGTGTAATGGAAGAGAATTCATCCATGGAAAAAAATAGCCTCCAGTATTCCATCATTAAGAGGAGTACATTAAAGCAGCTGCAGAATTAATAGCAGGAAATTCCTTCTTTATGATCCATGAAATTTTCAATCTATATTATCTTATTCTTCCTAACAACTTCTAATTGCAAAAGTGAATTTCTCCGCTTATTAATTTTGCCACATAGTGACTTACAATTGAGAGTAAATTGCCTGAAAACAAAATTCAGTTTCATTTGACTGAACCATAAAAATCAGAGGACCATGGAGTGGGTAGCATTCCCAGCAATTATATATTCTCTTTCTGCAGACAATGAAGAGAGCAACTATGGAAACTGGGATTTGTGGCCATGGTGGTCAGAGTCCCACAGAGATAGTGGTCGGCCAGCACAATGAGAACATATTTCCTCCAGAAAGAAGAGCACTCACTTGCCATGAGACTGATCTCTCCTTACTGCTGTGCCATTTGCTAGGCTGACAAACTCGTAACATTTTGTGGGTGGCAAAGTGATGTCATTTTACTCAACAGCTTGTAGTAATTTCCACTCCTAACCCTTCATGAGAGGTACAAATTACCAAAGAAAAAGGTCTATAAGCTTACAGATGGCAGTATCACTTCTCTTTTCCATTGAGATCACAACATCTTTCTTTCTAACTGAATGACAATTGGGCTGTCACTAAAATTACATAATGCTGTGTCCCCTGAGGAGTTATAGTTTGGGATTCAAAGGACAGCTGTCAAAATACGAGTTGCTCTATTCTGAGATGTAAAAGTCTCTTAGGGGGCTGTACATAAGAGTTTGTCTTTTTGTGTGTGTGTGTGTGTGTGTGTGTGTGAATTATAGGTAGAGTTAATAATGGAATGTTAATGAGAAAACTACATTTACATGATAAGTTAAATGATACACACAAGATACAAATGACACATTAAAATAACTAGTGTTTGCTATAAATCATGGAAACCAAAATCAGGGCTTATGCAAATAGCAGCACTGTAACGACCCAGTGGATTTTGGTATTTTGTGGTAAAATTGGCTTTTCTCTTTGTTTTGTATACTATCACATCATACAATATGTAGTAAAATCTGCTCTGATTTTCCAGGTTTTGTCTGATGTCTTGAAATCAGCTGTGCTCTAATAAAATTCACTGCTGTACACCGAGTGCCTGCAAATTACTTTGAATCATTAAATAAAAGACTCTCAATACAGCCTTTGACTGTGTTTAGAAGGGACAACTCGTGTAGTTTTAGAAGATTTCTCCAAAATTTCCTCAAACAAGAATGGGGAGGAGAAAAAAAAAAAAAAAAGAAAAAGATTGGAAAAAGTATCTTGGTTTGGGTAAATGTTCTGGTTTAACTCCAGTGGGGTCCTGCCCCTAAAGAGCTTTATGCCCACTCCCCTGAGTGGGATGCCCTTCTGCCCCCACTCCCTCTGAGTGGGTTGGGAGAAAAAATCAGATGGCTCAAAGTGAGAAAACTTGTGGGTTGAGATAAAGAGAGTTTAATATGTAAAGCAAAAGATGTGTGCACAAGCAAAGCAAAATATGGGATTCATTCACACCTTGCAATTGGCAGGAGAATATTCAGCTGTCTCTGAAAGAGTTGTGCTCCATCTTGCATAACGGTGACTTAAGAAGACAAATGATATAACTCTGAACTTCCCTTTTTCTCCTTCTTTCTCCCAGCTTTTATTGATGGGCGCAACATCATACAGTTTGATCATATCCCCCTGGTCTGTTGGGGTCAGCTGATTGAACCTGGCCTCCTACAGCAGGCAGTTCTACATTCCTCTAGTTCTAGTTCTACATACCTTTGCATTCTGTGACGTGGGCAGGGTGACTGGACCTCTTGCAGGTGAGGACCAAGGCAAAAATATCATTGACTATCTCAGCCTTCTCCATGTCTCTGGTGACCCGGTCTCCCGTTTCCTTCTGAAGAAATCCCATATTTTCTCTAGTCTTCCTTTTATCACCAACGTACCTATAGAAGCTTTTTTCCTTTTTATTGCCTTTGGTGTCCCTGGACAGATTTAATTCTATCAGGGCTTTAGTTTCCCTAACCTGATCCTTGGCTGCTTGGAGAGCTCTGTACTTCACCCAGGCTACCTGTCCCTGTTTCCACCCTTTGTAGGCTTTATTTTTGCGTTTTAGTTTGTCCAGGAGCTCCTTGTTCATCCATGCAGGCCTCCTGGAGTTTTTGCCTGACTTCCTCTTTGTTGGGATGCATCATCCCTGAATTTGGAGGAGGGAGCCCTTGAATGTTAACCAGATTTCTTGGGCCCCTTACAGGGTTTTATCTCATGGTATGCTACCAAGCAGATCCCTGAAGAGACCTCTCCTGAAGTCCAGAGTAGTGAGCTTGCTGTGCACCTTCCCTGGTGCCATAACGGCTCCTGAAACACCCTTTTTATTTTGTCTAAAACTGAATATTGCAAAGAAGTATGTGTACATTTGTTTTCACAAGCTGAAAGAGAATTAGGTAAAACATTCCTAATTTACAGAAGGCAGAGAAGCTCAACATGGCCAATACAGATGTTAAAATAGTAAATGTAGAGCCTCAGATTTTCCTGCTCAAAGGACTGTTAGTTGGGCTGGATGATGCCTCTGGTATTTCTTACCTGAGAGTCTGAAGCAGCTTTTTTGTTTTCCCTCACTGCTCCCTGACATTAGCAGCCTCTGGTGACACAATTTCAGCTGCTGTTGTAAGATACAGATCAGAAACAGGAAGCTCTTAAGAAGACAAGTCTGGTTCTACCAAAGTCCTTGAAACTGGGGAAAATATAAGGGAGAAATGGGAAGCTGAGAAAAACTTAGTGACAAAACTGCTTCTGAAGGGTCATTTTCCACTCCTGCAGATAGTCCCCTATTACTTGAGTAATAGAATAGGAAAAGGTGTGGCACAGAGGTGTGGGTGGATCGGAACATCTATTTCTGGACTCTATCAAGCAGGGCAATCTTTTGCTGTATATTGCTTTGGTTGCCAGCAAGAAAATCACATTTAAAAAAACCTGAAATAAACTGAATGCATACATAATATCATCTTTTCAGGTCTGAGTCACAGAGAGGAAGTAGTTGTCTGTGACATGAATGGAAAAGGAAACATCTGCAAAATAGTCAAACTCTTAGATTAGATGTTAGTCCCATTTTTGAAATGTACTTATCACTGTGGGTAAGACAACTGAGATGTGCAAGTGTTAGAGCACACATTTGCTGCTCAGCTGTGTGGGAATGAATGAGAGGATGAATGATTGTTTTTATTTGCCAGTCTGGTTTGTGCAGGAGATTTGTGGGATGGTACTCAGGCATGAATGGGAGCTGTTGGCTTGTTTAGTCTAGCAGAACAAAAGCGAGAAAGGATGTCACTGCTACCTCTAAATACTGTCAGAGGGGAAAAGAGTATTTAATTGAAAAGATAATGCAGGCAGAGGAATGCCCTGGTATGAATGAGCCGTAAATAAATAACAGGCTGACTACAAAAAAAGTTAATAATCCTAGGCAAGGAACTAACTTTCAGAGTGGGGTAGGCAGAAAACCTCCAACCTGTCACTTATTTTAAAATAGAGCTAAGACAGTTTACCAATAGGATTGTATGATGCTATTATCTGGCAGAATGAGGACTAAAATTCATCCACTTCGAGGTCTTTTCCAGTTCTAGGCTCCTTGGTCCTGCAAAGCATTTACATCAGACCTATGCATTGAACAGCCTCCCTGAGCACATACTGCCCACCAAGGACTTTCTTTGGCCAAGCACAAGACGTGGATAAATAATTTGCTTGTCCTGTTTGACCTCTGCAGGCCAAAGCATCCACCAGGAATAAGCTGGTGCCTCTTAGCCAGAGGGAACTGGCTGCATGGGGAGTTGAGGCAGTGGGCTAGGTTTGGGATATCAAGATTATTCCTCTGCAAAGATTTTGAGATTATTTGTGCTTCCAGAACTGAGGTCAAGAGAATGGAGGACCCTGGGAGATGGCATATGCGCACAGGGACTGTAGGATTCACTGACAGTCATTATCAGCAGGGACTGTCAGCATCCAAGGCTGGCCCCTCATACTTATAAACAATGTGGACTAATTGCTGTGGGTTGGCAATTTCCTCTCCATTAGGAGGTTAGTTTAATTCAGTTGTTGCAACCATCAGTTACTATCTGTAGCTTTTTTTTTGCTAATGCTTTTTACCTCCAGATGCGTGTTTGCACCCAGAATGAGATGCTGTGAGCTGCTGATCAGTGAGAAGCAATTGTAGGAAGCATAAGTGATTGATATTGGTAACTCTTTGTCCTTAGAACCACTTGCCGTCTCAGCTGCTCCCTAACATTTACTCTCGCACAGGGAGAGGGAGCAGGGAGCTGGAGTGAGGGGGTGGACAAAGTAATTGAGTTTCAATCAAAATGCAAATCAGCAAGCAGGAGACACTAAAACTTACATAAGTTATATTAATCTTATTAGCGTTTTATGGAGAGGAAAGAGGTATTCTCAGAGAAATAATTATTTTTATTGGCTGTTGTGACCTAGCAGTAGTTCTGACTAATTGACAAGAGCTTAACTACAACCTGTACCTCTTAATCTAGGGAATGTTGAACTATTATACTCACATTTCTGCTGAAGGTGATGATGTATTGCTGTCCCTTTCTCTGTGGTATGTTCCTTAGATGGAAACATTAAATTCAAACATCCATTAAAAAATATTTCAAAATGGCTTTTAATTAGTTCATTTTTAATTAAGGTAAGAGGATCTGTAATTTAAAAGTCTATTTTTAACCATGGTAACTGTAAGGGAAAAAAGCGGACCAAAAATACACTCATGGGGAAAAGAAACCAGCTTGCTTAACGACAGGAGGTGCTTTCTGTGGTTAGACGACTCACCTGTTTGTATCAACACTGTTCTTCAAGGTCTGAGAATTAGTAATTTTCATCCTCTCTGATACTGCCTTTTTGTTTAGGGGGTTTGATAGTTGTTGTGTTTTTCATGTGCTGAAAAGAGGAAATGATCTGCACTTGTCTCTTTTTATTTCTTTTTTTAATCCATGATTAGTCATTCACTTAATTTGAAAACCACAGAAAGAAACTTTGTTTAAAGGAAGGGCTACTGATTTGTACTTAAGGTTACTGATCTGAAATTAAATTTTGATTCAGGTGATTGGCTACTCTTTTGGACATTCTAGGTTTGTCTTTTTTTCTTAGCTTGGCAGTAAGCATAGTTTGAGCCTTTCTAGTTGTTTCACATATACATAAATGAGGCATTTTGGAAGCCTAGTTTTGAGGCAGATAATAGCTTTAGAAAGTAATTTAAAATTTTCAAGGAAAAAAGATCTCTGATTTTAATCTTTAGGGGTTTTATTTTGGTGTTTTGTTTTTGATTCTGTTTTTTTGTCATTTGTTTGCTTTTTTGGGGTTTTTTTTTTTTGTTTTTTTTTTATATACATGACTTTTGTTGGCTCCAAGGATGACTTTTCAAAAGACGCAGTGGCATAAAAGTGAGCTGAGCAGTCAGCACAGACTCTAAGTGAAAACCAGCCCAGGAAACGAGATGAGTGTTACACAAGCACATGGGCAGCACAACCAGGTCCTTCCTTATGTTAATCCTGTGGAAGAGGTGATGTTATAGTGAAGAGATGAGATGATGTGGAGAAGGAGAAGTCTTGAGGACACGATTTGAAGTGAACTTTACCTGGCTGGGCACTTGACTGCAAGCAGCAGCTTGTCAGTGAGCAGAACAGTGCCAGGATGAGCCTGTCTTGCTGGTTTTGAGTCCTGATATTACACCAGCACAGACTGCTGCAGGTACAAAGGTCAGGCTTGTGTCTGCGTGTACGTGTGCATGATAAACTATTTAGTCTCCTGACCTTTTCACAAAAACACACTTTGCTGTTAAACAAAGTGAGTCCCTGATTATTACCCACTTCGCTATCCCAAACTCAAGGATGTGATGTTCAAATCTAAACTGAAAATAATTAAAATTGAAGCAATTATAGAAATGCTCCGTGATCTTCAACACAAGAAAGTCATGGTCTGGTTGGAATGAGCCAACAGTAGGGCCACAAAGGTGCTCAGAGGGCTGGAACACTTCCCCTGTGAAGGCAGGCTGAGAGAGTTGGGGTTGCTCAGCCTGGAGAAGAGAAGGCTCTGGAGACACCTTGGAACAGCATTCCAGTACCTAAAGGAGGCCTGCAAGAGAACTGGAGAGGGACTTTTTACAGGGGCAAGGAATGATAAGACAAGAGTAATGGCTTTAAGATGAAGGAGGGTAGGTTTAGATTAGATTAGATATTGGCAAGAAATTCTTTACTGTGAGAGTGGAGAGGACCTGGAGTAGGTTGCCCAGAGAAACCGTGGATGCTCCATCCCTGGAAGTGTTCAAGGCCAGGTTGGATGGGGCTTTTCTAGCAGAAGGTGTCCCCATCCATGGCAGGGGGCTTCGAACCAGATGATCTTTAAGGTCCCTTCAAATCCAAACCATTCTGTGATTCCATGAAATACAACTCCCTTCTCCCCTGTTATATCAGCTTGCAGCTATCTCACACTGATCACCTTGTAGTATTATTTGCTACTGCTATTATTACTGTTCACTGATTATTGTCACACTGTTGCAGCTCAAAAACCCTCAAGTAGTGTGAGCACCCATTTGTTCCTTTCCCTCACAAGTAGGTGCGAAGTGCAGGGCAGGAGAGCCAAGGGAACGGGAGCTCTTTCCAGCTGGGCATGGAGCTGGGATTGAGGACCTCGGGGACCAGGCTTTCTCTTAGAGGCACAGCACTGTTACTGACCTGGCTGGTACCACCACGCCTGCCTTCTTATCACTCATTTATTGTAAGAAAAGCTCCATTGCAGTACGTGTGCATGTGTAAATATACATCAAATAATTATTCTTTGAAATTTTAATATAAATCCATATATCAATATAAATTAGCATATAATATAAAATAGATATTTATGTGTTATATAAATAATATTTCAAGGTCTTTGTAAAATTATTTATTTCTAGAAATGAGTGTGTGTGTGTGTGTGTATGTACACAATAATGTAAAATTTGTTATTTTAAAAAATTTTAATAAAAATTTATAGATCCATCTAATAAAAATAGAACATAAAAATATATATTATAATGTATTTTACTAATATCCTAATGCTTCTATAAAATTAAGGATTTCCAGAAATGAGCGTGTTTGTGTATAATAAATATATATTATTTTAATTATTGCAATTATTTT